>ML661920.1:1645585-1659284 GCA_007570785.1 Antilocapra americana
GCCCCCCGGGACGCACCGTCCAGGGACACGAACTGGCCCACGGCCGACGAGCCGCCGCCGCTGTTCTCCACGAACTGCACCTCGGACACGATGATGTTGTCCTCGAGCACCGAGCCGCAGCCGGTGCACACCGCGTCGCCGCGTGCCGCGTCCAGCTCGATGTCGGTGCCGCCGCACCCGCGGCACACGCGGCCCGTCATGCCGGCGGCTCCGGGGCCCTGCCCGCGCTCCAGGCCGCCGCCGCCGCCGCCGCCGCCGCGCCGCTCAGACTCTCGCGAGGCCGCCGCCGCCGCCGCGCCCGCCGATTCGCAGCGGCAGATTCGCCGCGCGCACCGGGACGGCGCCGCCGCCGCCGCGGCCGGGCCGGGCGGGACGGCCGCGGGCTCCTGGGCCGAGGACTCGAGCCTGCCGCCCCGCGCCGGGGACGCAGCACCGGGCCGGGACTCCGACCCACAGGCCGCAACGGCGGGCGCCGGCGGGAGGGGGCGGGGCTGGGATCGGGGCGGGGCGGGGCGGGCCGAGCCAGGGGCGGGGCGGGGCCGGGGCGGGGGCGGGGCCGGGGCGGGGCGGGGTCCGGGGCGGGGCCTGACTCGTGGGCCGGGCCGGCCGCGGTGGGCGGAGCCTGGAGGGCGAATCCCGGGCCGCGGGCCTGGCTCGCGGTGGGCGGGGCCTGGGAAGGGGCGCTCAGCGACTGGTCGGCTCAGGCCGAGGGTGGAGACCCGGCGGCGGGCCGCCCGCCCCGCTCGGTGCCCGCAGGCCCGGCCCCCGCCTGCCGCCCGCCCCGCTCGGTGCCCGCAGGCCCGGCCCCCGCCTGCCGGCGCCCCGGCCCCCAGCGCCCGCAGGCCCGCCTCGTAACCGTCCCTCTGGCCGCCCGCGCTCACCCGCGGCGGGCACGCTTCTGTTGTTGGTACTGAGTCTCGGGGGACAGGTCTCTGTGTCCCCCTCATCTTCTCCAGATGCCGCTGGGTCCCCGGCAATAGGCCTGAAAAGAAATGCACAAGACGCCGTGTCTCTTTTTCTCAGCCGCCTGACTTGATCTCAGTTCCCCAACCAGGGATTGAACCCGGCCCGCCACAGCGAAAGCCTGCAGCCTTAACCACCAAGCCAGCAGGGAACTCCCAAGGCCGTGCTTCTTAAAAAATCTTAAACCTTGACTACAAGACTGTGGGAGCTCTAACTAAATCCGAAAATGCCCCGTTCCCACTTGAAAGCAATGTTGTAAATACTTAAACTCTTCATGAGTCAGTGTGTAAATTCGATTTAATCCCAGCCGTAACGTCAACAGGATTTTCAAATAACTCAATAAGCTGATCATCTGAATGACATACTCCACAAGAACAGTCAAGAAAATTATTTTTAAAAAAAGAAGAAAATTCTGAAAGAAGAAAAGCTCAAGGAGAGGGAAATTGCCCTTCTGTATTTGAAAATATATCCGGTTATATCCATTAAGCCACATGGCATTTGTACAGGGACAAATGGACAAACGGACTAAAACCCAGAGTACAGACACAAACCCAACTGTATGTGGAAATTTAGGGGTCTCGAACCATTGTGGAAAAGACAGACCATTCAATGGTGTTGGAATTCCCATTGAGAGGAGGGGAAGGGTCTATTGAACCCCAACCTCACACCGTGCTAAAACTAAATCCCAAGTGTCATTGAATGGTGAAAGTAGAAACTGACTCTCCCAGTCTGGTACAGAAAGGCTGAGGAAACTCCAGGAGATAGTGAAGGACAGGGAAGCCACGCAGCAGTCCATGGGGCGCAGAGTCGGACTCAACTGAGTGACAGAATGCAGACCAGGAGGGAACTGTAAGTCTGCAGGGGTCTCAGTCTTGGAGGAGAGCCCGCCCTGCTCATCAGCATCTTGCCCCCCAGGGCATCCTCATTACGGAGGCCTGGCCAGTTAAGCTTGACAACAGTGCCCGAATGGCCGGGCAGGACAGCTGGTCTTTTGCTGGGAAGAGCAGAATTTCTGTCTCCATCTCAGGCTGAGGAAGCAGAGGTCGCTGCCCTGACAAGACTTGTCTCTCTGCACATGTGCTTGTTCCTCAGGGGAGACCCCAGAGCATTTCTATCCTCGACAGACTTCACAGGGGCACCGTGATCCCCAAAATTGTCCTATGAGATTACTGCCTCATGGTCCGATATTCCACATTTTGGCCAAATTTCAGTATGTTAGTCATCAATTGTTGCCTAACAAATAACCACAAAAGTTAGCAGCTTAAAATGACAAGTCTTTCTCATCTCACAGTTTCTATGGGTCTGGGGTCTGGGAGCGGCCCCACAGGGAGGTTCTGGCCGGGGGTCTCCAGAGGCTGCGGTCACAGTTTTGGCCAGAGCTTGTCCTCTGAAGACTGGGCTGGACGGGGGAGGGGGGCTCTGCCTCCCAGCTCCCTCATGTGACTCCTAGTGGGGCCTGAGCCTTCCCCAGGGGCCCTGCAGTGTCCTCCCCGGGGCGGCTGGCTTCCCCACGGCCAGGGGCCGGGAACTGCAGGACAGAAGCTGCGAGGTTTTGATGACTGACCCACCATCACTGCACCAGCTCCATCTGGGGGTCAAGCCCACACCAGAGGTGGGAGCACTTGGGACATATTTGAAAGCACCCCCAGCTGGCCCCCTGCCCCTCCCTGACACCCGCACGGGGCCCAGGCCTCCGGGCTGGCCCCGAACTCCAAGCCTGCTGCAGGATTCTGAGGGAGAACACCTGCCTTGGGACCCCAAGGGAGCCGGTGAGAGAGAGACCAGGGGTCCAGGGCGCTGAGAGCACCTCCTGCCCCACGCAGCAGAAAAAGAGGGTCCCAGGACAGAGAGCCAGGCCAGTCCCAGAGCAACAGCTGCACAGGACGCTGGACGCTGGACGGCAATCTCCCTCCTGCACCTGTCACTGGGCAGAGCGAAGGAGGAGAGGCTGCCCGGGCATGGGGTGGGGCCCCCACCCAGCTGGGCCCGGAGTCAGAGCAGAGGTCTCCCAGCCTCCACCCAGAGCCCAGGCTGGACCGGCCCCTTCCTGCCGCAGCCGAGGCCATGGGGGCAGATGTACACTGGGGGTTGGGGGTGGAGGGGTCAGGGGCTGAAGAGACACCTGCCTTCGTGCAGGAGGTCCTAGGGGAGAGCAGGCTTCTCTCCTCCCCATCCAGTGGGGAGAGGAGCAGGGGTCCTCCCTGGACCTCGCCAGGGGAGATGGGGGCCTGGAGGAGGGAGCGTGCCCCTCCCCCTGGCCGGAGGTCTGCCCAGCTGCAGGACTCCATGTGTGGTGTGTGGACCCCTGAGGTGGGGACCTGGGTGGGGCTTGATGAGTGTCCTGGAGCGTGGGGCGCTCGAGGGACCCTGAAGCTGGGCAGCTGCTCTGCATCCAGGGACGCTGCTCTGCATCCAGGGACGCAAATGGGAACAGCCAGGCAGCTGGAGAGGGGACAGGGCCTGTGGGAGGGGCTGCTCACACCCGAGGTGCAGCTTGACTCCACCAGTCGCTGCCCCCCTGCAGCATCTCCAGGGCACCTTCCATGCACAGTCTTCTTTGCTTGCATCATTTCTGTTGAAAATTTGGTTTTTTTTTTTTTTTGTATTTTGTTGCACTTCAAAGGTAAGGTACAATTTTTTTCCTGAATGCTTTTAAAATTTTTAAATCTCTAGGATTCCAATTACACCCACGTTGGATTTTTATTGTGTCCTGTATGCCTGTGTGTTTTTCTCTCCTTGTTCCCTTCTGGGTATTTTCTGCTTACATAATTTCCATTTCACTAATCCTCTCTTCTGCTGTGTGTAATCTGCTTTTAAAACCATCTATTCAGTTGTTCACAGGTCTTATTCTATGTATTTCTACCTCTTTTTTCACCCTTCTTGTTTCCAACTGAGTATTTTCTACTTACATAATTTCCTTTTCCCTAATCCTCTCTTCTGCTGTGTGTGATCTGCTTTTAAAACCATCTATTCAGTTATTCATTTCAGCTATTTTATATTTCAGTTCTAGAATTTCCAAATGAGTCCCTTTAGATTTCAATTCTCTGATGAAATTCTCCATTTTTTTCATTGATTTTCTCAAACATATTAATCAGATTTTGAGGTTCATTCTAATCATTCCAATATTGATGACCTATGGATGTACATCTGTGATTTTTCTTGGCGTGTGTGAAACTGTTTTCTGGCGCACCTGGTAATTTCGGAATAAATGATGAAGAAAAACTGTGAGGTTCCGGGAGATGGTTTTGTTATTTAGAGAGATTTTCCTTATGTCAGTCATACAGGTGGGGGCCCACACTTGACAGAATTTCAAGCTTTGTTCCCAGTTTGGTAGGGTTCTCTGTCTTCCTGCTTCTCGGGCACCTTCCGGCAAAGGCAGTTGGTTCAGGGCGTCATCTTGCCACACGGCACTGAGGCACATCTCGGGTATTTGACAGCGGGCGGGCCGGGGACACTTGGCTGCAGAGCTTGCACCAGGACAGGCATCTCCTCCCGCAACAAAACACAAAGTAACTATAAGGGGCTTAAAATAGCTGTGGTGCACAGTTAAGCCAAATGAGGGGCAACAAGATACAAAAAGGCCAAGAAGGCGGACCGCTACTTCCGAAGAGCCAGCAGCAAAAGCAGGGCACCAGGAACAAAGGCAGGGCACTGCACACACCCCCTCTGCACGGGCGCGCATGCTGCTCGGTCGTGTCCGACTCCTTGCGACCCCAAGGATTATAGCCTGCCAGGCCCCTCTGTCCATGGGATTCTCCAGGGAGGAACACTGGAGTGGGTTGCCATGCCCTCCTCCAGGGGATCTTCCTGACTGCATTGCAGGCAGAGTCTTTACCGCTGAGTCACCAGGAAAGCCCCAAGCTCCCTGACCAGGGATCAGATCCAAACCCAGGCTCACCACAGTGAAAGCGCCAAGTCTTCAACACTGGAACCCCAGGGAATTCCCCCAGCTTCTAATTAAACACATGTGTCAGGGCTGACCCTAACCCTCTCCAGAGACCTGGGCGGCAGGCACCAACTTCATGCTCTCCCTCCGTATCTCGCGGAATGCAGCTTGTGCACACGTTCCTTGCCTGAATTTCTTGTCTGGCCTCTAATAATTTCTATTAATTAAGGAGGCCAAGAACCCGGGTGAGTCACACCGGGGTCACACTTCCCCACGTGCGACAGTCAGCACAGGTGAGAGGACCTGGCTGGGCACCAGGCTTCCGTCCCCTCACCTGAAAATCACCAGCTCTGTGCCTGTGGGCAGGGTCTCCAAGTTTCGGTCTTGTCGTCTGCATAACAAAGGCGACGGGGCCTCCATCCCAGCAAGCAGCAGGCAGGAGGGAAGCAGCCTCTGTGCTATGAACAGCAGACCCCTGTCACTGCCTGTCCCGCCCACCCTCATCAGGTCCACTGGGGGTGGGGCAGTCCGTCCTCCGCCGCAGAAGCCACAGGCCAGCACCCGCATGTCCCACCTCCTGGGTTCCGCCATCCCCCCACCACGGGCAGAAGGGGGGTCCCTTGTGTGGCAGGTCAGCTGATTAGCGGTCACCTGCCCACCTGGGATCTCTCTGGTCCCTCCTGTGGATGGGGTGGACAGCAGCCTGACCCCTTTCTACAGCTCCTTCCAGACCTGAGCTTTGCAGCACACCAGTCAGCTCCTGAGCCCCAGGCACCTGGGATGGCCTCAGATATGGCCCCGCATCACCAGGAGCAGGACTGAAGCAGCGGCTGCTGCCTTTGGGGATGAAGCCTTTCCAGGTACCATCTGCTCCACTGTCGGCAGGACCTTCACCTGGGGCGTGCCGAGGGGCCAGGGAGAGGAATGGCCAGCAGCTCAGCTGCTGCTAGGAGTCACCCGGCTCACCAGGGAAAGCAGTCAACAGGACTTCCTCCCCTGGCCTGGAGGGAGTGGACTCCGGGGCTGCTGTGCGCTGCGGCTTCGAGACTGCCTTCAGCAGAGGCGCCACCTCCCCTGAGCACCCCGAGGGCCCACCCAAGGTCTGCTCAGGAGTCATGCTCAGGCTCCGGAAGCTCCAAGAGGGGAGCGCCTGGCTCCTCCACGCTGGGCTGCCCTGTGTGGCCCCCTGGGTGTCAGGTCTCGAAGCCTCGGTTGACCTCCATGACCCCAGTACGTGTCTCAAGAAGGAAAGGGCCTGGGGAGCAGACCGTCGTCCCGGGTAAGAGCAGTCCCCGTGCAATGTGAGCAGAAGAGCTGGACCTTTTTCTGTTTGTTTTCAGATGAACTTGTTTTTACTGCAAAACTTAGTATTACGTACAAACACATAATCTTCCCCGAAAAGGGGAAGACACCAAATAGTTATGATTACAGAAAAGCCCAGCACGGCCAGAAACTCAAATAAATAAATGGAATCTTAAAAAGTGAAAGACTAAGGCGCCCCCTTCGTGGCCTGCGGGGGGCTCTGACCAGCTTGCGGTGCCTGGAGTTCTGTGGGCGTCCAGACGCTCTCGCGGTTTCCCTCTGTGCTTGTTCTGTTTTCTGACCTGCGTCTCCCCCTCAGGAATCTTGCTCCTTCTCCCAGTAGAGTTTCCAGGCCTGAGCTGGCTCCCTCCTCTCTTCCCGCCACCCCACACCTGCAGGGTCCTGGGCTTACTCTGGTCATCCCCCTGCAGCTCTCAGCGGCCGGCCAGATGTCCCTCCGCCACGTCCACGCCACTGACACCAATCTCAGAAGAACACTGTGTCCCTCAGGTGTCTTTTGCTCAAAACTGCACAAAACCCGGCATTTGGGGCCTACCTCCACCGTCCCGACTGTATTTCTTCTGCTTAAAAAATAAGATTGCTTTTAAGTACCAAAATCATGTTTACTAATGGTGAAACATTATAAAAACAAAAACAAATAAAATGCTAAGGAACCCAGAAGTCATTCCCAGGTTAATCTGGACAGCCCTGAGGTTGCGGCGATTCGTGGGCGTGGCCACTTCGTGGGCGTGGCCACCGCTGTGTCCCACCCTTTGTGAATTATCCCGGAATGTCCGCTGTGGGCTTCTGTGTTAAGGCCTTGTTATTTACTTTCCTTTTCCAACATTTAACTGTTTTTTTTTTTTCCTTTAATTTTTGGTTGTGCTGGGTCTTCACTGCTGGGCACAGGCTTTCTCTCTTTGCAGAGAGCAGGGACTTCTCTCTGTTGCTGTTTGCTGACTTCTCATCACAGCGGCGGCCCTTGTTACAGAGCACCGGGTCCAGGATGCACAGGCTTCAGCAGTCGTGACACACAGACTTAACTGCCCCATAGCATGTGGGATCTTCCCGGGCCAGGAATCGAATCTGTGTCCCCTGAACTGACAGGCGGATTCTTAACCATTGGACCGCCAGGGAAGTCCTGCCAACATGAAAGTCTTGTGCTGGCTTATTGTGACACAGCTTCCATGGTGGGAACACAGGGAAGTATCAAAATGTAACTACAGAGACGCCCCTTATTCTCAGGGCCCAGAACAGCCCCTGGTAAGGGGGGAGGACTCCTAGGCGTTCTCCTGACCCCAGGTGAGCTGTCTGTTCAGCTTACACAGCCTGGTTTTCCAAGCATCATGTGCGGCGAGCTTTCCCCATGCTGTTATAGGTGCACAATCACCCGTTTCACTATGGCCTTTATGTTCCATGGGCTGCAGATGCCCTTTGAACCATGTTGCCATTAGCTTCCTTTATTTTCCTTGCACAATGAATACATATTCACCATAAAGAAAATATGAGATAAAGAGAAGCAAAAAAGCAAAGCTCAATCAACTGAATTCTCTCCAGAGAGATAATTCCTTAACACTTCGGATTCACTTCTAACCTTTCGGGTTTGCCTTGTACACTGAGAGGTCTTTTACACGTATAGTCACTTACATGCAAATATATATTTTACGTGCACATGCATCTACACACGTTCTGTTAACCAAATAGGATCATATTATGCAGTCTCTTTTAAGCCATGTTTTAACTGACCGTTTTCGCACAGCTGTGTGTTCCAAGGGGCAGCTGCGCGGCGACTGAGCTGACCTCGCCTGGCTCTGCAACCCTGGACTTGACCCCAGGCTTCACTCTCAGAAGCCCCACTGGCCAGGTGCCCAGCATGCAGACTCCCACAGGTCAGAGGTGACCCAGGAACCTCTCACCTAGGTGGCGGCGGGGAGTGCCACTTGCAGGGGCCTGGGCTCCTGCTCCTTCCCCCAGGGGTCCCCCCAGAGCCGGCCTGATGCAGCCCCTGTGGTGCAAGGCGCCTGCTTCCTGCCAGCACCAACACCGGGTCCTGGGGCCAGCCCTTTAGCTGTCAGCACAGAGCAGCCACCTCTGAACAGGAGCGTCAATTCCAGGGATGCCAGCCAACCTGCCCCCAGCTTCTGGAGCACCTTCTCTGCATGTGGATTTGCAGATGCAGTTGGCGACTATGTGCCCAGGGCACCACACAGGGCCTACCATATAGACGACCGACGTTCTCCTCCCGTTTGCCTTTTGACTTTGCCGACAGTGGGATTTTGGCTTTGGAGACAGCGCACATGTCCAGGCCCACAAACAAGCACGGCCCAGCTACCAGCAAGCGACTTCCTCCTGAGTCTCTGTGCTCAGAGAGCCCCCTCGAGTCCAGAGGCTGCTCTGCTGTACTCGATGCTTTCCACTTGGCCGTCCCCCTGGGCTTCACGTGGACATCATACGTTTATGTCTGCTGACTTGGCTGTGCCAGGTCTTAGTCGCATCTTCACTGCGGCACGGGAGCTCTGAGTTGCTGCACGCGAGGTCTAGTTCCTTGACCAGGGGGCGAACTCCTGCCTGGGAGCGCAGTGCCTTGGCCACTGGCCCACCAGGGAAGCCCCCACACCTGACAGTCTAGCAAACAGCCTGGAGACGGGCCATGCTCCCGCCTGCTCTGTGCTACCGGTTGCCTCGGGGACCCTTGCCGTGCCAGGTGTGGCCCTGGTCACAGGCATCACACGAGACACTGAAAGCAGGGCAGAGACAGCACCCCTGCCCCCACAGCCCACTGGCCATGGGGGCCGCAGCCTTGCCAGCCTCCCCTGTGCCTTCCGGCAGCGGCTCCGAGGCTTAGCCCGCCCCGCGGCTGGCCCACAGGACAGTGTCTCAGGTACAGCCTCCGCTGTGTTCTTCCAGTGAAACTTCAGTGTCAGCTTTTCAACCTCTGCGGTGGTCAGAGGGTCTCCAGAGACACAGACAAGGGGCATGTACACCCCCAGGGAGGTTTATTATGACAACCTGGCTCCCACGATGACAGAGGCTGAGAAGTCCCATGAGCTGCTGTTCACAGGCTGGGGACCCAGGAAGCAGGTGGTGTGTGTCACCCCAAGTCCAGGTGTCTGAGGACCAGGGGACAGGAGATGAGGCAGGCACAGAAAGGCAAATCCTGCCTTCCCCCACCTTCCGTTCTATGCGGACCCTCGGCGGATGGATGAGCCCACCCTCCCTGGGGGGGCCTATACTGGGGGGCGCCCACCCTGGGGAGGCCCACCCGCCCTGGGGGGCACCTGGGTTACTGAGACCACCCATTCCAGTGCTGAGCTCACCAGAAACGCCCTCACACAGACCCAGAAACTGCTTAACCTGGGCCCCTGTGGCCAGTCGGGTGAGCATAAAATTACCCGTGGGTCCCTGCAGTGACCTTCTGGGGCCCGTCCATTTGTGGGGAGCACTTGATGAGCCCCTCCCAAAGAAGACTCCCCAGCACCGCAGTCCACACGCGTAGGTGTGCCTTCAGAGCAGCAGCCCCGACCTTTCAGGCACCAGGGACCAATTCTGTAGAAACAATTTCCCACAGACCCGGACGAGCAGGGATGGCCTGGGGACGACCCAAGCGCATTATGCACTTGTCAGGCACTTTATCTCTAGCCTGATGCCGCCGCCGCTGATCCAACAGGGGCTTCCAGTCCACAGCCTGGAGGTCCACAGCTGAGCCACACGCTCCCAGCTTCTTCTGGAAGGCAGGGAAACGGGCTCTCTCCTCTGGGGGCCCCATGTCCAGCCACAGAGTGACAGCTCTGTCCCTCTGGAAGAGGAGAGGAGAGATCCACGTTGTTGTTTGCTGTTTCTGGGGATGAACAACAAACGCCTCTACATCCTATAACCTGTAACAGTCTCAGTCCTGCTGACTTACACCACTTTTCCCGGCTCTTCTCTCACATTTTCTCAGGATGTAACCAAATTCTATTAACAATGACAGCATAACTTCTTCCCTCCTTCCTCTAAAACATGAACTCTTACGAACGTCTTAAGGACTAATCTGACCACTTTAATGGGTTGCCACTAATGCTTTTCCACACACATGATGTTGCTCTAAGCCCCCACCCTAAATGGATACCTATGTAGACAGGCTGTACTGTATCCAAATCACAGAATGCGTACACATGCTTAGGTGCCCAGTCGTGTCCGACTCTGGACCCCATGGGTGTAGCCCGCGAGGCTCGTCCATCTATGGGGTTCTCCAGGCCAGAACACTGGAGTGGGCTGCCATTCCCTTCTCAAGGGGATCTTCCCAACCCAGGGATCAAACCCAGGTCTCCTGCATTGCACCTATAGCCGTCTGTCCTAATGGTCAGATAGCATCACAGACTCAGTGAACGTGAGTTGGGCAAGCTCTGGGAGACGGTGAAGCCTGGCGGGCTGCAGTTCACAGGGTCGCAGAGTCAGATGCGACTGAGGAACAGCAACCTGGGGGATAGACGCTGGCACCGCCCCGGCACACGAGGCTCAGGCGGGTGGACCTCTCGTGTCTGGATCGCTAACCTCTGTTGAATACCAATGGCTGCAGTGCCAGGGCTGCCCTCGAGCTGAGGCCACCGCCCCTGCAGCTCTTGGGCCCAGTAGGGGCTGTCCCACCTGCCTGGAGCACCTCAGACAGGCCTCTCCTTCAGCATTCCCAGCACCGCGGCCCTGCGGGGCGAGGTCGTGCCTCCCTGGCCATCCTGTCCTCTGCCCAGCCCGTTGTGCAGTTTCTGTCCTATCCCAGTGATCGTGCCTCAGCCCCACCATGACTTCCACCCACAGGCCTGGATGGGACGGAGCTTGGGTCGGGCAGGGTCTTGCTCCTTGGTGAGCTGCTTCCCAGCACCGCCGGAGGAGAGGAGATGCCTCCAAGCTGCATGCAGATTGGAGCAGGAGGGAGCCGTCCAGCTGAACAGGTGCCTGGGGCCTGCAGGAGGCGCTGGCTGCTCACCTGACCCGCTGGAGCTGCTCCCAAAACCACAAGGCTGAGGAGCATGCCTGCCTCCTCCGTGTCTGCACTCCAGCGCGACTCCCACGGGAGAGGAGCTCCGCTAGGTCCGCACCCGGAGGGGAGCTTCTTGCTGGCAGGGGCCGTGAGGCCTCCCACACCTGGGGCGATTCATTTTAACTCAGAGTGAACTGAGGGATGAGTTTCCAAGAGCCAGAGGCCCAGAGGGCCCCATAGAAAAGCGAGAGCCCGGACTGGCCAGCGCAGGGCCCCCCAGCGGGTGGGATCACAGGAAGGTGGCTGCCAGCTGATGCGTGGTCCCGTCTTCCTGCATGGGGGCTTCCAGCCTGAGGGCGTCCTAGCGCGCCGTTTGGAAAGCCGAGGCCTTAACGCGTTTGAAAACCTTGGCAGGCAGGTGGCGCACCGTCAGGGTCTCAGCACAGGGCTTCAGGGCGTCCTCCTGGGACCTCAGCACTCTGGACAACCCCGTCCTCCTGAGCAACGCCGCCCCAGTTGTCCAGAGAGGTTCCTCTTTAGCCAAGTTCCTGTTTTACAGAGACAGCCATCCAAAAGGAGAGCGGTGCTCCAAACATTACTGTTGCGGGGGGCGGCGGGGAGAATGTGGCAGGCCGCACCACCCGGAGGGGCATCATCCCAGCCTTTGGGGCACTCACCCCGCGGCACTCAGTCCAGTCATTTTCGGATACAGGGAACGGCGATGCATGAGACAGGTTCTGACGCAGAAGTGACTCTGACCCCAAAGTGAGGTGTCCACCTCACCGCACTGCTACCACCACCGTTTTGGTGTCCGTGTGGTCCCATCATTTATAAACAGAAAATGCAGACAGAGCCACAGAGACAGAGCATACAGGCCCTTCTAGTCTCCGCCTCCCTACCTCGCGGGAGGATGTAAGCATTTCCATGACGTGGTTATCAGGGCAGCTCTGGACCAGACTGTGCGAACCCACACCCTGGCTCCTCCCACCAGGGACTGCATGACCGTGTGTGCCTCAGTGTCCCCATCTGTAAAATTGGGATGGGACAGAGCTGTTCGGGCCATGAAGGGCTCAGAGTGGTGCCTGGTACAGTCGCAGGGCACAGCTGGTATTGAGCCCCCTCATCTATGGCTTAGTCACCCCAAATTTCCTCACTTGACCCCCAGGTACAGTCCTCTCCTGGGTGAGATGTCAGTGCACACAGACAAAGTGTCAGGTGGCCCCTTCATCTCAGGCCACCACACCTCTCGCTGCCTGGCACCACCGCAGGTGGTCACTGAGGTCAGTGGGCTCCCGTCCTCACAGGGGGCTGCTATGTGGTCTCTGGACATCCCCTCCTCCCCCATCTCAGAGGTATGAGACCCGCAGGCACTGTCTGCCTGGCAGGAGCCGCGATGTAAGACAATACCCAGTCAGCTGGCCAAGGACAGAGAGCCCCGCGTGGCTCTCAGCTGCACCCCACCAAAGGCGCAGGAACATGTGGGGAACACAGATTCTCTTGTTCTCTCCGAAGTGCCACCCGGCTTTAAGCAGCCAC
This sequence comes from Antilocapra americana, assembly GCA_007570785.1. Taxonomy (NCBI): domain Eukaryota; kingdom Metazoa; phylum Chordata; class Mammalia; order Artiodactyla; family Antilocapridae; genus Antilocapra; species Antilocapra americana. Next base: position 1,658,230 of record ML661920.1, read on the forward strand.
AGCTGTTTGCAGCTCCAAAGAGGGAGTCAGAGCTGGAGGCGAGCTCTTACAAAGGGGGGAGACAGTGTGGGGCCCGCTGCGGGGTAAACCCCAAGGGTGAGCCGGTTTGCTGGGGCTGGGCTTGTTTCAATAGACAAGGAGACACAGACAGGAGCAGGGAGGAAAGCAGCTGTGCATACTGTGGCTACAAAGAAGCAGAAGCGATGCCAGAAGAGCTTTTCCTAAATCTCAGCAGCAGGATCTGGTGACTGACCAGAACCGCGGACAAGAGGAGGGGAGAGGGGACCACTCCTAGGGTCCCCGAATCGAGATGCTCTTTTCGAGGACCTTTCCTGACCCCCGCTGCTCCGTTGGCCCAGTGGGCAGCTCTGACCACCGCCTCCTTGTCTGGACCCCTAGTTCCCTGGGAGCCCCACACCGAGGGCCGCCTCTGCTCCCAGACATTTGTTCTCGTGTCGTCTGTAAAAACCGCAGGAAGGGCACTGCCGGATAATAAGGAGGCTGAGGCTGAAAGGGGACACTCCAGAGGGGATTTGTGGAGGAGCACCCGGAGCCCCTGGGCGCCCCAGTGCGCCCGCGGGCAGGAGCTCGGGGTGGGGAGGGCGATGCGGCTGGCTCCCGCGACCCCGGTATCCGGCTCCACGTCCAGCCCGGGCGATCCGCCGGGGCAGACGGGGCGGGGGGAGGGCGCGAGGAGACGCCGGGCGCACCGGGCGGGCTCGCGGCGTGGGCGAGCCTCCGGAGGACTCCAGGGCCGCGGGGGCCTGGCGGGGGGTCCCGGCGGTCGGGGCCGAGGACACGGGGCACGGCAGCGGCAGGGGGCGTCGGGGGCGCGGGGGCGCGTGGCTCCGGGGTCGGGGGCTCGCGGAGGCCGCGGCCGGACCCCGGGTCTCCCCGGCCCCTCCCTGCCGCTCCCGGGGGGCGGGGCGCGGCGCTCTGGGCGGGGCCTGTGCGCAGGCGCGGGCTCGCGCTCCCGCGGGCCGCGGGCGGGGGCGCCGCCGGGGCCGCCGGCGGGAGGGGGCGCGCGAATCTCACTTCCGGTGAGCCCTCCGCGC
>ML661920.1:1674902-1702020 GCA_007570785.1 Antilocapra americana
GGGTCATCCCCTGCCTGCTTCCGACTCTCCGGTAGCCGCTGGGTGGGGGCCCGCAGCGCCCCCTCCTCTACGTCTGGTCCCTCCCAAGCACATGGGGACCTCACTGCATGGGACCCTGCCCCCGGCCCTGGTCCCAGACCCCTCCTCACAGAGGGATCGGCCTCCACATGCCCCCAGGTGACTGTGCTGTGGCCCCACACCCGGGGACGGGGGACACATGGGCTCTGTCCACCCGCCTTTGGTGGTTCTGAGGAGTTTGTGATAAGCCGCCTACCAGTGGCTCCCCCGTGGGCAGTGTACGTTCTCTGGTTGCTGGGAAGTACCTTTCGTGTGTCTTGACTGTCGGGGGGTTTGCTGTCAGGGTGTTGCTTCCTTCTCCTTGGGACCCAGTGTCTGCCCAGCTCCTGTTGGAGGCACTCTCATCTGCGGGTCCCTTGGATGCCCTACTTCCTCCTCTGCCTTCAGTCCCCTTCCTGGCCGGAGCCATGCCCTGCAGTGTCCAGTCCGGCCCTGCCTGTGAGGGCCAGGCAGGCACCCCCCAGGGCCCAGGGGAGCCCCTGAATGGAAGCCCTGGCTGTGCCAACCCCCCCCAGGTGGCTGTGGGGGGCCCACTGGATGCTGTGCCCAGCCCTCTGGTGGGGGACTGGTGGGCCCCCAGGGCCTCCCGGGCTCCTCAGCAGGAGCCTCAGGGCATAGGGGGGAGGAGGTATGGGTAGAGGAGCCCTGGCCGTGGGTTCCAGGCTCAGTGTCCTGCTGGACAACAGCCCTGTGACCACTCCCCGCCCCCGCCCCCACCAGCCAGGGTCTAGACTCCTGAGTGAGTACACTCCTGTTACACTCCTGGGTGCACCTTCTTGCTTGGGGCAGACGGGAAGTCCTCACGGCCCCGTATGCACTGTCAACTCAGTGAAGCATCCGACGTGTGGCCTGGACCCCAAGCCCCTAGTTCTCAGGGTTCTTGGGGCTTGGACCCCAAGGCCCCTAGTTCTCAGGGTTCTGGGGGCTTGGACCCCAGGCCCCTAGTTCTCAGGGTTCTGGGGACTTGGAACCCAAGGCCCCTAGTTCTCAGGGTTCTGGGGACTTGGACCCCAAGGCCCCTAGTTCTCAGGGTTCTGGGGGCTTGGACCCCAAGGCCCCTAGTTCTCAGGGTTCTGGGGGCTTGGACCCCAAGGCCCCTAGTTCTCAGGGTTCTGGGGGCTTGGACCCCAGGCCCCTAGTTCTCAGGGTTCTGGGGGCTTGGACTCTAGCCTAGGCCCCTAGTTCTCAGGCTCTGTGTCCTCACGGTGTGTCCTGACGGGGGACTCAAGGGAGCCCCTTGTGGTCTTTCTGCAAAGGCGCTGACCCTCTTCACCAGGGCCCCACTCTGCCCTCATCATCCCAGAAGTCCCTTCTCCTGACAGCGTCACCCTGGGGTGAGGTTTAAACACGTGGGTTTTGGGGGGAACCAGAGTCTGCAGCCCAGCTGTGCCCCAGTGTCCTAGGGGCACCTGGAGCCGCTGGGCAGGGAGCCACAGAGGTGGGTGCTGGGAGGGCCTGGGTGTGTGCCCGAAGCCTGGGTTCACACCTGTCTGGTGTGAGGACCAGCTGCTGTGAGACGTCAGAGAGGCTCGGACCGCCCCCTGCCCTCTGGCTCCTGGACTCCTCACCCGACCACCACCGCAGACAGCCAGCAGGGCAGGGTCTCCTCTCCCCAGAGCCAGCCTGAGGTGGGGTGGTGGGGTGGTGGGGTGGTGGGGCCTGAGGCAGGGCCGGCGGCTGCTCTTTGGCAGGCCTGGGCCTCTGCTGTCCTAGGGGAGCCTGTCACTGAGAAGAGTGCCGCCCAGACTCGGGGTGCCCAGAGCTGGCTGTGGCTGCTCGCTGGGGTGGTCTGGGGTGTCTGGATGGCGGGGAAGCCCAGTGCCGTCGCTCCGAGCCCTTGGGGAAGCCGAACGCTGAAGGGGCTGGGACACGGGCCCCTCCACTCACCACCCCCATGGGAGGCCCTGGCCGGGGTACGGGAGGGGCAGGTTCTGAGCACACGGCTGGAGACAGGGTTGGCTTCAGCCTGGCCAGGCAGCGCTCCCAGCCCGCTCGGCTCGTGGTCCCCACGTGAGTGGCCTGGTGCGGCTTCCTGCCTGGAGGCGCCCGGCTGGCCTCCGCGCCCCACCTCCCTTGCTGACCATGTGGTCCCACGGAGTGAAGCCCCTTGCCTGCAGGGTCGTGCTGGGCGCGGGCTATTCGTGACACGGCCCCTTCGCCCTCACGGCTGGGACGGTGTGGGGTCCCCTCCGGTGGTCAGTGAGGGCGGCCCTCACACCTGGGCTGCTGGTCGTCACGGCCCAAGGAGGGTCCTGACGGCCTTGTTGCTTGCTGGGCGCATCTTCCCAGCCCCTCGGGGCCTCCCTGCTGGGGGCACGGGTGCTCTCTCTGCGCCAGGGCCCATGCGGCCTCTCTGCAGCACCATGCCTGTCTGGGCCGTGCCCCCACAGGCCGTCCCCCCACGGCTGGCTCCTCTGACTCTACCCCTACCTCCTGGAGGGACCAGCGCCTCCACCTGGTGCCCCGGCCCCCGTGGGGGCAGCCTGTGCTGCAGCAGGAAGCGGGGCTCATGGCAGCCCCTGCCAGGGCCCTGGCCTTGGTGCAGAGGCGCCCGCCTGCCCCTCACTTCTGCAGGGCCATCCCAGCCCCACGGCGGCCAGCAAGGAAGCGCAGAAGTCACCTCTGACCTTCTCTCCTGATTAGCAGGAAGCAGCCGTGGCCTAAGGCCTGGACACCGGAGACAGCTGACCTGGGCTGGCTGAAGCTGGCAGCCGCCCCCGGCTGGAGCAGGCAACCAGTGCTCATTGCAGAGGGAGCCCCCTGGGCCGCCCCGCCCGGACTGTCCTGAAAGTGAGCCCCTGGGGCACCCACTGTGCCCAGGCCGCCTGCCTGGGCTGCGTGCGCCTGCAGCCTGAGCCCCCAGGGTGCTGCCTCTGGGCCTGCCCCGCCCCACCCTGTCCTGCTCCCGGGCTGGCCCTCTCCCGGGGCTCAGGCCAGGCCTGGGGTCTGCCAGCCACTGCAGGACCGCAGCTCCAGCCCCTGGGGACGAAAGGCCCCCTAGTTTTCCCTCCTGCCAACGCACAGTCAGTCCATTGGGGCCACAGAGGTAGCTCCCCAGGTGGCCGCGGTTTAACTGCTGTTGTCTGGGTGCCTGGAGGAAATGGGAGAGGCTGGATCCTCCGGGAAGGCCAGCCCGGCTCCTCCAGGGAGGCCAGCCCGGCTCCAGAGTTTCTCCGAAGCCCAGGAAGCGCTGTTCTTGTCCTTTGTGGGCTGCATGCTGTGGGGGCTGGACTCGCCAGCCCTCAGGACCCACATGGTCTGCCCTGCGCCAAAGCCAAGCGCCAGGAAACAGCCTGCAGCCTTTCAGAGGCCCGATGCAGGGTCCAGTGGTTATGAATCCACCTTTCAGGGCACGAGTCACAGGTTTGATCCCTATTCAGAGATCTAATGTCCAACGTGCCATGGGGATTGTGAAGACTCTGGAGAGTCTCTTGGACTGCAAGGAGATCCAACCAATCCATCCTGAAGGAAATCAACCCTGAATATTCATTGGAAGGACTGAGGCTGAAGCTCCAATACTTTGGCCACTTGATGAGAAGAGCTGACTTATTGGAAAAGACCCTGATGCTGCGAAAGATTGAAGGCAGGAGGAGAGGACGACAGAGGATGAGATGCTTGGATGGCATCACCGACTCGATGGACATGTACGTGAGTTTGAGGAAGCTCTGGGAGATGATGAAGGACAGGGAAGTCTGGTGTGCTGCGGTTCATGGGATCACAAGAGTCAGACCCAACTGAGCGACTGAACGGCAGAATGCTGCTGGGAGACTAAGCCTGCACTCTGCAGGCGTGGTGCACACACCCTGCAGGGAAGACCCAGCTCAGCCAGAACCTCAGAAAGGCCTGAGGCAGCGGCCCCACGTGGCCAGCAGATCTCTCTTTGAGAGGAGGAGCTGGGCTGGAGCCAGGCTTGCACACACACGTGCTGCCCTGACCCCTGCTGGGTGGGTGGATGCAGGGCGTGCTGCCTGGCGGAGGAGCTGGCCCCCAAGGCCATGTGTGACCCCTGGTACGGAGTGTCAGACCAGGCACGGCTGCCAGGAGACGCCTGCCGCCAGGAGTCGCCTGCCGCCAGGAGACGCCTGCCGCCACTGCGCGGTCAGGGTGGGGGGAAGGGCAGGGGCCCTGGGTTGGTGACGCGGGCCTGGAATTAGGCGACGGTCACTCAGCATAGGGAGCATGCTGCGTGCCCCTGGCTTGTGCCCCTGGACGTGGTTAAGCTGGCCGATCTCACGTTGTATGTGTCTGACTGCAGCAGAGAGAGCCTAGTGTGGGCACTGGGACAGTTCTGGACCCAAGGAGACCAGGCAGGCAGGCGGACGGGTGCTGGGCTCAGGTGTGGGTGGGTGCCTTGGGAGACAGCCCCTCGCCAGTGGGTGGCTCCCCATTACTTAGTGTCGTGACGCCCCAGCTTGCTCTCCACCATGTCGACCCATGTGGAGCTCCAGCTCTTCCACCTGAACACTGGGGCGGCGGGTAGGGTGGTGAGTAAGGGGCCCGGCCCGCCCTGAAGGCGGGATGCTGTGGGTGGGGGCCCTGCCCTGGGCGCCATCGCCCGCCTCTGTGGGCTGATTGTCCCTGGCAGCTCCTATGTGGGTGCCTTTGTGCCGGGACGTCAGCCCTTTGTCCCATGTCGGGATCGTGCTGCGTTTCACGGCCGTCGTCCATCTCTGCTCGCGGTGACATCCGCATTTCCGGTCTCAGGAAGGGTTAGTGTCCCAAGGAGTGGAGCAGGCCCTGGGCTGGGGAACTGGCCCACGTCCTCCAGGGACCTGGGCGCACCAGGTGCTTTCTCAGCCAAGCCCGCGACGCCTCCTGTGGACACAGGTGGGCAGAACGGCCCCCAGCCCCACTGTCCCACGTTGGGGTGGAGCTCCTGAGGGAATTGAAAGCTGCGTGTTCTCGAGTATTCCTCGCAGCACAGTTCACAGGAGCTGAGACCTGACAGCCGCTCAGGCTGTGTTGCTGTGTGAAGGGACGAGCAGAGACGCCAAGTCCCCACAGGGACAGGGACCCGGCCACATGCCAAGTCCACAAGCTGATAGTGACCTGGCCACATGCCAAGTCCACATGGGAGAGTGACCCGGCCACATGCCAAAGTCCATGAGCTGATGGTGACCCGGCCACACGCCAAGTCCACACAGGACAGTGACCCAGCCACACACCAAGTCCGTGAGCTGACAGTGACCCGGCCACATGCCAAGTCTACGAGCTGACAGTGACCTGGCCACATGTCAGTTCCATGAGCTGATAGTGACCCGGCCACACACCAAGTCCATGAGCTGTCAGTGACCCGGCCACACACCAAGTCCACACAGGACAGTGACCCGGCCACACGCCAAGTCCACGAGCTGAAAGTGACCCGGCCACACAGCAAGTCCATGAGCTCACAGTGACCCAGCCACACGTTAAGTCCACGAGCTCACAGTGACCCGGCCGCACACCAAGTCCATGAGCTCACAGTGACCCAGCCACACGTCAAGTCCACGAGCTGACAGTGACCTGGCCACACGCCAAGTCCACGAGCTGACAGTGACTCGCCTTGAAAAGGAATGCAAGGCTCATACCAGCCGCAGCAGGCTGGACATGCTGAGTGACGTGGGCCGGTCACGGAGGCCGGTTGTGCGTGATCCTCTCTTGAGGTCCTTAGTGCAGTCTGATTCATAGACCGGAAGCAGGGTGGGGAGCGAGTGTGGAGTGGGGACGGGGTTTCAGTTTCAGAAATGGAAAGAGGCGCAGGGTGGTGATGGGGGCATCGCAGTGTAAATGTACCTGAAGCTGCGGGGTAAATTTCCTGTTACATGTACCACAGTGGAGAGGTGGACGTTGACACACTTCGTCCCCACACAGCTGCAACGGTTACATTCTTCAGGGTGAGGAAACGTTAGACGCCTGAGGGCTCACCAGCGTGGATCCTCGCTGCCACTGCCTGGTGGGAACCCTGGGGGGGGCTCAGGCCTGTCTCCCTGGGGTACTGCTCAGGGTAGAAGCAGCCTCTCGACCCCTAGGCCTGCTGAGCCCCCGGGGGAGTTTCTTTCCTCCACCCCTCGCCCCACTGTGCCCGCAGACCCTGCAGAGCTCCGCCCAGACCCCATCCCCGCCTTGTCCCCCTCAGCCAGAAGCAGCCCAGGCTCTGGAAACTTGGTCAATAGGAGGTGCCCACCCTGCTCCGCGGGCACGCCCATGCTCTTGGGCAGCTGGGCTGCAGGCTCCTGTGTCTGCTTGGTGCCCACACGCAGGATGTGGGGCAGCTGACCTTCGAGAGAAAACTGTGACTTTGTGCCCTCTGCAGTGCCCACTGCCCTGGCACTCAGAGCCCAGGCTCGGAAGCGAGTGGGCTAAGGCTGCTGGGACTGGGCGCAGGCGCTGGCCAGGCTTGGGGGGCCCCGGGGGCCCTCAGCCTCCCCCCTGCTGCGGATGACTGCCCCCCTGCCCCTGGGGAGGGTTGGCCGTTCCTGTTCCTGTCCGTGGAAATGTCCCTCGGGCCTGTGTGTAAAAACATCTGCAAAGCCAGGTTTCTCGGAACTTGTTTTGTAACTCATAGAAACCAAGGCTGTCCTGGACATGGGGCCCTCTCCTCACCCTTCCCCAACATGCCTTCCCTGACCCCGGTGACCCATGTAGCCCGAACCCCTTTGCAGAGCCCCTGCTTCTCTGGTGGTCCTTGCTCTGCTCCACTTGGGCCTTGTCGAGTGACCCGAGGTCTCTGCTATCCCGCTTTCCTGTCCCAGGGCGCTCTGCTCATCTTCTGTCACCAGCCCTACCTGCCTTCTGTCCCTGCAGGGCCTGGTGTCCATGCACCCTGACCCTGACCCCGAGCTCAGAGTGACCCCTGCCTACTGTCCCTGCAGGGCCTGGTGTCCATGCACCCTGACCCTGACCCCGAGCTCAGTGACCCCTGCCTTCTGTCCCTGCAGGGCCTGGTGTCCATCCACTGGCCCTGACCCTGAGCTCAGTGACCCCCCCTCCAGGCCCAGGCCCAGCACCCTGTGTGCCAGGTCCCCCATGAGCCCTCCTCGAGTCAGCTCCAGAGAGGACACGGCTGACCCTTCCCCAGGGTGTCCCCTCCGCAGTCCTTTCTCTTCTCTGCCTCCACTTCCCCTCCACTGGCACCTCCTTCTTCCGGATTCCACCCAGCGCCCAGTCAGGCCCTTGTCCTGGGCAGGGAGGCTCCCTCTGGCAAACTAGCCAGACACGGGCCAGTCCCAGGAGGCCTGTCTTCCCTCCAGGTGGATGGGCGCCGAGCAGCAGCCCAGGAGCCCCATTCTGTGAGAACACACTCCACGGGGCCCGCTGACTTGAGGGCACATGGAAAGCTGAGCCCCAGCTGTTGCTTGGAGAGACAGACGCTCCCAGGGTCAGGGGCTCGGCACTGCTTCCTGGGGCCCATCTGGTGGTGGGAGGCGCTCTGAGGGGGTCGCGCTGCCTTCGGCCCAGCTGGGCCCAGCCTGTCCGGGTGTCCAGGCTGTTGTCCAGGCTGTGGCGGCGCTGCAACTCTGCGACTCCCACAGCTGACCTGCGTGCGCTCCTCGGTTTCTGCTTGGCAAGTGCCCGGAGACCTGCGCCGCCCCCTGGGTCCCTCCATGCTGGCAGTGGTCCCGCAGGCTCAACTCTGCCTGCACAGCAGGAAGTAAAGACCCTGGGGTTGGAGTGTGTGTCGGGGGCCCTTTCACGCTCATCACGGGCATCCCCTTCTCGTGGGCAGAGGTGTCTTCCATGCCGTCTTTAAGGTGGGCCCTCCTGGCTCAGGCGGTAAAGAAGCCACCTGCAGGGCCAGCTACCTGGGTTCGCCCCCTGGGTTGGGACGATCCCCAGAGATCGTCCATTCCCAACGAGAATGGCATGACAACCCATTCCAGTATTCTTGCCTGGAGAATCCCCATGGACAGAGGAGCTTGATGGACTACAGTTCATGGGGTCAGAATGAGTCAGACACGACTGAGGAGCTAAGCACCCCAGACCTAGCGGCTCCCCCAACACCAAGCAAAGCCCGTCAGTTGGACAGCCTAATGAGATGCTGCAGGAAGGGGTGAGTGTCCATCAACCAGCTGTGAGTCCAAACGCAGAAAGAGCGGAAACACTTCTTCGCTGTGCAGCCACAGTCGGACAGAAGAAGAGGCAGTCCTTCTTGGGACCCTCTGGATGAGGAGGGGCCCAGGGGTGAGCAGCCTCAGAGCATGTCTGTGCTGGGGGCTTGTGAAATGAGAGTGCTGGGCAGGTGTTGGGGACCACCCTTCCTGGGGGTTAGGGAGCCCCAGCACGGCAGGGCAGCTGCCCTGGGTGAAGGATGGCAGATGGCCCTGTGCTGTCAAAACCTGAGTCAGTGTCATGTGAGGGTGTTGACTCTGAACACTGAGACGCCTCATTTTAAATGCAGGTGTTACATATATATGGAATTTAGAAAGACAGTAACGAGAACCCAACATGGGAGACAACAAAAGGAACGCAGATGTATAGAATAGACTCGTGGACTTTGTGGATGAGGGTAAGGGTGGGATGATATGGGAGAAGGGCATTGAAGCATGTTAATTGTCATGTGTCTAATCAATCGCCAGCCCAGGATTGATGCTCGGGACTGGTGCAGCGAGATTTCCCGGGGGGGAGGGAGGAGGGAGGGGGGATCCGGAGGGGAAGCATATGTAAACCCATGGTGATATCATGACAATGTATGGCAAAAACAATAATAAAAAAAAAATACATTAAAAAAAAAATGCAGGTGTTAGTGAGAGACAGCCTTCTGCCATGGGAGCACCCAGCTCAAGTTGTATAAAGATAAGGGCAAAGCTTAGGATGAAAACAGGAATGGAGGTAACAAGGACAAAAACTTAATGAAATAAAAACAGTATCAAATATTAACAAAAGCCGGAAGTTGACTGCTTGGAGAGACTAATAATATAGCAACTTAGGCAAAAGAAATGAAAAGAGAAAGCACACACATAAACGATTCTGGGATGAAATGACGTAGATAGAACTGAAGAACACTATAAGCATTGTCAGTAAATGTGAAAAACAGGTAGGGTGTTTTTCTAGAAAGAATATGAATTACTTAGTAACTGGCTTAGTAAGATAGAGAATGTGTAGAGACCAGTTACCTTAGAATCCCTTTTCTCCAGAGAGCACCAGATGGTTTTATTTGTAAATGTTACCACATCTTCACAAGAATCAAGTCCTATCTCATATGAAGTGTTTCAGAGATTGAAAAGATGTTTAATAAGAGGTGACACTGTCCATTTTATGACGGCAGTGGAATCATGGGGACTCCCAGGGGAAACACAGGAGTAGGGAGACCTCATGGACACAGATGTGAAAACTCTAAAGAAAATGACAGGAAAAGAAAGTCCCTGCAAGATAAAAAAAAAAAAAAAAGACGGTAGAAGTATCTCATGAAATAGAAGTTATCTCAGGAGTATGTGAATGATTTATATAACCTTAGACTACTAGCTATTTTTATCATTCAGAGTGAAGAGAAAATTCATGATAGATCCAGAAAAAGCATTTGATGGAATTTAAGAGACATTATTAGGGATATGAGCTTCCCAGGTGGCCCTAGTGATCAAGAATCCACCTGCCAATGCAGGAGACTCAGAGACCCGGGTTTGATTCCTGGGTCAGGAAGATCTCCTGGAGGAGGAAGGAGCAACCCACCCCAGTATTTTCGCCTGGGGAATCCCGTGGACAGAGGAGCCTGGTGGACTCATACGGTCCATGGGGTCGCAGTCAGTCACGAAAGAGCATGCACATGCATGCACATTAAGAGTATAGAGATGAACAGGAATTTTAACTTGCTGTAGGCATCCGGGTAGCTCAGATGTAAAGAATCTGCCTGCAAGGGGGGAGCCCCAGGTTCAATCCTTAGGTTGGGAAGATTCGCTGGAGGAGGGAATGGCAGCCCACTCTAGTATTCTTGCCTAGAGAATTCCATGGACTAAGGGGCCTGGCAGGCTATAGTCCATCGGGTCACAAAGAGACACGACTGAGTGACTAACACTTGTTATAGGTTACCTACTAAAAATCTGCAGACCTGCACTAATTATAACATATAAGCTTACATTTGGCTGTTCATTAATCCACGCACCCACGTTAAAATGTGTAATTCAGTTCTGTACTTGCGCCAGTCGCATTTCAAGTGGTGACTACTGACCGCCACATTTAACAGTGCAGTTGCAGAACATTGCCATCATTGCAGAAGGGTTACTGGACTTTGCTGCTGTACACTTATCATTCTTAAGCACTAAGAAATATCTCTGACCAAGAAGGAAGGTAACCGTTGCCCTTGAGGTACTGGACAATGCAGTGAGACATGAAAAGCAGATTGGATTGGGTTAAAAGAGACAAAATTGCTATTCACGGTGGCATTGTTCGGATGGACAATATGAGAGCCTGTAGAAGGTGTTTGAACCAGTGATAGTTCTGGAAGGTCAGCTGACACAGGAGCAGAGTCAGTAGTGCTGAAATGTATGCAGTGCTTCAGTTTGAAAACAAGAAAAGCTGTTATTCATGAAAGCAGCTATTAGCTTATTCATGAATAAGCTGGACAAAGGGCAGTCACAGCTTTCACCAGAGAAGGGGCTGACTGCTTGCTCAAGGACATAAAGCACCTGAGTGAGGAGGTCGTGAGGCTCTGATGACCTGAAGATGCCAATTCCTTCTAGGGTGATTCAGTTCTATAAAATTCCACGAAGGAATTGAACTTGGCAAATGATGAAGTTCACGTGAAGCAGACAAGCACCTTTAAAGAAAAAAGGAGGTGTGTTTGTGTTTAGGAAGTGTTTTGCTTAGCAGATAAGATGTTTAAATAAGCTATGCTCATTAGAACAATATGGAGTTGGCAGAAGTATAGACCCCTGGGACAGAGAGAAAGACAAACAGGCGTCTTCAGAGACAGCCGTAAGGAAGGGCTTTGCTCTCATAGACTGGTTGGGGGACAGGCGGGCATCCATAGAGAAAATAGTGAAGCCAGGTCCCTGCCTCACACCACACACAGAACAGCTCCTTGTAGATTAGTGACCTCAGTGAGAAGAGTTAAAAAGTTGGGAGGAGCAGTGTGAAATTGAATGTAGTATCCAAGAAACGTGAATCATAAGACATTTAAATAAACATTTCCTAGAAACCCACTCGAATGATGGCCGTCAGCTAGGAGATGCCAGCGACTTGCGCGCAAGCCAGTGAGCCAGCCCGCCCCGGTTCACGTGTCGAGTTCGTGACTGTCCTTGGAGACAGGCCTTCCGAGAGACCTGTGGGTTCAGAAGCAGCCCTGGGGCGGGCGGGTCCCACCCCAATTTTAGGGACCAGTGTCATTAAAACGAAGAGGTCTGGACGTACAGAGACGCTGGGGGTGGGCGGTGTGGAGAGGAGAGGCCGCAAGACGAGGCCGTGCTGGGCAGCCGGGGAGAGCAGCCTGCACGGCCCTCTTAGGGCCAGAGAGCCCCAGCCCGCTTGCACCCGGACCTCGGTCTCCAGGACCGTGGGAGCAGATGTGGTGTCTGAGCTGCCCAAGGGCACCGACCACCCCCCACCCCCGGGCCCCCAGGCGGGCACGTCAATCCCACAGCTTGGGAGAAGGGTTTGATGAAGCCCCCGGGTTCTGAGTGCCCGGAGCGGACCCGGCAGCCCCTTGCAGGCCGAAGGAGCTGTGTGGCAGGTGAAGGCACGGCCCTCGCGGGCGTGGGGGTCCAGACTCCGTGTGCCCCTGCAGCGACCGAGCCCGCAGCAGGCGTGGGCGGTGCACGCGAGTCACGTGAGCACGGCGCTCGCAGAGAGAGTTGAGGAAGGTCAGGGTGCAAGGGCGCACGCGGGGTGGTCAGTGTGGCTCCCGAAGCGTGCCTGGGGGCCGCCTGGTCCGGGCGGAGGGCGTGAGGCTGGGGCCTGCCCGGCAAGTCTCTGGCAGAGTCGGAGGCTGAGCCGCCCGCGCCCTGCTGATGGCTGGTCCAGGGCTGGCTGCCCCTCTGCCACCCTCGGTGCCTGGTTGCCAGGGTCCTGCCTCTGCACCGAGCGCGAGGCACTGATCAAGGGGCTTGCCGCCCGAAACGTGATCCCGCGGCCCCTGCTGCGCTGGGGCCTGGCCCACTCGCCCGAGGCAGGACCGGGGGCTCTGGCCTGGAGGCCTGCTCCCGGCTGGCGTGGGAGGGTCTGTTGCCACGGGGACGCTGGCAGGCTCCTGGACGGAGACCCTCCCTCCAGGCGGCAGGTGGGCAGGGCGCGCGCACCGGGTTTCCGTGCTGTGGGCGCGGCCGCGGAGAACATCTGCTCGTCTTTGTTGCTGTGGGTTTTGTGGCATCGCTGTAGCTTTTCTCTGATTTAGAAGACAGACCAGAACGTTGCCTCTTTGGGTCGGGTGTGGAGCTTGGCTGTGCACACATAGGCAGAGGAAAGGGAACTCTGGCTGTAAGCAAGGCCCCCCTCCTGTGGAAGGACCGGCTTTTCACGTTTTACAGCAGGAGTTCCCAACCTCCTGGATCTCGTGCCTGGTGAACTGAGATGGAGCTGATGTAATAATAGAAAGTGCATGATAAATACAATGCGCTTGAATCAGCCTGAAACCATCCCCCACCCCAGTCCATGAAAAAATGGGCTTCCAGGAAACCAGTGCCTGGTGCCAAAAGGACTGGGACTGCTGTTGACAGGGACTTTGTGTAAGACCCGCTGGGCTCCCTTCTGGGTCTTTATTGAACATACTGTTTACAATGCAGAGTGCTTTATGGAATAACGGTCCTAGGTTAGTGATGAGTCACTGTTTGTGGGGATTTTTCAGTGTGTTTGTTCATGATTTCCTTGAGGGCCAAGCCTTATGCAATAAATCTTGTCCTTGGCTGCCTGTAATCCGGCCCTCAGGCCTGTCTCTCAGAACTGACCTCGGATAAAAAACAAATAGCATTTGTTGTGTTGATCTGGCTCCCTCTCGGTGCAGGTGAGCCTTTTGATTCTTTTAACGCTGTTTGCACGGATCGCATCCGCTCAAAGGTGCCTTGGGACACACACATGCGCGCACATGCACACACGGAATCCCAGAGGGCTGCAGGCGTCCCAGGCACCTGGGAGCCTCACAGGTTTAGTTTTAGTTCCTTTACCTTTCCATACACACTTAAAAGTCACTTAACTAATAATTACAAAAAAGCCTACTGGGACTTCATTGGAGGTGCAGCTGGACCCAGATCTTAGGTCTGGTTTGGGGAGAATCAGCGCCCTAACCTGGCAGTGGCTGTGACAGCTCTCGGCAGCTCCTAGCAGATTCTGTGTTTATTTTATCAGATTTGGGTTTTTTTTTTCCTTTGGGAATGCAAGACATTTTTACACGTTGACTCCCGTTGTTCATTGCTCAGATATGGAACTGGGGCTGCCTTTCGTCTGTTGAACGGGTGTCGCTCAATTTTGCTAAGCTCAGGAGTTCTTGGAGCTCGTTTCCACGTTCTCCTAAGTGCCTTGGGATGTTCTACATAATGCTCCTATTGTCTACAATAAGAAGAGCTTTATTCTGTCCTTTCCTATGCCTCTGCCTTTTGTTTCCTTTGCCTTCGTGCCCTGGGCAGGCCTTCAGTGCTGTTCTGAATGGCAGTGGTGTAAGGATGTGGCTTGGCCTTGCTGCCAACCTTAGGGGACAATATGCCGTCTCTCACCTTCCAGCATGATGTTTGCTGGGGGCCTTTGGACATATTCTTCATCAGGTAGAGGGGGTTCTCATCTATTTCTGGTTCACAGATTCAGCTCAGTCATGTCCAACTCTCTGCAAGCCCATAGACTGCAGCATGCCAAGCTTTCCTGTCCATCATCAACCCCTGGAGTTTACCGAAACTTATGTCCATTGAGTTGGTGATACCATCCAGCCATCTCATCCTCTGTCTTCCCCTTCTCCTCCTGCCCTCAATCCTTCCCAGCATTAGGGTCTTTTCCAGTGAGTCAACTCTCGCATGAGATGGCCAAAGTATTGGAGCTTCAGTTTCAACATCAGTCCTTCCAATGAACACCCAGGACTGATCTCCTTTAGGATGGACTGGTTGGATCTCCTTGCAGTCCAAGGGACCCTCAAGAGTCTTCTCCAACACCACAGTTCAAAAGCATCAATTCTTCGGCGCTCACCTTTCTTTATAGTCCAACTCTCACATCCATACATGACCACTGGAAAAACCATAGCCTTGACTAGACGGACCTCTGTTGGCAAAATAATGTCTGCTTTTTAATATGCTGTCTAGGTTGGTCATAGCTTTTCTTCCAAGGAGCAGGCATCTTTTAAAGGCTGCAGTCACCATCCGCAGTGATTTTGGAGCCCCCAAAATAAAGTCTGTTTCCATTTTTTCACTATCTATTTGCCACAGAGTGATGGGACCAGATGCCATAATCTTAGTTTTCTGAATGTTGAGCTTTAAGCCACTTTTTCACTCTCCTTTCACTTTCATCAAGAGGCTTTTTAGTTCTTCTTTGCTTTCTGCCATAAGGGTGGTATTATCTGCATATCTGAGGTTATTGATATTTCTCCCGGCAATCTTGATTCCAGCTTGTGCTTCCTCCAGCCCAGTGTTTCTGATGATGTACTCTGCATATAAGTTAAATAAGCAGGGTGACAATATACAGCTTTGACACACTCCTTTCCCTATTTGGAACCAGTCTGTTGTTCCATGTCCAGTTCTAACTGTTGCTTCCTGACCTGCATATAGGTTTCTCAGGAGGCAGGTCAGGTGGTCTGGTTTTCCCATCTCTTTCAGAATTTCCCAGTTTGTTGTGGTCCACACAGTTAAAGGCTTTGGCATAGTCAATAAAGCAGAAGTAGATGTCTTTCTGGAACTCTCTTGCTTTTTCTATGATCCAGCAGATGTTGGCAATTTGAGCTCTGGTTCTTCTGCCTTTTGTAAATCCAGCTTGAACATCTGGAAATTCACGGTTCACATACTGTTGAAGGCTGGCTTGGAGGATTTTGAGCATTACTTTGCTAGCGTGTGAGGTGAGTGCAGTTCTGCAGTAGTTTGAGCATTCTTTGGCATCGCCTTTCTTTGGGGTTGGAATGAAAACCGACCTTTTCCAGTCCTGTGGCCATTGCTGAGTTTCCCAAATTTGCTGGCATATTGAGTGCAACACTTTCACAGCACCATGTTTTAGGATTTAAAATGGTTAAACTGGAATCCCATCACCTCCACTAGCTTTGTTTGTGGTGATGCTTCCTAAGGCCCACTTGACTTCACATTCCAGGATGTCTGGCCCTAGGTGAGAGATCACACCATCATGATTATCTGGGTCTTGAAGCTCTTTTTTGTACAGTTCTTCTGTGTATTCTTGCCACCTCTTCTTAATATCTTCTGCTTCTGTTGGGTCTATACCATTTCTGTCCTTTATTGTGCCTATCTTTGCATGAGATGTTCCCTTGGTATCTCTAATTTTCTTTATTTTAATTCATTTTTAAAATTTTCTTTACATTATCGTGTTGGTTTTTCATACATTGACATGAATCAGCCATGGGTATACATGTGTTCCCCTTCCAGAAACCCCCTCCCACCTCCCTCCCGATTCCATCTCTCTGGGTCATCCCAGTGCACCAGCCCTGAGCACCCTGTATCAAGCATCAAACCTGGGCTGGCGATTGATTTCACATATGATAATTTACATGTTTAATTGCCGTTCTCCCATATCATCCCACCCTTGCCCTCTCCCATAGAGTCCAAAAGACTTTTCTATAATACATCTGCATCTCTTTTGCTGTCTCGCATACAGAGTTACTGTTACCATCTTTCTAAACTCCATATATATGCATTAGTATTATACTGTATTGTTGTTTTTCCTTCTGGCTTCACTCTGTATAATAGGCTCCAGTTTTGTCCACCTCAGTAGAACTGATTCAAATGTATTCTTTTTATGGCTGAGTAATATGTACCACAGCTTTCTTATCCATTCATCAGTTGATGGGCATCTAGGTTGCTTCCATGTCCTGGCTATTGTAAACAATGCGGCGATGAACACTGGGGTACACGTGTCTCTTTCAATTCTGGTTTCCTCGGTGTGTATGCCCAGCAGTGGGATTGCTGGGTCACATGGCAGTTCTATTTCCAGTTTTTTAAGGAATCTCCACACTGTTCTCCATAGTGGCTGTACTAGTTTGCATTCCCACCAACAGTGTAAGAGGGTTCCCTTTTCTCCACATCCTCTCCAGCATTTATTGCTTGTAGACTTTTGGATGGCAGCTGTTCTGACTGGTGTGAAATGGTACCTCATTGTGGTTTTGATTTGCATTTCTCTGATGATGAGTGATGTTGAGCATCTTTTCATGTTTGTTAGCCATCTGTATGTCTTCTTTGGAGAAATGTCTGTTTAGTCCTTGGGCCCACTTTTTGATTGGGTCGTTTATTTTTCTGGAATTGAGCTGCAGGAGTTGCTTGTATATTTTTGAGATTAATTGTTTGTCCGTTGCTTCGTTTACTATTATTTTCTGCCATTCTGAAGGCTGCCTTTTCACCTTGCTTTTAGTTTCCTTTGTTGTGCAGAAGCTTTTAATTTTAATTAGGTCCCATTTGTTTATTTTTGCTTTTATTTCCAATATTCTGGGAGGTGGGTCATAGAGGATCCTGCTTTGGTTTATGTTGGAGAGTGTTTTGCCTATGTTATCCTCTAGGAGTTTTATAATTTCTGGTCTTATGCTTAGATCTTTGATCCATTTTGAGTTTATTTTTGTGTATGGTGATAGAAAGTGTTCTAGTTTCATTTTACAAGTGAGTGTCCAGTTTTCCCAGCACCACTTGTTAAAGAGATTGTCTTTTCTCAATTGTATATTCTTGCCTCCTTTGTCAAAGATAAAGTGTCCATAGATGTGTGGATTTATCTCTGGGCTTTCTATTTTGTTCCATTGATCTATATTTCTGTCTTTGTGCCAGTACCATACTGTCTTGATGACTGTGGCTTTGTAGTATAGACTGAAGTCTAGTTCCATTCTTTCTCAAGATTGCTTTGGCTATTCGAGGTTTTTTGTATTTCCGTACAAATTGTGAAATTATTTGTTCTAGTTCTCTGAAAAAGACCTCTGGTAGCTTGATAGGAATTGCATTGAATCTATAGATTGCTCTGGGTAGTATACTCATTTTCACTATATTGATTCTTCCGATCTATGAACACGGTATATTTCTCCATCTATTTGTGTTCTCTTTGATTTCTTTCGTCAGTGTTTTATAGTTTTTATATATAGGTCTTTTGTTTCTTTAGGTAGGTATACTCCTAAGTATTTTATTCTTTTTGTTTCGATGGTGAATGGAATTGTTTCCTTAATTTCTCTTTCTGTTTTCTCATTGTTAGTATATAGGAATGCAAGGGATTTCTGTGTGTTGGTTTTATATCCTGCAACTTTACTATATTCACTGATTAGCTCTAGTAATTTTCTGGTAGAGTCTTTAGGGTTTTCTCTGTAGAGGATCATGTCATCTGCAAACAGTGAGAGTTTTCTTCTTCTTTTCCAGTCTGGATTCCTTCTCTAATTTTCTTGAAGAGATCTCTAGTCTTTCCCATTCTATTGTTTTCCTCTATTTCTTTGCATTGATTACTGAGGAAGCCTTTCTTACCTCTCCTTGCTATTCTTTGGAACTCTGCATTCAAATGGGTGTATCTTTCCTTTTCCACTTTGACTTTAGCTTCTCTTCTTTTCACAGCTATTTGTAAGGCCCCCATCAGACAACCGTATTGCCTTTTTGCATTTCTTTTTCTTGAGGATGGTATTGATCACTGCCTCCTGTACAATGTCACGAACTTCCACCCATAGTTCTTCAGGCAATCTGTCAGATCTAGTCCCTTGAATCTGTTAATCAGTGTGATTTTGGTGTTGACTATCTGGTGATGTCCACGCGTAGAGTCTTCTCTTGTGTTGTTGGAAGGGGGTGTTTGCTATGACCAGTGTGTTCTCTTGGCAAAACTGTGAGCCTTTGTCCTGCTTCATTCTGTACTCCAAGGCCAAATTTGCCTGTTACTCCAGGTATCTCTTGACTTCCAGCTTTTGCATTCCAGTCCCCTGTAATGAAAAGGACATCTTTTTTGGGTGTTAATTCCCGAAGGTCTTCTAGGTCTTCATGTAACCGTTCAACTTCAGCTTCTTCAGCATCACTGGTTGGGGCATAGACTTGGATTACCATGATATTAAATGGTTTGCCTTGGAAACAAACAGAGATCATTCTGGCGTTTTTGAGATTGCATCCAAGTACTGCATTTCAGACTCTTTTGTTGACCATGAGGGCTACTCCATTTCTTCTAAGATAGTAGATATACTACCTTAGATATATCTACTGTATATCTACAGTAGTAGATATAATGGTCATCTGAGTTAAACTCTCCTGTTCTAGTCCATTTTAGTTCACTGTTTTATAAAGGGTCAATGTTCATTCTTGCCATCTCCTGTTTGACCACTTCCTATTTACCTTGATTCATGGACCTAACGTTCCAGGTTCCTCTTCAATATTGCTCTTTCCAGCATCAGACCTTGCTTCCATCACCAGTCACATCTGCAACTAGGCGTTGTTGTTGTTTTGGCTCTTTCTCTTCATTCTCTTTGGAGTTATTTCTCCACTCTTCTCCTGTAGCATATCGGGCACCTACCACCCAAGGAAGTTCATCTTTCAGTGTCCTACCTTTTTGCCTTTTCATACTGTTCACGGGGTTCTCAAGGCAAGAATACTGACGTGGTTTGCCAGTCCCTTCTCCAGTGGACCACGGTTAGTTGGACCTCTCCAGCATGACCCATCTGTCCTGGGTGGCCCCACCTGACGTGGCTCATGGTTTCACTGAGTAAGACCAGGCTGTGGTCCATGTGATCAGACGGGTTAGTTTTCTGTGATTGTGGTTTTCGTTCTTTCTGCCCTTTGATGGATAAGGATAAGAGGCTTATGGATTCTTTGTGACCCCATGGACTATATAGTCCATGGAATTCTCCAGGCCAGAATGCTGGAGTGGGTAGCCTTTCCCTTCCCCAGGAGATCTTCCCAACCCAGGGATTGAACCCAGGTCTCCTGCATTTCAGGTGGATTCTTTACCAGTGGAGCCTCAAGGGAAGCTCTTCCTGGTTCACACAGAGTTTTTAATCATGAAAGCATATTGAATTCTATCAGAAGTTTTTCTTAATCTGTTGAGATCTTATGGGTTTTGTGTTTAGTCTGTTGACATGTATTACATTGATTTCAAATATTGAACCAGCCTTGCAAACCGACCCCCTTTGTCTATGGCATAGTAGTCATTATTCCTTTTATATATGTCTGAATTCAACTTGCTGATATTTTGTTGAAGATGTTTGCATGAAGGAATACTGTTCTGTAGTTCCCTTTTTTGTTCTCTTTTTGTCTGTTGCTGGTGGTGGTGTCAGGGTATTTACTAACCGCGTAAAATGAGTTGAGAAATAGTCTTTTCTGTTTTCTAGAAGATACTTTGTAGGAATGGTGTTTTTGGAGTTTTCTTCTTCACACGTCTTCAGCCATTAACTCCGCTTCTTCTTTATTGTCTGTGTGATGATGACGATACGGACTCTTGGCTGTGCGCACTCTCTCTAGCCTGGGGCCCAGGCTTCTCCCCTGGGCGGCTTCAATGTGGAGCTCGGGCTCTGGGCGTGGGGCTCAGTAGCTGCTGTTCTCGAGCTTAGTCACCCAGCAGCCCGTGGGATGTTCCCGCAGCAGAGACTGAGCCCATGGTCCCTGAATCGACAGGTGCATGCCTGTCTCCGGGCCGCCCGGGAAGTCCTCGGCTTCTTCAGTCGATCAGGCTGCCATTCGTCCCTGTGAGTTTGGGCCGATCCCAGCTGTCAGGGAGCTGGCGCTTATGACCCCCGTTCTCAGACTCTGTGTCCCTTGCGTCACCTGGAGGATCCCTGCTCATGCTCCTCCATGTCCGTGAGCTCTGGAGTCGTGTTTCTTCTCTTTCGGTTCATTTTTGCCCCCTCCCTCTCTCTCTTTTGTGTTCCTAGAGTTTTTAACCAAGCCTGTTGCTCTTTCCAAAGAACCAGATTTGGCTCTTTTATTTTTTTTTACTTTCTAACTGTGTCTTTGTTTTCATTTTCATTGCTCTGCTTTTATTCTCCCTAATTCCTGCCTTCTCACTTTGGGCTTAACTTGCTCTTTTCCTGGTGTCTTGAGGTAAACTTAGATTGTGCCCTGGAGCGTGTCTTTCTTTTCTGCTGTGAGCACCTCATGCTGTGAATGCCCCTCTCAGGACCACTCTAGCTGCATCCCACGATTCTTGACGTCTGGTGTGTCACTTTCATTCCACACAAAATACGCCCAATGTCTGTGCAGCCTCCTCTGTGTCCTGCTGGTGGTTTATCGGAGTGCCGTGGAGTTTCCCAAGTAGCTGAAGTTCTCCAGTCGTCTTCCCATTGCTGATTTCTAGCCAACTCCATTCTCATCAGAGAACACAGAGTACGTGATTCCAGTTCTTTCAGCGTGTGTGTGAAGCCGTGCTTCGTTGCCCAGGATGTGGTCCGTCCTGGTGGACACTGACTCCTTCCACGCGTCTCCTTCTCTAGCTTTTTCTCTGGCCCCGCAGTCAGAGCAGCCCCCGTGGGTGGAGGGGCTGGGCTGGGGGCTGTGTGGGGGGCCCCGCCACGGGAGGGGTCCTGCTGGAGTCCCCGCCTCCCCGCGGAGAGTCAGGGGCTGTCAGGGCACACCGTGTCTCCACGCTGGAGTGGACAGTTGGGGCATCTCCCGCCTGGGGAGGCCTGGTGTCTGTCTCCTGGCACCTGTGGCGCGGGTGGAGGGTGGATGCATCTCCATGCAGACGGATGGGGCTGGCGGGACCCTGCAGAGGAGAGGGTGGGGCCCCAGGTTAACCCTGAGGTCAGGGTCCCTGGAACCCTGCAGCTGGGAGTGGGTCCTTCGGGCCTCCCCCATCTGTGTCTTTGCCAGCTCTCTGCCCTGCCTGTCCGTGGACCCTCTGCAGCCTCGGCTGCCTGGCTGGGCCTGGGCGGGGGCCCGGGAGACGCGAGGCCCTTCTCCATGAGTGACCAGGGCGTTGGGGTCACAGAGCCACGGTCCAGTGAGGCGTCCGAGCACCCGGCGGCCGCTGAGCCCGTCTGTGCCCTCGCAGGTTATGCAGCCTGACCTTGAAGAAGCTGGTGGTCTTCAAGGAGCTGGAGAAGGAGCTCATCTCCGTGGTGATTGCCGTCAAGATGCAGGTGAGGGTTCCCTCTGGTGCCGCCCCGGGGCCCTGCGGGTGTGCCCGGGGACAAGACGGGGCCCTCCCCTGTGCAGACCACCGCCCCCCAAACACCCTGCCTCACCGCAGTGAAGGGACAGGAGGGGAACGCGTGTGCTGACCTTAGCTGCGGAGGCCCCAGGCCCCAGCGCGGAAGCCGGGGAAGGCCTCTGCTCCCTCCCCCTGAGCCCTCCCCCTGGGCCCCCCCCCCCCCCGAGCCCTCCCCTGGCCAGTCACTCTCCCAGGCCCTGATGCTCTGTGTCCCTTGGGCCTCAGAGGCTCCCCTTCTGCCTTTGAGCAAGTGTTGTATCTCAGGGGGCCAGGACCCTAGCCCTCAGTGCCCTCTGTGCCCGGCTGCCCTGGAAGAGGGGTCCTGTCAGCCCCGTGGGGGCCCTGGCCCTCTAGGGGCACCGGGTCCAGCGTCCACTCTCGGGGCGGCTCTGGGCCCCTTACTGACCCTGCGGTGGGGCCCGTGCTGGGCTCCCACCCCCATGCGGCTCACAGGTGTCCATGGGCAGCTTCTTGCAGGGGGCGCGTCCCCAGTGCAGCCCTGTGGGCCTGTCCTCTGAGGACCCAGGACAGTCAGCCCCACGAGGTGGCGTCCGGCTTCACCCCCCGCCCCAGGCTGCTGGCGCCCGCGTTTGCAGCCGGCCCGAGCGCTCTGACCCTGAGGGTCTGCAGGGCCTCCTGACAGGACCTCTAGGAGCAGCTTGGGGGCTCAGGGCCGGGTTGCCCCCTGGAATGGAGGTCAGCATGGAGCCCAGGGCCTGGGGAGAAGAGCCTGGCGTCCAAGGAAGGGCTTCCGATCCTGAGGGGTGGCAGCACTCCCAGCTCATGGGGAGATGCCCACGCAGGAACTGGCCCTGCTGGCCTGCGGGCAGTGCCCACTCTGCTCAGGCCTCCTGGCCCGGGAACCTCTCTGGGTCAGAGCAAGGAGGTGGACCCTCCCTGGCCCGTGATAGCCCCGCTGTTGAACTCTGATACAGCTGAACCCCTGCTGGTGCCCTGTCCCTCCGGCTGCCCTTCCCCACGGTCCCACCTGGACTCCGTCCTTACGGAGCACTCAGCCTCTGACGAGCCCAGGCCCCCTTGTCGCACCCCACCCGTCCATCCAGCTCGCCATGGCGCCCGCATCACCAGCCTGCCCCCATGTGGCCTCCCACCCTGCTGGGTCACCTGCCTCTCAGTCTGCTGCCGTCCCCCCGCCGTCCCCCCGCCGTCCCCAGGCCCTCAGAGCAGACGAGCTGGCCCCTGGCCGACTGCTGTGGTCGCTGCTGCCCCTGCCCACGTCCTCGCTGGGGCCCCGCTTCACCGGGCACAGGCCTGTCAGTCCAGGGCCTGACCCAGACTGGCTCAGGGGCGCAGGGAGCTCGGGGGCATGGCTGGGCGTGGGGAGCGCCGGGCTGCAGGGGTGTCCGCCCTCTGGGCTTGCGGGGGTCCGGCAGAGCACCGCGGGCAGCGTGGCCCCAGCCCCCGTGTGTGTCCGTAGGGTACTGTCCTCCCCATGGGCCCGCCGCGGTGCCCTCACCCCACGGCAACGTCCGCGTCTTCTCCGGGGCCCACACCCACTCCTGCCCTCACCCGGCACTGTGCCCCTCGTCCCAGTCGCACATTTGGGAGCCCCCATCGGTGGTGGGGTGGCCTCTGCTCTGCCGCGCGGCCCCCTGAGCCTGGCTGCTGGTGGTGCCTCGCGGGCATGGGGCTGAGTTGGTTCCGCAGTATCTGCTTCCTGTGCTCAGCGGAGCAAGTTCCCAGGGCTGTGCTGGGGCAGCCGTCTTTAAGATGATGCTCTGGCGAACATCGTTAATCCATTTGGAGTTTCTTCTGGGCCAGAGTCTGAGGTCAGGGCCGGGTGTTTTCTGCAGACCATCTGTCCACGTATCATGGCTATTTAGTGAGTAGCTTTTCCTGTCAGGGGCTTCCCTGGGGGCTCAGCTGGTAAAGAATCCGCGTGTAATGTAGGAGACCTGGGTTCGATCCCTGAGTCGGGAAGATCCCCTGCAGAAGGGAAAGGCTGCCCACTCCAGTCTTCTGGCCTGGAGGTGGACACGACTGAGCGACTTTCCCTTTCCCTGCCAGCCCGCCGGCTCCTTAGTGTTTACGCGCCAAGTCTGCTTTTGCCTCCATCCCTGTGCCCTTCGGGGCTGGTGCTGCCCTCTCCGTCCTGTGGCAGTGCTGCTGAGCGCCAGCCACTGACCACCTCCCCATCCTGCCGTGGGCGGTGGGGGGCACCGTTCTGGTCCTGCCTTCCCGGGGACACGGGGCCTCCTGCACGTCTGCTCACCCACCTTCACCTTCGTCCCCTGAGTGCAGGGGGCTTGGCCGTGACCCCACAGTGTCCTCTCTCAGGCATGGGGCAGACCTCTAGAGGAGGTTGTCCAGTCGCTCATTGCGTCCGACTCTGACCTGACGGACCGCAGCACACCAGGCCTCCCTGTCCCTCACCATCTCCCAGAGTTTACTCAAACTCATGTCCATCGAGTCGGTGATGCCATCCAACCATCTCATCCTCTGTCGTCCCCTTCTCCTCCCGCCTTTAATCTTTCCCAGCATCAGGGTCTTTTCCAGTGAGTCAGTTCTTCGCATCAGGTGGCCAAAGTATTGGAGCTTCAGCTTCAGCATCAGTCCTTCCAGTGAATATTCCGGACTGGTCTCCTTTAGGATGGACTGGTTGGATCTCCTAGCAGTCCAAGGGACTCTTCAGGGTCCAGCACCATAGTTCGAAGCGGGTCAGAGGATGCGGGCTGTGGTGCCTTTGGGAATCACAGGCTCAGGCCTCCCCGTCTGACAGTTTGAAATGAACTGACTCGCTGGTCTTTGCTGTTCCGTTGCAACGAGCCCTCTTCTGAGTCCCGGCTGCCTTGTTCTGTGCCAGGGCTCCAAGCGGATCCTGCGGTCCCACGAGATCGTGCTGCCGCCTAGTGGACAAGTGGAGACCGACCTGGCGCTGACCTTCTCCCTGCAGGTGGGTCCCGCCCGCGCCCCGGGCCCAGCCGCCCCTGCGCCCGCGCGGAAGGCCCCTCTCCCACGGGCGGGCTCTCCAGGGGTGCTAGGTCGCGTCTTTCCTCATGTTCCCACGATGAAGAGAGGGTGGTGAGGCCAAAACTCGGGTGCTCAGGTTTGGTCGTCTCATCCGGGTTGAGAAGAGATGGGGAGGGGCCGAGAGCCGCTGGACACTTGAAACAAACGGGAATGAGAGGGGAGGGGCTTCGGGAAGCCGGTGTTGTGGGTTCAGACCCCTCGGGTGTTCTGGGCTGTACTGCTGGTGGGCTTTGAACCGGGACCCCCCTCACAAAGTGTGTGAAACTGGGGGCTCCCGGGGGGGTGGGCAGACCAGCATCCCCCAGGTGCCTCCCCCCCTCCGCCGCTCCTCTTTGCATAATGAAGCCCTGAGTTGCTTGGATTCAGCCCAGTTCTGGCTCAGCACACCTGCCACATTAGCAGCGGTGCTTCCAAACCCCAGACATGCCTGTCGCCTGAGCGCCTAAGTCGGGGCTGTGCTGTGGCCCATCTGCAAGAGCCCTGCCAGCCTCCCCCAGCCCGCCACCTGCCCTCCAGATCGCCTCACTGCCCGAGCCCCACGCCAGCTTCTGGGTTTTGTGTTGACTTTTCTTTAGTGGGGGATGGTGACGAGAATCAGGTTTTATTACTATTATTTTATTTATTTGTTTGGCCATGCCAAGTGGCCTGTGGGATCTTAGGTCCCCAACCAGGGACTGAACACAGGCCCTCGGCAGTGAGAGCCGGAGTCCCAACTGCCGGACCAGCAGGGAACCCCAGGAGTCAGGTCTGTTGAGTGTAATTTCCAAAGCGGTCACTGTTTTCAAGCGTGTGGCTCCTTGGGTGTGGACACAGGCGCACTGGTGTGCCACCTCCACCGCAGCCCGCTTTTAAAGTAGGTTTTCAGCTGTGACCCTTGAGGAAACGTGCGCGTCTGCTCTGTGCACAAGTGTGCCAGTGTGAAGCACCGCGGCCCCGAGTGCGGGCATGCTGGGTGGGCACAGCGCCCTGGGGTGCCAGGCAGGCACCCCGCTGAGCAGTTACCGGAGACGCGCGGGCCCTTCCCAGGGGCCTGACCGCGCGGCACACGTCTGCCATCACTGGCCGTTCCTGGTGACCACGGCCCCGTGATGACCAGCTGGCAAGGAGCCCCCAGGCTCAGGCACGTGATCCGTGGGTGTCGAGGGGCGTGGTCATCTGTGTCACTGTTGCCCCCCTCTCCCGCAGTACCCCCACTTCCTCAAAAGAGAAGGCAACAAGCTTCAGATCATGCTGCAGCGAAGAAAGAGGTACAAGAACCGAACCATCCTGGGCTACAAGACGCTGGCGGCTGGCTCCATCAACATGGCTGAGGTGAGGGCGGCGACCAGATGCCTCCTGTGCCTCCTGGCCGGCAGAGCAGATGGGGGGTGTCCTTGCAGGCACCGCGCCCTCGCTGCCCCGCTAAACCTCCTGCTCAGCAGGAAGGAGGCTGCCCAGGTGGGTGGTGGGCCGCGGGCGCTGCCAGCCCCCTTTGTTAACATGGCTTCTTCAGTGACAGCAATACGAGGTACTGCTTTTCTCAAAATCCTCATTTTTCTTACTTTACTAAAGAGCTGGCCACCCCAGCTGAGTCCCCCAAATTAAAAAAGAGTCTGGTCCCTAAAACTCCAGCATGTAGCTGTATTTGATAAAATGACCCCAAACACAGCTTCTAAAATGCGAGACATCTGTTCACTGGCTGGTCACGACGCAGCCCATTCAGGGGAGCTGCTCGGGCCCCTGGGACCCTAGTGGGGCACAGGCCGGGGCCCGGCGGGGCGGGGGCTCTGCTGCTTGGAGAGAGGTCTGCCGGATTCTCGCATGATCAGAGCGGCCCCAGAGCTCCTGTTAGGCCGAACCCAGGGGGCGTCCGCTCTGTGGCATCAGATCCCTGGCTTGCACGGGGCCGTCCTCCCTAGTCCCCCAGGGCCTGGTCCCTGGCATTGAGTCCTGAGGCTCGGCCGTGTCTGGGCTGGCCCCTGGGGTGTCACACGCCTCCCGCTGTCACCCTGCTCCTCCTCGACGGCCCGCAGTGCTTGGGGGCTGGGCCTGGCACTGACCTCCCCGCTTGATGTGGCAGGCCCCCTCGCAGCCCGTCCGCCGGCTCCGTGTCCTCTTGTCCCCCACCCCCAGGCGCCCCCGCCCCTCCCATGCTCCCCGGCCGAACGCGGCCCCTGTGTGTGCCCCTCGGAGCGGGCCGGCAGGGCCCCCAGAGCCTCGCCCCCGCAGGTGTTGCAGCAGCCGGCGGAGGGTGGGCAGGTGCTGAGCCTCTGCAGCGACATCAAGGAGACTGCGGTCAAGGTGGCCGAGATCTGGATCTTCTCACTGTCCAGCCAGCCCATCGACCACGAGGACAGCGCCATGCAGGCCGGCCCCAAGGCCACGTCCACCGGTGAGTGCCGCCACGGGCCGCCTGTCTGCCGTGGGTGCCGCCTCCCGGCCACCGGGCTGCAGGCGCGAGGAGCTGGGGAGGGCACGCGAGGGTCTGCAGGCGGCGCCCTGGCTGGCAGTGGGCATCCCAGCCCCGCCCCCACACTGGGAGCCAGCCACTGAGGGAGTCACAGGAAGCCGTTGTCTGTCGGGTCTGGCGCCATCCTGGGCTGTATCCTCCATCACAGCTGGGGTCACTGCTTCCCCTGAGGTGGGGGTGGGCAGGCAGGGAGACCCAGTCTGGCATAAGATCCAGGACCCTATGGTGGGCAGGAAGGGCCAGACCACCAGGGGGCCCTGTAGGGGTGAGCCCTGTGATGGGCAGGAAGACCACTGTGGGGAGGGCACGTGGGGGCTGCAACGTGCAGCCCCTCCCCCAGCTGACCACCTGCCTCTCGGAGCAGTGTCCTCGTGGCTCCCTGCACACCAGGGGTCGGAATCTCAGGGTGCCCCCCCC
>ML661920.1:1712070-1744762 GCA_007570785.1 Antilocapra americana
GCCCCCAGGCTCCCACCCCGTGGCCCGGTACCTGGGCTCCGTGGACTACAGGTACAACAACTTCTTCCAGGACCTGGCCTGGAGGGACCTGTTCAACAAGCTGGAGGCGCAGAGCGCCGGTGAGGTCCCGCCGCGCCCCGCGACCCCCCAACCGCGCCCCGCCCCGCCCCCTCCGCCCCACCACGCGACCCCCCAACCGCGGCCGCCCCGCCCCCTCCGCCACGCCCCTCCCGGGTCCTCTAGCCCCTCCGCCTGCACTGCTGCCCACGCCGGCCCCGCCCCCCTCACCCTCCGCTGCAAGGCTCCACGCCCCGCTCCTTGCGTCCTGCCCTGCTGCCCAGCCCATCACATCTTTTGAAAGTCCGGTGATTTGCTTTGCTCTGAGACATTCTTCTATGTATTGGGCTCAGCGCCGGGGAGGAAGCTGGGGTGGCAGGCGTGGTCAGTGGGGTCTGGACCAGGATGCTTCTTTTGCCCGTGAGCCGCAAAGCTCTTTGGTGATGGCCCCTGGGAGGGCTTTTCAGGATTTGGCGCGACCCCACTGCCCTCCCCAGGACCCCGTGAGTTTGGCAGCCAGAGGAGCCCCTTAGCCGTGCCCAGCCTGGCTGCCTGGACTCGGGGTGCTGGGCTGCGCCATGCCCACGGACCCCTCCTCGTCTTCTCCTGCAGTGCAGGACACACCAGACATCGTGTCGAGAATCACCCAGTACATTTCAGGGGCCAACTGCGCCCACCAGCTGCCCATCGCGGAGGCCATGCTGACCTACAAGCAGAAGAGGTACCTCCCCAGCCCGGGCAGGCGTGGGATGGAGACGCCGTACCTCTGTGGTCTTGGCCAGGCGGCCTGCGTCCTCACTGTTCCAGCTCCCTGGGTCACTCACGGGCCCACGGGATGGAGAGAGACCTGGGATGAGGGGAGCCCCCAGTTGTCCTGACCCCTGTACCCCTTTCTGACGCAAATCGGAGTTAGGATTAGCTGGTTGATTTTTCTTTCTTTGTACACGCTGGGATTTCCTGTAATTGGAGTCACAAGAGCAGCGGGTCCAGGTCTGGTGCTGGCCCCAGCAGGGACCTGCCTCCTCCAGCCCGGGCATACACTCCTCAACAGCCAGTCTCCAGTGGGAGCCCCGGTCCTCACCCTGCCCAGTGCAGGAGGGTGGTCAGGGGCTGTGGGCTGATGCCCGCTTGCACGGGGTGGGGCCTCGTGCCATCTGAGGGGGTCGGGCGGTCCCCTCGCCCGGCCGTGAACAGAGGCGCGGTCAGGGGTTTTCAGGAAGAGGTAGACAGCAGCAGGTCTGATGAAGTTCAGCTGCCCTGCCCCCGGCTCTAGCCCCTGCTCTGTGAGGGAACGCCCAGTGGGTGCCTCACCGCTCCTGAGCACCTAACAGCGTCCTGTCTCTCTTTTTGGCGGCTCTCTGAAAAGGAGAAAGAACTTTCATTTTGACTTTACCCTCAGGTACCGCTGTCCTTGGGTCCAGGCCCCTTCCGCCCACTGGCTGGTCTTTAGGGCTGTTTAGCAGTGTCAGCAGGTGGGGTGGTTCTCAGGTCTCCATATGGGGTCAGGAGGGGCGGCCTTCATCAGGCAGGCTCCTGGCACTGCCCGCTGCCCAAGCCAGCTTCCTGGCCCCTCTTGGGCACCCACCCGGCCTCAGGGACAAAGTCTGCCGTCTGGCAGCGTTTCAGTCCCGAGTTCAGGTTAGGAAGTGGCCAGCTGAACTCCTCAGAGCTGCATCTCTGAAGCCTGGCAGTGCCACCCCTCAGCCACAGGGACTGGTTCCACCCGTGAGCCACCCAGCCCTGGTACCACTTGGTGTGGGCTTTGCTCCTGGTACCCGCTGCCAGCAGCCAGGGAGAGCAGCTTGGGGCAGTTTCCCAGCACACTTTCGGGGTTTACCTGGATGCTCCATTGGACTGTACGTTGGAGCCGAGCCCCAGGCAGCCCTGCCTGCCCATGCATCTGGCACTGGGTCCCTGGGGGCGCTGCTCTGCCTGAGTCTCAGGGCATTTGCTCTGGGAAAGCCTCAGGGCAGTCCTTGGGTCCCAGCCACCTCTGTGCTGGGCCCTGGGATGGATCAGGAGGAGGGGTGTGAGCCCGTTCACGTGTCCTGCTAAACAAGCCTCAGGGTCTGGAGAAAGACCAGCCGTGGTGTGCCCTCTGACCCAGGGCCATCCTATAGGCCTGCGCCCGCTGCCCCTCCCCACCCACCCCCGGTAGCTGCACCAGGAGCGCGGCCTGCTTTGCTGCCTGGGCCGCAGCGTCTGTCTGTGCCAGGGTGGGGCCCTGTGAGCTGCGCCTGGGGCCTGGGCCTGGGAGACCCCGAGCCCCCTCCGTGCCCAGCCCCCACCCCCGCTACAGTGGTGACACCGGCCCCGGGGAGGAGGGCGTCCCGACATCCAGCTGGGCCCCATGAATGCCAGTGTGCAATCCAGGCTCAGAGCCCAGGGACGGAGGGGCGGCGGGCCAGCCTTTGTGTGCAGTGACACAGAACAGGCTGCTGTCCAGCCGGAGGGGTCAGGAGACCCGGGAGAGGGTGAGCAGCGGGCACAGCTGTCCTGGGCCTCCTCCAGCCCAGCCCTGCAAGGGCCTCTGCAGGGAGGCTCCCGTCTGCTCAGCACTAGCTCCCGGCCTGAGGTCAGACCCAGCGGTGGTCCTCCCAGGCAACTGTGCGGGCTGCCCAGCACCCCCACCCTGGCCTCTTGGCTGGCCTGGGCTCCCCTCAGCTCCCCACGTGTAGGCACTTGGCACCTCCCTCACACACAGGTCTCATGAGCCATGCCCAGGGGCCTTGGCGCGGAGCCGTGGGTTCAAGCCCTAGGACTCCTGATCCCTGTCCCTGCCGGGAACACGCATGCCCTCCACACGCAGGGTCCAGGGTGAGGGGTCTCGACGGAAGCCGGTGTCACCCCCGTCTCGTGAGCACGCGTGTGCTGGATGTCGTCTGCATGGCCCAGGAGCACAGCTTGGCTTTGACGCTTGTGTTGTGGGGTCTCCAAGCCCCCACTCCTTGGGGCCCTCGTTTGTTTGCCTCCCTGTGTGCCAATCATGGAGGGGGTGGGTGTGCGTGGCGAGCAATGGCTTTCCAAGGTGGGGGCCCTGTGGGTCAAAGGCCCCTGTGCACTGAGCCAGGGACACCCCCCCAGACGTCCTGCCTCCTCGCATGCAGGAGGAGGTCCAGGCACAAGATTTGGGTGGTTTCATTACATGAATTGCAATGAAGGGAAGTTTTCTTTTTCAATTTTTTTTTCTTAAAATGGGAAGGAAACCTGGAACTTTTGTCATTTTCAGTTGGAGAGACTGAATCTGTAGGTTCTTTCATTCAAAGTCATTTGCCAGGTTTTTTGTAGAGATGGGGTGGGTCGTGCTGGGTGGGTGGGTGGTTCATGGATGCCCACGTCCAGGGGTGCCCAGGGAGAGGTGGCTCCTGCCAGCTGCTGTCCCCTCACATGGGTGGCGTGCTGGGCATGGGGCAGCACCTCCTGCCAGGACCGGGACCCGCTTTCTGTACTGATCTCTGGACCAGGGGCGCTTGTCTAGCTGGTGACCACACTTCACAGGGGTACCCCCAGCCCCAGGCCTCCAACTACCACGGGGACATGGAGGGGAGAGCCTCCTGCGGCTCCTGGTCCCAAGAGCTGGTGCCCAGGGAGCTGGCTGAGCTGGGCCTGGGCCCCCACCACCAGGCCTGCCTGGTGCAGAGGCTTCCCCCTGTGTGGCACCCTGGGCTGCTGCCCTGCGGACTGCCCTGCAGAAGAGTCGCTCTGTGACTTCAAGCTCCGGTTGGGAGGATGGCTCGGAGAGGATGCCAGCCCAGGAAGCAGGGGAGGGGGCACCTGTCTGCCCTGCAGCTGGGGGAGGGACCACACAAGGCTCAGGACCAGTCCTGCCCTGGGGACCCACATGGAGGCGAGAAGGGGGTGCTCTCCCAGCTGCGGGTGGAGGCCAGGCCAAGGTGGACACCAGCTGGGTGGGTGGGAGGAGGGCGCCAGGTGAGCCATGGGACAGTCGTGACCCGGGAAGAGTGGGCAAAAGAGACACCCCCACCCAGGGCCAGGGACCCTGGGTGCCTTCCCCACCAGCCATCGTGGTGGGTGGTCCTGGAGGGTCTGGGCTCTGCCGGAAGCTATGCAGAGCCTGTGGGCGTGTACAGCAGCAGCCCCCAGAGCCTCAGCCTTGCCTTCAGGCGGCTCTTGGGACTTAGTTCTGTTAGAACCCACGCCCCCCCCCCCCCCCCCCCACCCCCATCACCAAGGTCTTAGTCCTAGGAACGCCTGCTGTGGGCACCAACTTCATCCAGACTGTCCTGACGGGATGGTCACCCCCACCCCCTGGAAGAGGCCCCGGCTACTCCAGGAGTGCCCTGGGGGCACAGGCAGCCAGCCCTCTCCTGGGGCCCAGGGGGCCAGCAGAGGGGCTCCAGGCTGGGCCAGCTGCCCACACGCCAGGTGCCTGGGGAGGGAGGAACAGATGGCCATCGGCCACCGCCCCCAGGGCTCTGGGCCTCGTGCAGGGAAGCATTCAGCCGTCCTGCAGTCAGAGGTCCAGGCTGACACCCGTGGGAGGGCTGCAGTGAGTCTGGGTGGGTGGGCGTTGCAGAGGCGGCCCCGCCCCTCAGGGAGGCTGACTGTGTGTTTCCCTGTCTCAGCCCGGACGAGGAGTCCTCCCAGAAGTTCATTCCCTTCGTCGGGGTGAGTACTGCCCAGGTGGCCGGCGCCTTGCCCGCCATCCTGCCGCCCGGCTGCTCTGCTGCTGGGTGGCCACGATCCGCCGACGTGATCAGCGTGTCATTGCGTTCACGCGACACGGTCCAGAATCTTCTTCAGTTGGAGCTGACCACTTGCCTTCGCATCCCTTCCGCCCTAAAGTCTCTTTTTCCTGCATCGAGTGGGGAGTGAGCCCAGGTGCTGCTAGAACTAGACACTTGGAAGCAGGCGGCCTGCCTTAGGGCAAGGGGCCGGTTCTCAGCTCTGTCCTGGGCAGTGGGGGTCAGCGTCAGGCTCGGCTCTTCAGGGGCCACCCAGGGCCGGCCGGCCTCAAGACAGGCCCCTCCTGGGGCCTGGGGCAGAGGGCTGCCTCTGCCCTCTGGGAGCCTCAGTGCTGGCTGGCTTGGCTGGAGCGTGGCTGGTAAGTTGGAAGGTTTTACTTTATCCCACGGCCAAGGAGCCAGGGCTGCCACCCAACAGCTGGACATGTGTCCACGGCTGGTGGCCCCACCGTGGTCCCCAGCGGGGCATCTGCATGAGGCCACATGGCAGCCAGGGAGGCGGCAGGGCCTCTAGGCTGTGCTGCCTCTGCTCAGGCGATGGGTGGCCGCTGGCCCTGCTGGGAGGGAGCTCGTCCAAAGCTGTCCTGCAGAAGTCACCATGGTAGCCGGGGGGCCTGTCCTGCTGGCTGCACGTGAGACACTGCTGTGTGACCGAGGCCGGGGTCGGCGTCGTGACCTCTGTCACTTGACACGGCTCCCACCCTGGTCAGCGTGGGCCGGGACCACCAACAGCCCATGGAGACTTGGCAAAGGCCCTGCGGCCCCCTTGGTGCCCTACTGGGCCAGGCCCCCTCACTCCAGCACCTGACGCGCCACCGCCTGTGCCCGGCCAGTATCACGGGCACATGTTTTGCAGAGGCCAGGCTGTGGGACCTGAAAGGTTCACTTGTGGGGAGAGGGTTTCCCTCTGCCAGAGGCCATATGCGTCCTGAACGCTGGTCACAGCCCAGGGCCTTGCCTTCATCCCGGGAGTGCAGGATGGCCAGAGCAGGCTGCGCCTCAAGGGCGTCTCCCAGACACACCACGTGCAGAGGGAGGGTCTTTCACCAGGGCCTGTGGCGTGGCTGACCCCGTGGGCCTCTTGGACTGAAGAGCTGGGACCTGGCTCGGCCCCAGGCGCTCCAGGGGCGGGGGGACATGGCGAGTGGGCAGCTGCAAGGAGCAGGCCCCTACCCGGGTCTGGAGCGCCCCTCAGCAGCGTCCTGTTGCCTCGTAGGTGGTGAAGGTGGGGATAGTGGAGCCGTCTTCAGCCACGTCAGGTGACTGCGCTCTCCGAGCCCTGGGCGGGGTGGGGGGGGGGCGGGCAGCAGCGCTGCGGCTCGGCTCCTGCGGGGCTTATGTTCACCAGGAGTGGGCCCCCCTTGTCCCTGGGGGAGGGCGCCCCCTAGCTCCCCGCACGTGCCCCCCCCCCCCCCCCGTGCACAGCTGCCCCCCTGCTGCGTCTGGGTCGAGGGCTGCGAGGTGTGCGGGCGGAGGTGCGGGGGGCTCAGCCCGGCTCCCAACTCCTCCCCTAAGGTGACTCAGATGACGCGGCCCCCTCGAGCTCCAGCGTGCTCTCATCCACACCACCGTCCACGTCTCCCGCGGCCAAGGAGGCCTCGCCCACCCCGCCCTCCTCCCCGTCAGTGAGCGGAGGCCTGTCCTCCCCCAGGTAAACGCAGCCACGCAGGCGGCTCCCCCAGCCCTGGAAGTGCTGCCCCCAGCACGGTGGGGATTGCGCTGAGAACCAGGTGGCTCCTTGGGGTCCCTGACCACACCCCAGGGTGCCAGGAAGCAGAGGGTCAGGGTGGCTTGCGGGGGACATAGTGGTGTCGACAAGGGCTCACTCAGACAAATGAGCGGGGGTGCCCTACTGTTCAGTCCTGGCCTGGTGTCTCTCCACCTGGCCCCCTGCATTCCTGGGGTGGGAACTACAGAGTCTGCAAATATAGGGTGCTCTGGACACCAGCGGGGGGGGGGGGAGTTGGAAACTTGGATGTGAGTAGCAGGCCTGGGAGACAGTGGGTGTGGTTATTGGCAGCCCCTCTCCGGTGCCCTCAGGGCTCTCCCAAGCAGAACGCACCCAGACAGGACTGCCACAGGGTCAGGGAGGCTGACCATACCACCCCCTGGGGCCCGACCCTAAGTAGGGCTGCTGGCCTGGGCCCTCCACACAGAGGCGGTCCCCGAGGTGGGGCAGTGCAGGCACCGGAGGGCGCCCGTTCGCCCGTGCCGGCCTGGGTGCTGCCGTCCCCCGCTGAGGACAGAGGGGTGAGCATCCCTGTCTCTCACAGCCAGGGCGTCGGCGCCGAGCTCATGGGGCTGCAGGTGGATTACTGGACCGCAGCGCAGCCCGCAGACAGGAAGAGAGACGCCGAGAAGAAGGACTCGCCCACCACCAAAAACACACTCAAGTGCACCTTCCGGTCTCTCCAGGTCAGCAGGCTGCCCAGCAGCGGCGAGGCCGCGGCCACGCCCACCATG
Organism: Antilocapra americana; assembly: GCA_007570785.1. Lineage (NCBI taxonomy): Eukaryota > Metazoa > Chordata > Mammalia > Artiodactyla > Antilocapridae > Antilocapra > Antilocapra americana. The sequence continues at coordinate 1,719,297 of ML661920.1, forward strand.
TCCATGACCGTGGTCACCAAGGAGAAGAACAAGAAGGGTGAGGTGGGGAGGCGGGCGGACTGCGGGGCGGAGGGGCGAGGGCGCCCGGGGGCCTGGTGCCACTTCGTTCCCACACCCCCGGGCAAGGGCCTGGCGGCGGGCGGGTGGCGGTGGTGGTCAGGGTCAGCGTGGAAGGAGGGCCAGAGGTGCGGGGTCCAGGGCCGGCAGAGCCTACCCCCCGCGCTGCCCCTGCTCTGAAGGAGCAGCGGGAGCACAGCACGGCCCCGTTTCCTCCTAGTGATGTTTTTGCCCAAGAAAACCAAGGACAAGGACGTGGAGTCCAAAAGCCAGTGCATCGAGGGCATCAGCCGCCTGATCTGCACGGCCAAGCACCAGCAGAACATGCTGCGGGGTGAGCCGAGGCGCCCGGGGCGGGCCTGGGGCAGCGGGCGGGGCCTGCGGCCAGTGGGTGGGGCTTTGCGGACGGGACCGGCGGCGGTGGGCGGGGCCTGCGGCCAACCGGAAGCGGAAGGGCGGTGCGGGCTGCTCCCGGAGGGGTGCTTGTGCGGCTGCGGCGTCGTGTTCGGTAGTCCGAGCTCCGAGCACACCTGGGGGAGCCCACTTGTGTGTACGGAGTGGCCTTTCAAATGCTGAGAAAGTTTCCCAGTCCCTTCTGCTTTATCAGAATTGTTACAGAGGAGCCTCTGCGGCTGAGCAGTTGAGAACACGGAGCTCTCGAGCTCTCTCTCCTCGTGGGCTGGGGTCTGACCGCGGCGGCCCAGAACCAGCCTTTCTCTGTTGCCTTTCTGGCTTAAGTGCAGGGTGTTTCAAACCCCGTCTGCAGACTCCTCCGAGGCAGGCAGGCTGTGGACACCAGCTCCCCTGAGGTGGCTGGGGAGAGGCCCTCCGGCCACGGGGCGGAGGTGGGGGCAGGCGGCAGGCAGGCCAGGAGGGGAGCCGGGGGTCCGCACGGGGGTCGGCCACCCCCCCCACCCCCGCAGCCTTGTTCTCGGCCCGGCCCGGAGCGGGGGGCAGGCGGGTCAGGCGGTCTTGTCCCCACAGTCCTCATCGACGGCGTGGAGTGGAACGACGTCAAGTTCTTCCAGCTGGCGGCCCAGTGGTCCTCCCACGTCAAGCACTTCCCCATCTGCATCTTCGGACACTCCAAGTCCACCTTCTAGCCCCGGCCCCACGATGGCCGCGGCCGGGAGGGCCCAGCTGCTTTTCTATTCACACTTCAGTTTACCACAGAGACAGACCCTAAAAACCCCAGAGAAACAGTCTTAAGTATGAACACGCTCACAACCCGGAGACTAACGGGGCGGCCCCCACCGGGAGCCCGTAACTGCTCTGCTTATTAACCGGAATGTCCCGGCGGGGATGGGATGGCAGGCGGGATCTCGGAAAGTGTGTTTCGGCCTCAGGACTCCCCCCCACCCCCAGCCCCCCAACAAGAAGGGTTCTTGCCTTCGTGTCCTGTCCTTTCTGAAAGCCAGGACTACTCTGCTTCCTCAGGGAGCGGGGGTCCTGCGGGTGGCGCCGTGGACCCCAGGCTGCCTGTGTCCCGGCAGCGAGCCGGGGGGGCCAGGGGCCAGGGGCCAGAGGCCAGCCTTCTGCCAGGGACGACCTGAGCCTAACGCAGAGGCCAGTCAGCTCCGCCCTGGGCCCCCGCCCACCAGCCGAGAGAGGCCCCAGCGCCGCCCACTCCGGATCCCAGTGAACCCCGGCCGCCGGGGGCAGTGGAGATTTTATAGTAGCGGATATTTTTAATGCTTTTAAATACATGTTATAATGTAGCTGCCAAACAGACGTTGCTCTTCTGAAGTCCCAGCAGCCTCTGAGGACTGAGGTTCCAGCCCCCACTCCCCGCGCCCTTTGCTGCCTCGAGGCACTGCTTTGCTTCTGCCAGTCGTCCTGCCCCGAACACAGTTGCCTCCTCAGCTCCACCGCTTGCCCCAACCCTGGTCCCGCCTGCTGACTGGGGGTGTCTGGGCCAGGCAGTCAAGTGTCTGTCACCTGCACCACTAATGTGGCCAGTGAGGCTCAGGCAAGTGGCCAAACCGTAGGGGCCTTGTTGGAGCCATGGGTGCAGTCGGGGCCCCGCCTGTCTAGGCTGGGCTCCTCAGAGCAAGGGTGCGCCTCAGAGCACCCTGCCCTCCCCCCTCCCTGTGCAGTAGGCAGTGGGTGTCCTGACCCAAGGCCGGGGTCCCTTCCAGTACTCCTACTCTGCCCCAGCCCTGCCCCCCAGGACTCCACATGAAGAGCCCACCAGCTCTGCCTGGCCACTGTGCCTGCAGGCCTGGGGTGGCCCACCCAGGGGCTCTGAGCCTAGTTTTCTAGGGCTGGGAACCACACAGGCTGTGCTCAGAAAAGCAGTGCCAAACGCCAGACAGGCTGCAGGTCTTCCCTGCTCTGTTGGAGGACAGGACTCCAACAGCCCGTGGCATGGAAGGGTCCCACTCTGGGGTAGAAGACGGTCCATTTTTCTTACCTGTGACCTACCTGCTTACCTCCTCCCCCAGGTGGCTGTACAGGGTCCGAGTGTCCATGGGCCAAGAGCCTTGGGCCTAGCAGGTGGACAGATCTGAGTATGCCCTTGGACCAGGGGCCCTACCCCTCCCTGGGAAGGACCTGGGTGAGAGTGTAGGCCACTGAGCCGAGGACCTTGTGGCTACACCCAGCAGCTGCCTGGGACCCGTGAGTTTCCCCGCTCTCGTTCCCACCACTGGCTTCAGGGCCCTTGGTACTGCTCCTTGAGTTTCCTTTTCAGAGGTCACACTCAAAGGAGGTGTGACTGACATGCCCTTGACTTAGCTTTCCAGCTGCAGAGCTAGTTTTAGAGGAAGGGGCCAAAGGGGCTGTCCCATCCCACCCAGCTGTGAGCTGTCTTCGTACCCACAAGGAGAAGACACCCAGCACCTCCACCTTGGGCCGGCCAGACTGTTCCTGGGCCCTGGAGTTCACAGACAGCCCCAGCCACCGTGACTCACTTGAGACCCCGGCTCTGCACACGCCGGTGCCTCGGTTTCCCCATCATCCGATCGGGGACAGTAAACACTTCCCCCGCCTACCTCATGGAGCTGTTTTGAGGACACAGATAAAAGCACTTTGTCCCTGGAAGGAAGATGACTCAGAAGCCAAAGCGGCCTGTAACTGAGAGGTACAGCCGTGAGCACACGGAGGGCAGTGTAGGGGCAGCTTGTGAGGAACGAGACCCCCAGGACAGGAGCAGCCCTCGCAGAGCAGGGGTTCTCAGCCCACTGAGTGACCAGAGGTCACTGGGACTCAAAGGCTAAGCCACTCGTCACGTTTGGGCAAGGCCAGGCTTCTCATGGGCCTGTGGCACAGTACGGGCAAGCTCCACCCTCACTCAGGCCAGATGGGAGGTCAGCCCCAGCCCTGTATCCAGGCCACTGCTTTCTCCCTCCTTGTGTCAAGTCCCCAGGGTCACCGTCTCCTCAGGGCACGCAGGGCAGTGTCCCAAGTGTCATGGCCTCAGCTCAGGGAGGAGAGGGGCGGCAGGATTAGAGCGGCCAGGGCCAGCTATGCTGCGCTGTCCTCCCTGGCAGAGACCAAGCCCTGCCTGGCCTTCGTACCAGGACGCTTTCCTCATGACAAGACTGCGCCGCTTGCTCCCAAAGGCCAGTTGCCTGACCCCTACACATGTCCCTTGATCCCCTTCTAGAAACCCCTCCTGTCCTGCAGCGGAGAGGAAGCTGAGTTCCTGGCAGGGGCCTGAGGGGCCGAGCTTGGGGGCCATTTCCCAGGGGTCTGACCCTGCAGGTCAAGGGGTGCCACTGTGCATTCCTGCAGACCCCGTCCAGTTTTTTGTGCATTGTTTGGTTTCTAGGATGTACGTGTTGCTAGCTTTTTTTTTTTTTTAATGGAAAACAGGATTAATGTATATAGCGTTTTTGGGAAACAGATTCTAATCTGTCACCTATGTGACCACGTGGACTATTTTAAGGTGCTGATGCAACACTAATAAACCCGGGGAGCACTCCCAGGCCCTCCCTCGCCTGCTGTGTGATTCCTCTCGAGCAGCCTCGCCCCTCCATCCGTCCAGGCGCGGGCGCCGCCCGGTGTCCAGGCACCGCGGGCCGACCTTCCGAGGACCCCACACGCCGCGGGGTCGCAAGGGGCTGGGGGTCGGGCCGCGGACAGCTGGAGGCATCTCCAAGGCGTGCCGCTCCGAGCACGCGGGGCCGGGACTCTTCGCGGTCCGGAGATGAAGCGCCGGGTCACGGACGCCGGGGCGGGACAGCGTCCGCGTGGACAGCGGAAGCCCGGGCGGCCCCTGACGACTGAGGCTAGGCGCTCCACGCGCCGGAAGCGGAAGCGGCCGGGCGGAAGTTCCCTTGGGCTCGGCCCCGCCTTCTCGGGCCCGCAGATCCGCCTGGGCCCCGCCCCGCCCCGCCCCCAGGAGGTCCGCCCCGCCCCCAGGGCGCCCGCCCCCTCCTCTCTCCCCCTCCCCCGCGTACCCCCAGGGTACCCAGCGTGCCCGCCCACCCCCGCCGCTCCCCACAGCCTGTGTGCCCCTCCGTTGGTGCACCCCACCCCGCCCCGTCTGCGTGCCCCTAGTGTGTCCCGCGCCTCCCCGACGGCCGCTGCGCTCCGTGCCTCCCTCCCCTCAATCCTCTGTCCCGACCCCGATCCCTGCCCTGCCACCCCTCGGCGGGGTGGGGACGGCCGGGCTGCCGTCCGCCGCGGCCCCTTCACGCGTGGTCGTGCAGGTGAAGAGCTCGGATCCCGCCCTGGGCGTGGCCGGGCGTCGAGGTGAGGTCACAGGGGTCCGGGAGAACCCGGCGGGGGGAGCTGCGGGGGGCCCCTCCTTTCTCCTCTGGTCGTTCTGCCCGCAGAGAGAAGCTGCTCATCCGAGGAGCTGGAGCCACGGTTGGAGAGGGCGCGTTGCTGGGGGCAGTCTGAGGGGTGCAGGGGCGGGGCGGTGGCTGCAGCTGCCTCTGCCTGGGGTGACCATGTGGAGAAAATGGATGCAGGGGCAGGGGGAGCCAGGACACCCAAGGGGGTGGACCCTGATGGGGCTCACGGGCTGAGGCCCACCCAGCGCTGTCTGGCCAATGGCTGGAAGCTGAGCCTAGCAGACCCTAATGTGACCTTCCTTTGCCTGAGGGGCCCAGGTAGCTGTGGGGAGCTTGCCCCAGAGGTGCAGACCAACCGCCCAGGGGGCTGCAGATGGACAGCAGGGAGTGTTCGCTTAAGGCTCTCCTGAGGAAGAAGGCAGAGTTGCAGCCTTCCCAGGAGAAGGGGCAGCCTTCAGGGCCACCAAGCCCAGCAATGGCCTGGGTCCCGCCAGGTGTCCAGAGCAGCAGTCAGCAGGAGCTGCAGACTCAGGACTGGGTAAGCTAGAGGGGGCTCCTCTCTGGAAACCTGGGTCCTAGAGGGGGAGTGAGGGGGGGGGGTCTCGAGCTGAGGGAGGGCCAGAGGGCATCTGATAACAAGCAGGCGCTGGACTGGGGGCCACACAGAGTGTCAGCATTCTCTCCCCTAGAGCCCTGGGTGGGCACCAAGGTGGGTGCGTCCCTTCCAGCCTCCCACAGCTCTGGGCGGTCCACCTCTGCCGGCCAACCCCGGATGCCGCCAGGTGGAGGGAGCCCGGTCAGGGGAGACTGTGCCCACAGCCGGGACGGTGTCCTACTGACCGGGTAGGCGGGTGGTCAGCAAGAGACTTGTCAGCCAGAGTCACGACCGAAACGTTCCTGGAGGCCCTGCGTGGTGCTGGCCCCAGTGTGGAGGAACCTGCCTCACCCTAGCCGGCCAGGGGGGCCGCCAGCCGGTCACCATGCAGCCCCCAGTGCACAGGCCACAGCTCCCCTGGCCCCAGGGCAGCTTTACAAGCAAAGGAAGCCAGGCCCCCAGAAGTTCCGGACGGTTCCCTGTGCGTCAGGATCAAAGCCGGGCCTGAGGGATCCAGGCTGAGGCAGGCCAGGCCCAGTGGAGCTCGTGTAGCCGTGTGCTTGGACCTGTCTGTGGGGATGTCTGCTCGGTCCCGGGTTTCTGTGGAAAGGTGGTGGAGGAGGGAAGCGGGCTCTGGGTGCCCTACCAGCTGCACCGCCGTCTGAAGCCAGCCGTCACTTGGCTTCCGTAAGGCCAGCCTGTCAGGACAGGCCATCCAAGACATAAACACACAAGCGTGTCACCCGTCTGCGGCGAGGGCTCCTTGGGAGGGGCCGGGGGTGGGGCTTCTGTCTGGACGGGTGACGCCTGGACAGGGGTGACCTGCTGCGTTTGCACTTCCAAGAGGTGGGGGCTGGCTGTGGGTAAGGGGTGCATGGGGACAAGGCCAGGAGGCAGGAGGCAGCACAGCGGAGGGGGAGGCACAGAGGGGGTGCAGACCCCTCTGCTCAGACTGCCAGGTTTCTAACTTGGGCACAGGGAGTCCTGCAGGGTCCCCCAATCTTGGTTGCCCTGTCGTACCCTCCTGCCTCTTCTCTCTACTGCTTCCAGCCCTCGGGCAGTGTCAGCCGCTGGCCGTGGGCTTGCCGGGTGAGCTCCATCACTCTGACTGTCCCCCTGGGTCCGTCCTCTCTGTCCCTCCCTGCTGTGCCATCGGCAGGGAAGTTCTTCCTCCAGTTTCCCCATGTCTGGACTGCCTCATCTTTCAGGGACGAGTCTGGCTGACAGAGGTCAGCCCCCTAGTCCCTTCTTCCCTGGCCTTCCTGGCTCGAGCGCCAGGAGAGCCCCCCTCCTCCCCCCACCGCGTGGACATGTGCTCACAGGGCGGCCTCCTCAGGCTGAGGCCCAGGTCTGGGGAGACAGTCCCTCCCCCAGCGAGGGTCCCCAGGCAGAGGGCCTTGCACAGAGGGCCAGGCACGCCTGTGCCCATCTGCCTTCCGGCAGGCCCACCGTCGTGGCTGCAGAGGACCCTGAGAAGGGCAAGAACCCACGGCACAGAATTGGGCGGAGGACTGGCCCACAGGAGATGGGACCCCTTTCCCTTGAGTGGTCGGGGGGCGGGAAGGACAGGCGGCTCAGCTCCCAGCTGTGTGGCCGGGGGCGGCAGGGCAGGCGGCTGCCCCAGGTGCCAGGCCTAGCCCGCCTGCGTTATTGACTCTCAGTCCCCGCGGTAAACACGAGTCGACAGGCAAGGGCACCAGACAGAATGAGAAGATGTCTGTTGTGAAAGAGAGCAAGACACCTGGGGAAAAAGGAGTCGGAAGAACAACAGTGCCAGGCAGGTCGGAGCTGGCACCATCCCCAGCGTGGCCCGCACCATCTCAGCATTGGCCCAGCAGCTGAGCCGGGGGGACAGCGCGTGAACCCGGGGAGGAGCTGGCAGCAGCGCCGTGGGAGACGCGTGGCTGCGCCCTCGAGCCCGTCACAGCAGAGGATCCAGGAAGGCGGTGCAGACGACCGCTCGGAAATCAGCAGCCCTTACAGACAGATGCTGGGAGATAAATGAGTGAAAAAGGCACGTTTGACAACAGGAATGAACTTGACAGGAAATAATGCAAACCTGTTTGAAACTTTAAAACATCACAAAGCATCACCAAGAGCCTTGGCATCGGGAAGACACCATGCTCTTGGAGAGCACGACTCACGGGCATGGAGGGCTCTGCCCCAGTGTTTACAGGCACGGAGGGTTCTCCCCCAGCGTCTCACAGCCCAGTCTCAGTAATGATGAAAGCTGATAGACGCACATCGTCCCTTTCTCCAGTCGGGCAAACTGGTCAAATGGAAGAAGAAGCATGGGAGCAGCTCTTCAGTCGCTCAGTCGTGTCTGACTCTGCGACCCCCTGGACCGCAGCACGCCAGGCCTCCCTGTCCATCACCAGCTCCCGGAGCCCACCCAAACCCATGTCCATTGAGTCGGCGATGCCATCCAACCATCTCATCCTCCGTCGTCCCCTTCTCCTCCTGCCCCCAATCCTTCCCAGCATCACGGTCTTTACCAATGAGTCAACTCTTCACATCAGGTGGCCAAAGTATTGGAGCTTCAGCTTCAACATCAGTCCTTCCAATGAACACCCAGGACTGATCTCCTTTAGGATGGACTGGCTGGATCTCCTTGCAGTCCAAGGGACTCTCAAGAGTCTTCTCCAATACCACAGTTCAAAAGCATCAGTTTTTCCGTGCTCAGCTCTTCACCGTCCAACTCTCACATCCATACATGACTACTGGAAAAACCATAGCCTTGACTAGACGGACCTTTGTTGGCAAAGTGATGTCTCTGCTTTTCAATATGCTGTCTAGGTTGGTCATAACTTTCCTTTCAAGGAGTAAGCATCTTTTAATTTCATGGCTGCCATCACCATCTGCAGTGATTTTGGAGCCCAAAAAAATAAAGTCTGCCACTGTTTCCACTATTTCCCCATCTATTTCCCATGAAGTGATGGGACCACATGCCATGATCTTAGTTTTCTGAATGTTGAGCCTTAAGCCAATTTTTTTCACTCTCCTCTTTCACTTTCATCAAGAGATGTTTTAGTTCCTCTTCACTTTCTGCCATAAGGGTGGTGTCATCTGCATGTCTGAGGTTACTGATATTTCTCCCAGCAAACTTGATTCCAGCTTGTGCCTCCTCCAGCCCAGCGTTTCTCATGAGGTACTCTGCATATACGTTAAATAAGCAGGGTGACAATAGACAGCCTTGACACACTCCTTTTCCTATTGGAACCAGTGGTGTAGCTCTAACAGGTGTGAATTCATATTACAAAACCTCAGTTATCAAAGTGCAGTGTCCTGTCATGTGAGGCGTAACAGCAGAGCTGAATAGGAAATCCAGAAACTTACTCAGACGCATACAGGCACGTCGTATAGACTGAAGATGGCATCTCAAACCCATGTGGGGTGGGGTGGGAGGCAGGCTCTGAGGCCCCTGACCTGGGGTGGGACTTGCGCCCCCTTCGGTGGAGCCATGGCATCTGAACCACCGGACCGCCAGGGAAGTCCCATGGACTTTTTGGTAAATGTTAAGACAGTGTGTAGCTGTCTAGAAGAAAGTAAATTGTAGTCATACCTCTCACTGAGTACCAGGCTGAAGGTGTCAGAGTTTTAAATGTAGAGAAATAAAACTATAAAAGTGCTAGGGACTTCCCTGGTGGTCCAGGCTAAGACTCCGTGCTCCCAATGCAGGGGGCTCAGGTTTGACCCCTGGTCAGGGAACTTGGCCCCACATGCTGCAACTAAGACCCAGTGCGGCCAAATAAATGAAAATAATAATTTTTTTTTAAAGTGACAGAAGAAACCCTGGGCAGATCCCTCTATCGCCGTGCAGTGTTAGTCGCCCAGCCGGGTCTGACTCCGCAACCCCACGGACTCTAGCCCTCCAGACTCATCTGTCCATGCAGTTCTCCAGGCAAGCATACTGGTGTGGGTATCCATTCTCTTCCCCAGAGGATCATCCTCACCCAGAGATTGAACTTGATTCTCCCGCACTGCAGGCAGATTGTTTACCACCTGAGCCACCAGGGAAGCCTATGACCTTGGAAGTAGGGGTAACCTTTCTAACCAAGCCTTTGCAACCCCATGGACTGCAGCGTGCCAGCTCCTCTGTCTTCTGTTAGATCTCCCGGAGTTTGCTCAGATTCATGTCCACTGAATCGATGATGGCATCCAACCATCTCATCCTCTGTTGCCCTCTTCTCCTCATGCCCTCAGTCTTTCCCAGCATCAGGGGAGTCTCAGTCTTCTCCAGCACCATAGTTGAAAAGCAGCAGTTCTTCGATGTTCAGCCTTCCTTATGGACCAGTTCTTAAATCCGTGCATGACTACTGGAAAAACCATGGCTTTGACTATCTGGGTCTTTGTCGGCATAGTGATGTCTGTACTTTGTAATACGTCGTCTAAGTTTGTCAGAGATCTCCCTCCAAGGAGCAACAAGCATCTTTGAATTTCCTGGCTGTGGTCACCGTCCACACTGATTTTGGAGCCCAAGAAAATAAAGTCTGTCACTTCTTCCACTTTTTCCCCTTCTATTTGCCATGAAGTGATGGGATCAGATGCCATGATCTTAGTTTTTTGAATGATGAGTTTCAGGCCAGCTTTTTAACTCTTTCACCCTCATTAAGAGACTTGTTAGTTCCTTTTCACTTTCTGCCATTAGAGTGGTATCATCGGCATATCTGAAGTTCATAGTTTTCCTGGCAATCTTGATTCTAGCTTGTGATTCACTTAGCCCTGCATTTTGCATGATGTACTCTGCATGTAAGTTAAAGAACTCCTAAAACCCAACAACAACAAAAAACCAAAAATTCAACTCAAAAATGGCCAAAGGGCTTGAATAGACACTTCTCCAAGGATGTACAAATGGTCAGCAAGCACGTGAAAAAATGTTCAACATCATTAGTTCGAGGGCGTTGCAAATCAGAACCGCAGTGAGACAGCACCTCAGTCTTGTTAGGATGGCTGTAATAATTTTTAAAAAGAAAAAGTGCTGGCAAGAGTGTGGAGAAACTGGACCCTCATGCCGGAGGGGGCGTGAGATGATGCAGTTGATGGAGTCTCCTCAGAAGGTGGAGTGCAGAGGTGCGGTGTGACCCAGCGATTCCAATCCCGGGTAAGTAGCTGAGAAGAATCCAAGGCAGAGAGACAGACAGGTACTTGTATGTCCACGTTCCCAGGAGGGTGCACTGGAGAATAACCAAAACCTAGAAGCAGCCCGAGTGTCCTCGGACAGAGGAAGGTGGTAAAAACGTAGAGCGCAGCATAACTCAGCCCTCAAAAGGAAGGGCATCATGACACACGACAACACGGGTGGGCCTTGAGGACATGGTGCCGAGTGGGATAAGCGGAACAGAGAAGGGCAGACATGGTAGGGCCCACTCATGGGGTCCCTCGGGGTGTCGGACTCAGAGAAGGAGAGCAGAGGAGTGGGGCGGGGATGGGGAGGGGTGTGAGGGAGTGTTCACTGGACGCAGTCTCGGCTGGGGATGGAAAGCCCTGGACGCCTTGTTGGTGACGGTTGCACAACAGTTTGGATGTGCTCATGCCAGTGAGCTGTCCACGTAAAAATGGCCAAAGGGGTCGGTTCTGTGCTATGTTATCACAGGAAAAAAAACATAAAGGGAGGGAAAGAAAAGGAGCGAGAGGTCATCTGATGATTCGTGATGCTGTCTAGTCGTGTGCCGGGAGGGGGGGGGGGCCAAAGAAGCTCCCCCAGGCCCAGGGGTGGAGCTTCCTGGAGTCTGTCCCTGCCCAGGAGGAAGGGCTGGTAACTGGGAGTTAACTGAGGACACAGCCCCACGGCTCAGATGAATGGTGGGCGGGGAAGTAGGGCTAGAGTTCCAGGACAGGAGAGAGGCTGAGTGAGGCCGCGCTGGCCCTGCAGGGCTCAGGGCCAGTCTGGGCTGGATGGACGCCCTGGGCAGCTGGGGCCAGCAGGTAGCACAGGAAACAGCATGACCCGCGAGGAAGCCCCAAATCCGTCCCTTTTCTGACACCCCCCCCCCCCCGGCAAAGGACCCGCGTGAGGCTCAGAGGACCACTTGACACAGTGGACAGCAGGCAGACCGTGGGCACACGCACGCACCCATCACACATGCTCACACCACAGGTGTCTCCACAGCACACACAGGCCTGCAAGAGAGGCAGACGGTCCCCCGGGATGCACAGGCCTTACAGAAGGGGAGCCAGAAGGAAAACGAGAAGATACTTGACATCAATCAGGGAAATAAGTGGAGCTGATGAAGAGATGAGAGGCCAGCGAGTGGGCCAGGACGCGGGGCCGGCGCCCCCCCCGCCCGGGGCGGCCCAGGCGGGGCCTGAAGAAGGCGGCCCAGACCCGCCTGCTGCCCCTCCCCAGCGTGGGGTGGCTCAGGTGAAGGCACAGCAGTGAGCCCGCGTGGAGATGTCTAGAGAGCAGGTTGTGGGAGCACTCTGTGCCCCGAGGCTCCGGCTGCGCAGCCCAGGCCGTGCGGGTGTGTGGGCTCGCGGAGGAGCCCTGCCCGGGACCAGACCAACACCGACTGTTTCTTGGGGGAAAGACTGGGAGCAAGTACGGCCGTTCATTTTGGGTCACGGCCTCCCGGGGTTTAAAATGTACTTTCCTGCGTGTTCTCACGCGGTTGCCCTCCCAGTTTTGAACTAGATGCACACCTGAGGCCAGGCTGGGGTGGGACAGCCCTTCCTTTGGCAGGGCCCGGCGTGCAAGGCCTCCCTGTGGTGGCACTGCCCTCCCCTCGCCTGTGGCGACTCGGGTGCCCCAAACAGAGCTGAGGCCAGCAGGACCTGAAGCCCCAGGCCAGCACCACGCACAGGGCTGGAGGCCGTCACCGTGGAGTCTTGCCACATGGGGAGCATAGCAGAGACCCTGAACCCTGCTGGTCTGAATCCATGTTACAGAGGGGTTTTCAGAAGCCTGAAGTGACTAACAGCAAAGGAAATTCTCAAGTGGGCCTGGATCTCCCCTAATGAGGGTTTGTGAATAGGTGTCCCCAAGCGCAAGAAGCGAGTCCTCTGCGTCAACGTGGTCCACGCAGCCCAGAGCATCACCCTGGCACCCGTGCTGGCTGGTGAGGAGGGGAAAGGAGAGGAGTGATGCTCTCTAACCAAAGCACAGGTTGAAAAGTCCAGAAGTAAATCCAAGCACACAGCCAACTCCACGACCACGGAGGGTAGCCCCGTGCAGGACTGCAGGGCCTCCGCTCTCCAAAGCCCTGCCCCCAGCACCCAGGAGGATGCACGGCACACAGCAGACGCTGGGCAAGCACGTACTGAATAAACGAACTTGCACGAATTCAAGGAAATTGTATCCTACAGATGAAGTGATTGCAAATCTCCTAATTATGTTCACTGAACTTCGCTGGTGATCCAGTGGTTAAGACTCTGCACTTCCACTGCAGGAGGCGAGGGTGTGATTCCTGGTTGGGGAGCTAAGACCCCACATACCTGCAGTGTGGCCAAAAAGATTTTTTTTTTTTAAGGAAAAAATATTTTCTTCATTAGCAAAAGGAGGAAGATTACGTGATTATTTCAGTGGATGTAGAAAAATAATGTTGATATATTCCAGTCTCTTTCCTTGGGAAAAAAAACATAAAAAATGATCAATTCTTAACAGGCAGGAAGAAATGGACATTTCTGTAACCTGGTGGAGGCGAGCCAGAGAGCCCAGCATGGGCACGTTTCCCACAGCGGCGTCACTGTGACGTTACTAAGACAGCGCACGAGGCCTGCGCCAAAGTCAGGACAGTGAGATGGGCCACGAAGACCCAAAGGGAAAAGACAAGCAGTGATTTGTTGGTCTTCAGTTCCTGAGTCATCTCTGACTCTTTGTGACCCCATGGACCACCGCACGCCAGGCTTCCTGTCCTTCACCAACTCCCGGAGCTTGCTCAGACTCGTGTCCATCAAGTCGGTGATGCCATCCAACCATCTCATCCTCTGTCACCGGCACCCCCCACCCTCCTGCCCTCAATCTTTCCCAGTATCAGGGTCTTTTCCAGTGAGTCGGCTCTTCTCATCAAGCGGCCAAAGCATTGGAGCAGTCACTATTTGTAGCCAATATACTATCTACCTAGAAAGTCCATGCAGGCCAATTCAAACAAAAGATCACTAATTGAGAAGGCTGGATATATGATCACTGTTCAAAGGCTACTAGTTTCCAGTACGCTAAAAATAACCAACCAGGAAATGTAGTAGAAAGGAGGCTCCATTCCCTTTAGCAACAGGAACTAGGATTTGTAAATCCTAGGCATAACTCTTATTCTTGTTCGATGCCCACACAAAGGACACTGTAAACTGTGGCTCGATGGCAGAGAATTCCTAAGGGTAAAGTGTACCGTGTCTCTGAGTGGGAAGATTTAATGTTTTAAACCTGCTGGACTGCAGATAATTCAGGACAATCTTAACTTTAAACAGTTTTCATGAATCTTGAAAATTAAACCTCAAAGGTATGTGGTGCTTCTGGCAGTGTGTTAGATTTCTGTTGCTGTGTAACGAAAGTCTCCAGGATCCAGCGGCTTCAGTTGATTGAGTTCAGTTGCTCAGTTGTGTCTGACTCTGCGACCCCACGGACTGCAGACGCCAGGCTTCCCTGTCCATCACCAACACCTGGGGCTTGCTCAGACCTATGTCCATCAAGTCGGTGATGCCATCCAACCATCTCGTCCTCTGTCATCTCCTTCTCCTCCTGCCCTCAATCTTTCCCAGCGTCAGAAGCTTAGAACAGTAATAAATATTCTCATCCCAGTTTCTGTAGGTCAGGAACCTGGAAGTTGCTTAGTTGGGTGGCTTTGGCTCAGGGCCTTTCGTGAGGTTATTCCAAGACACCAGTGAGAGCTGCAGTCACCAGGAAGCTTGAGAAAGGCTGGAGAAGGTGCCTCCCTGGTCTGGCTGGCAAGTCAGCGTCTTCGATCCCTGGTGCTGGCTGAGCAGCCCGTGGAGACCTGGGTGAGCTGGCATCACACGTTTCAACTGCATCACAAGACTTGTAAGTGAGCCGCCTCTGAACAAGTGGAGGGAACGTGGGCTAGAAGCAATGACCGGTCGAGCCAGAGGAAGGGGACAGAGCAAGGCCCGATGCGGGCAAGGCCAGCAAAGCAGGAGGGGCGGCAGATTAACTCGAGTTAAAGGCCGCGTTGTCAGAATGGGCTGAAAACACCCCGCCCCCCCTCACCCCTGACGCACACAGAAGGTGCAGAGAGAAGTCTGGAATACTCTCACGGGTGGGAGGAGGCAGGCCATCCACGGTCTGCGTTAGTTCAGAGGTGCTTCCCTGCCAGGCCTGGCCAGCGACCATGGGCCCCGGGGTCAGGGCGGCTGGGAAAGGAGCAGACAGCGGGGTGCCTGCGTGAGCGGCTTCCTTTATTCTGGGCTCAGAAATGTGCAAAAGGAAACAGTGTCACTGTAGAGTAACAACACAATTTGAAAAATTAGAGATTCTAAGCTGTTTTGCCTGGAAAATAAACCAGGCAAGAGTTTTAAAACAGAAGAGCAGGGCCCGGCTCACTTGCTCTGAGCAGAGGGTGTCGCGTGGCACTGGGACAGAAGCTGGCCAGGAGGCCTGCAGCCCGCACAGACCATCCAGAAACGGGCCCCGGGGTGAGTCTGGGAGTTTAGTTTCCCAGCGGGGAACACACTTTTCCACTAATAGTATTGGGGTGACCGGTCATCCCTCCAGAAGATCCCCCGACGCGTCAGACACACACAAGCACACGAGCTGCAAGTTAAAAGCAAACACAGATGCGCTGGGAGAACAGAGCCGTGTTCAGAGTCCAAGGGGGAAACACCCAACTTAGGCCAAACCCATAACGGAAACCCCGACAAACCTGACTGCGGTGTGTAAGGCTGGTACACAGACACAGGGGTGTCACAGGAGAGCCTGTAAAATACTTGTGACATGTAGGACATGCAGATGTCTGCCAACCAAACCTGTGAAGAGATGCTTAAGAGCAAAGAGAAAGCAGTTTTTAAAACCGAGGAGAAAACTGTATTGAGTCTGTGGACATACACAGCTCATAAAGAAGAAGCAGGGACCACCCTGGGGGTCCAGTGGCTAAGACTCCATGCTCCCAGTGCAGGGGGCCAGGTTCGATCCCTGGCCAGGGGAATATTAATAGGTCCCACAGGCCACAACCAAGACTGGGCGCAGCCAATATAAATAAATATTCAATAGAAAAAAAAAAGAAAGTGGGCACTAAACACGAGAAGATTGGCAAGAACGACAAGGATGGAGTTGGTGACACGAGGAGAGGAGTTCGTTTCGATGGTTTTTCAGAGAACCAGCTTTCGGTCGCCGTCCACTATTTTTTTCATTCTAACTTACTCACGTCTTTCCTAACTCTGGTTTTAGACTTTCAGAGAACCTCTCTTGTTGTTTTTTAGCTTCTTGAATTATTTGCTGGCTCCCTTGTTCCAGGGCTTTTTCTCGTTTTCCAGCGTTTAAAGCTGCCCTGTGTCTTCAGAGGCAGCTTGGCCTCCCTCGTGGCTGGCGGGAGTCCTCCTCGTCTCCTCCTGACAATCAGGGTTCCCTTCCGCTCTGGCTTCTGTGCCCGTGGGAGCTCCTGGTTTGGGTTTCCAGTCGGGAGAACGAGGGGGCGTGTTCTGCCCACGGCCTGGAGCTTGGCCGCTGCTCGTGACAGTTCTCCTGTCGGTGAGCGCGTGGGTCCCCCGTGGGTGCCGTCAGGTCGCTCCACTTAATAACGTCAGTCTCTCCTTGTAAATCTGCATGCCACTCTCATTACCCAACTTGAGCACCAAGCTGAGAAGAGCTGCCTGCCCGGCCCTGAGGGCGGAGGGGCCATGCGGCTCACTTGGAGGCTCCCGCTGTGGGATGCGAGTTCGGAGCCCGTGCTCCATCTTCCCTCACCCGCAGACACCCGCCTCTCTGCAGGTTCTCCTTCCCCAAACGCTGCCTGCATCTGCTCCCCAGCGACCCTGGCCTGGAGCTGAACGTGGGTGGTTTCCCTCCTCCACTGAGCATCACCTCTCAGACAGCTTCTGTGCGTCCCTGGCGGTGACGATGGATCCCTTCCGGACTTCCAGCACAGCTGTGACCCTTGTCTCACAAACGACCTGGCACCCCAGGTCTGGGTGTCCCGCTCCCTCGCGTCCAAGTCGCCCTGTCCCCGCCTTGCGGGACCCTGCCCGGTGCCCCCAGGCCCTGGGTCGATGGGAGCCCCTCCCCGCCTCTGGCAGCTCCTCAGAAGGCCCCGCAGGCACTCAATTCCAACTTGACGGTCCTGAAGCTGTTTTCTTCTGCCTGCACGCTTGAGTAATACTTGGGTGGGTGACGCCTCTAGGGGAAGCCATCTTCCTTCGGGTTTTGGGGCCGTGGGTTCTCTGCCATCTCGCCTCCGGCAGGTGTTTGAGACCTGGCCCTACAGACTGCCTTTTCCTCCTCTGCCTGGTTCTGAGATGTCCCCGTACTGTCTCCGCTCTCGGTGCTGTGTGAGCCCTTCCAGCCTGGAGCCTGTCCCCTTTGTGGGGTGGTGTGTGTGCACACAGCCTCTCTGTTCTTTGAAAACTCTGTTGTTGGATGTCGGGCCTGCGTGACCGATCCTCCCATTTCCTCACGTTTTCTTGCCTTGGCTTTTGGGGCTTTGTTGCCGGTCCTGTTGTTAGTCTTTGCTCTGATGATGCTCTGTGACAGACGACTCTGAAGTGTCCGTGTCTCCCAGCAACAGACTTCTGTCTGTCTGCTCACAGGCTGAGGTTGGCGGGTCCCGTGCCTCTCACCCCCAGAGGCCTTCCCGGGAAGGCTGTGCTCGGGTGGACACACGGTCACCCAGGGCCCCCTCAGGCCGCGTGGGCAACCCTCTTGCGCAGCCAGCACCCTCGGGCCCGCCGCGTGTCAGAGGGGCGCGAAAACAGGCTGCAGTGGGAGCCCCTGTGAGGCCAGGTTCAGGAGCCATGGCGGCGGCCACAGGAGGGGGCCGGCAGGCCGCCCCCATCCTCTACGGAAGCTCTGATTCTGAGGTCACGTCTGTTGATGAGCCTGGTGCTGTCCTCTCAGCGGCCCCTCTTCACGCTGTCCTCTGCCCGTCTCATGGGCACGTGGGATCCAGGAAGGTGGCAGGAGAGCAGAGGTGGCCGGAGTGTCTCCTGCCCCGGCCCGTGGCATCGGAGGCCTTCTCAGGCCGTGCGGCCGCTCTGTCTGCACTCAGGAGTGGGGCCCGCATGCCGCCTGGAGGCTCCATGTGCCAGGGGTGGCCCCACCAGCAGTCGCGTACTTCGTGGGGTGATGGGGCAGGTTTCCGGCTGCGTTGGACGCCCCCGTGTCTGTTGGACGCTCTTCTCTGGGGCTGGTCTTTTTCCCCAGGAAGGACCCCTCCACTCTCCTAGGTGGAGGGGGAGCTTGGCCAGACTGCTGGGGTTCTTGGTGCAGAGTGGGAAGAGGGGCCGGGAACTTTGCTTTTTCCTTTTCTTCTTTTTGGGGGGAGGGTTTAAACAACAGAAATGTTTCGCAGTCTGGAGGCAAGAAGTTCAAAATCTAAGTGTCAGCAGGGCCAGCCCTCCTGCTGGCTGCACCTCTCCTGGGCCCGTCCACGCTTCCTTCTCCGCCTCCCTCACACTCTTCCTTCTGTGTGTTTCTGGCTCCATGTGTCCACTCCCCCCACCGCATCCTAACCATTTTGGAGTGTACGGTTCAGCAGTGATAAGCATTGTGTTGGCCAAGAAGTTCGTTTGGGCGTTTCTGTCCCATGGAGAACCCCGGGTGAACGTCTGGGCCAGTCTGCTGTATTCACCTTGCTGTGAAGCCTCCAGCAGCTTCCATCCTGCAGAGCCGAGACTCCGCCCCATTAAACCGCACCCGCCCCTCCCCCAGCCCTGGCAGCCAGGGTGCCCTGTTCTGACTGCGAATCTGGTGCCTCCAGGTCGCTCACACGAGCGGACACAAAGACCTGTGACCTCTGCACCGCGTCTCCGAGCGTCCTCCGCGCTGCAGCTCACGCAGCGTCCTTCCTCTTCAAGGCTGGGTGATACCCCATCGCATGGACGGGCCCCACAAGGCTGACTCCTTCGCCCACTGATGGCATTTGGGTTGCAGCCACTTCTGGCTACTGTGAACAGTGTGGCTCCAAACACGAGGGCAGAAGTCTCTCTCTGAGACTTGCTTTCCATTCTTTTGGATGTATACCCAGAAGTTAGATTGTTGGGTCATATGGTAGTTCTATTTTTAGTTTTTTGAGGAATGGGGACTGAGTTTGTCTTAATCCTCCTTTTATTTTTAGCATGACACCTACCCCGCCCCCCATGGCACTCCAGAGGGTGACCTCCGGGACCCCACAGGGAGGCAGCCAGCTGGCCCTTGGCTGGGCAGAGTGGGAGGGGGTCCCTTCAGGGACAGCCCACCGGGGACGTTCTCCCGGGCAGGAGGGGGGTACGGGCCGCAGGATGCCTCCTGGCCTGTCCTGGGTGCCTGTGGAGCCCTGAGCGTCATCTTCCCCCAATGCCTCTCTGTGGGCATTTCAGAGGGGCCTGGGAGGAGCCTGACCTTTGGGCCCATCTTTCTTGAGGCACCCACAGTCTGGCTGCCTGTTACAGGAGCCTCCCCAGAGGGTGGGCCGACTCTGCCCAGCCAGGACCAGGCTCTAGTGCAGGGCCACAGCCTCTGCTGTAACGGCCCCCAACACCCAGGCGGCCGGCCCACGCACAGGGGAGCAGGGCAGGCGCTGGCCTGGGTGTCCAGGCGCCGAGCCACTGGGCAAGCCATGCGAGGCCCCAGAGCCACGGGCTGGAGCTCGCCCGGCAGCTGGCACTGGGGTGGCTGAGCGCTCCGCCTTTTGTGGGGCGCAGAGGGTTGGCGGGTGCGGGACCCCAGGTGTGGCCGGCGCAGACCCCTGCCCTGTCCCCGCAGGTATGCGAGCCGCAGGACAGCTGGCGCGCGAGCCGCAGTCGCTGGAGCGTCAGCATAGATGAGCGCCGGAGGCTGGCCGTACTGGGCGGCGGCGAGAAGCCGGGCCTCGCGGGGGCGACCCCCTCCTGCAGGGTGCGGGGGAAGCGGGGGAGCGCCCGGCCGGCCCGGCCCCGCCCCTGACCCCGCCCGGCCCCGCCCCTGACCCCGCCCTCCCCGCAGGACCTCGCGCGGATCGTGGCCCAGCTGGTGTCCGAGGACGTGGACAAGGACGTGCTCTTCCCCCACCCGCCGAGGTCCTCCGAGTCCATCAACGCCTTCCAAGCCGTCCTGGTCCGGAGCAAGCCTTTCTGGCACAACGTGACTCTGGAGGCCCCGGCCTCGAGGCCGCCGCCCTCCTAAGAACCGACTCAGCCCAGTGTCTTGTCTTCTGGCGCCTTTCCTGCGGGTGCTGGGGAGGCGGACTCTGCGCCCTCCCTGTAACCCTCCAGACAGCCGTGACCAGCCCCGGGATAAGAAAACAGGTCTGGGAGGACGTCTGGCTGCCCCCTCAGGACACTCACCCTTGGAGGTCATCTGGTTGGGGTGACTTGCCCCAGCCCAGCCTCCAAGAGGCCACCTGGAGGGGCTGGGGGACAGGGTAGAGTGGCCCTCCAGGATGGCCCCCTGGGCTGCCAGCAGAGGGTGCCCACCCCCAGCAGGGCCATCCTCCTGGGGCCAGCAGCCTTGAGTGGCCTGGGAGGATGTGAGGCTCTAGCAGCTCCCATTTTGGGCCTGCATCATGGACAGCTCTCAGCATCCCAGGTGGAAGGGGTCTGGGCTGGGGAGCCTGGCCCCCGGGGTGGCTGGGCACCTGCCAGCTGGTAGGCCACAGTCCCGAGGGTCGCAGAGAGGTGGACACGACTGAAGCAACAGCACGCATGCAGGCAGGCGGTGCGTGGAGCAGTGAGGGGGGACCACGCTCTCCCAGCAAGGCGGAGGTTTGGATGTCTGAGCCGCTTGGTGCTGGCGCTGCGCAGCCCGGGAGCACCGGGTCCTCAGCAGGCCCACTGGGAGACGGTGGGATGGGGAGAAGGCCAGAGGCCGCGGGGGCCAGGGCGGCTCCCACACAGAGGGAGGCTTCCTGGAGGAGGTGGCGCTGTCCTTCCCCTGCACAGGGAGCTCATAGGTGGACGAGGGCCTGGGGTAGCTGTGAGGAGCTGGCCCTGGCCTGCCATGGTATCTGCCTTTGCCTCTAGTTTGGGGGCGGACTGGATGCTCTGAGCTGCGGGTGACAGTGACATGGGGCTGCATTTGGGGAGGCCAGGCTGGCAGCAATGGGAGGTGGGAGGAGGGGGAGCAGGGAGGGGCCACAGGAGCCCAGCCCTGGGGCGGCAGGAGGCTGGCATCGGCGGGTCATCTGCACCTGGTGACTGGCTGACAGCTAGGGGCTGACAGGGACAGTGGGTGCGGAGGGGGGGTACTTTGGGCAAAATGAGGTGGTCCACCCCACTCCCAGGCCCAGGATGTGGGTAGTCCTGAGTTCTGGCCTTGCTCGCTTGGAGAGCCAGCTGCCGAGATGACCCTACCTGCCCATCCGGCCTCCTGCTCTGCTTTACCTTAAGGCTCAGCACAGGTTCCTTCTCCAGGAAGCTGTCCAAGGTCACACAGCTAGCCCCCGCAGGCCACATTCTCTGAGGTCCCCTTAGTGTACTCTTGTTCCAGGCCTGCGGATTTCTCAGAATCCCCAGGTGAGTGGAGGGGCCCAGGGATTGTGGGGGTGGTGAGTGGGACTAGGGGGGTGTCCTATGAGGTCGGAGAAGAGTGGGGTGCGGTCTAGGCAGGGCCCTGGGGGGGCCTCAGGACCCTCCCCCTCGTCCTCAAGGACCCCTGATAAAGTGGGGTAGGTGTCAGGGCCCAGAGCCGGTTCTGGGCCAGTCTCCATGCTGGCTGGGAGGACCCTCTCCAGCCCCCGCTGAAGTGTCAGCGGCTAAGACAGAGGTGACAACTGCTGTGAGCTCTTTGCCCCGGAGGCCTTACAGGACCCCGCATCTTCACTGAAGACCTGGGCCGTGCTGGGTTTGCCCGGCCTCGTCTCCCCGCCTCACCTGGGGGTGCTCAGTAGGCCGTGTCGGTGATGTGGGCCCAGCGCTCCGGGTTGGCCGGCCGCTGCCCTGCAGGCGGTCTGCACCGGGTCCCCCCCGACTACCCAGTGCTCTCCACCACAGCAGCAACCACTGTGGGGGCCTGGTGGGGACCGGCAGGCAGCCTGCGGCCCTCTCAGGAGGGCGTGGAGCCTGGGGCGGCTGACAGAGCCTGGAGACGACGTTGTCACCCTGTGTGCTGGTCGGCTTCCTTTCGCTGCCCTAACAAGACACCACAGACCTGGTGTCTTCACACAGACTCACAGACAGTAGATGCTAGAGAGCTCCAGAATGGACCTCGCTGGGCTAAGAGTGGGGAGTGGGCAGAGCTGCCTTCCTCCTGGGGGCGCCAGCCTTTCCGGATTCTAGAAGCCGCCCACTTCCCTTGGCTCGTGACCCCCTTCTCCGTCTTCGGAGCTGCAGAGGAGCGCCCCCCTCTGCCTCTGCCTCCATGTTCAAGGACCCGAGAAGATGTCGGGCCTCCTGGATGGCCCAGGATAGCACTTCAAGGTCACCTGGTTAGCCACCCTGACTCCTCCCTTGCCGTGTAGCCCCCTGTGGTCATAGGTTTGGGGGATGATGGGGACATCTTTGAGGGAGGGGCACTTGGCCTTCCATAGGGGCTCCTGGCACTGAGTGGGTGAGGGCTGCAGACTGCTAAACATCTCAGGAGCACTGGACAGCCCCTCACTACTGAGGACGATCAGGCCCCAAATACCACCGGGGACCTGTCTGGGGACCCCTGGAAGAGAGGAGAGTCTAAGGGAGCCTGGGAGCCTGGAGGAGAGGAGGCGGGCCTGGGAGCGGACAGGTCAGGCAGCACCCTCTGGTTGGGGCGGTGGGCAGTGCAGGGCGCCTCTGCTCCGCTTCCCTCCCTGAAGGCACCTCCCCGGACTCACAGGGACACCCCCAGGCAGAGAGGACGCTGCCCCCCACTGTGTGGTCTCCTGTGCACCCTGGTACCCGTCTGCGCTCGAGGGTCAGGGGGACTCGGAGCAGGAGCAGAGGCCACTCCGATGCCCGCAACAGAAAGGGGCGCCCCAGCCTCGTGCTTAGGACATGTGGCCCTGGGGCCAGTGGGCGGCTGAGCCGTGGAGCCCCCCAGGGCTGCAGACACCCCGTGCTCAGCGTTGCCCACCGAGGAGAAGGACTTCCTTGGCTTTGCAGGAATACTCGCTCACCATTCAGCAATAAACTTAAAAAGAGTCTCGCCTACAATTTCACCACCAAGAGGGATGCTGTCCACATTAGGTGAGAATGGTTCCGGTATTTCTAAGGGCCCAGGCAGAGATGAGAGGATATATAGAACTACAGAATAAATGTAGAATCTTTCAAATTTTTAAAAATTTAAGGGAAAACATGATGCTGAAATTAATGAATATTTCTTCATCTGAAGTTTATAAGATTCTCTTAAGATTATTTTTAGAAATTACAGCAAACATTGAGACAGGTGCTAACTGGGTTTGTGTGGTACCCTTCCACCTGATGCTGGATCTTGGACGGCGAAGGGCTGGCCGCTCTGTGCTGCCTGCCCGGCCCAGCTGGCCAGTCACTCCTGCACCCTGCCCTCCTCGAGTCTTTCCAGCACCCCCCACCCGACCCCCTGCTCCCTGGTGGAGAGCTCCCCACTGCCAGACTGCCCTGGTTTTGTTTCGATTACAACCTCATTGGCTACCTTGAAGGCCAGCTTCTACATTTTTTAAGAACCTTATTTCTCAGGTTCTTCTGGGTTTAAAAACGTTTTCCCACGGCCTTCAGACTCTCACAGTGGGGCCACCTCACCCACCGCTAGGCTCCCAGGGGTGCCTGCCTCCCCAGTGCCCCCGCTGTGGTCGCCTGCGCCCTGACCACCCTGTCTCCAAGGCCTCAACCGTCCTCACCATCTCCTCCTGCTCCCCACCGGATGGCACCCTCCCTAGGCTGCGGCAGGATTCTTTGGTGAAGTTTGTTCGGCCTCCTGACTTGGTCTTCAGGTCTCAAACGCTGCTAAGGGTCAGCTTTTGTCCTTGCTGCACACCACAGGGCTTTTCTGAAGAGCATTTCTCTTATCACCGAGGCTGAGTGAGCAGGCGAGGTGGGCTCCGTGCGGCTTGCCCGCTGTGGTCCTGGGGGCTCCCGGGGGATGCTGGGGAGAGTGGCCTCCGGCGGACCTCTGAGCCCTTCCTGTCTGCAGCCTCCTGCATGCTGCGCCCTCCACTGGGGTCACTTGCCTCCACACGCCGCTGCTGTCCCCGTCCCTTGGCATGTGGCCGCCAGGGCCAAGGTCAGCGCAGGTCGCCAGAGCCCTGCAGGCCCCGCACAGGGACGCTGCCCTGTCCAGTGGCCTCTGGACCTCTTCACCCACCGCTAGGCTCCCATGGGTCCCTCCCTCACCAGTGTCCCCGCCTCTCTGAACACACAGTGCCCCCACCATGAGCGCTTGTCTCCTGACCCTTCTCATCACTTTGTCTTCAAGGCCTGAACTGTCCCTACTCTCTGCTGGACGGTGACTGCCCCTCCCACCGCCCCCCAGCATCGAAAGAGTGTGGCTTGAAGTGGGTGCTTGGCAAATGCAAGACGAAACCATTGTTCTAATTGCTTGGTCCTGCCGCAGACCACCTCCAGGCTTCCCTCGGCCCCTCGGTTTCCCGTCATAGCCATGGAGGGATCCCGACTTGTCTCCTCGGCTCTTACATCCTGCTCGCACTCTGCTGTCTCTCATCTAACCTCTGACCTCGGATCACAGGGCTCCTGTGGAGGCGACTCATCGCCCCTCGCCCCCACACCCCACTTTTCCTGCTGCCCTAGTGGTGTTGGACATGGCTGCCCCGTCCCACATGGCATGCCCCCCAGGCTCTTTCCTGAATGTCTACTTGCTCTGCCACTAAATGCAAGAATTCCGGTATTTTCTGCAAGGTGCCTGGGGTCTGTTGCCGTGCCGCTGAGCTGGTGTGAGGTCTAGGCCCTGTGTGCAGCCGCCCTTTCTTGTTAGTCTGGAGAGGGGAAAGCAGTGTGGCAGCCAGCAGAGGAGCAGGGTTTAGGAAACGGTGCTCTGCTTTGGGAGGGGGAGACCTGGAATTCCAACAGCTTCCCTGAGACTTCCGGGGAAAGGCAGCCCAGCCTGCCACTCTCCCCATCCCCCACCCCAGCCAGGAGGAAGGCAGCCTCCGCCCTTGGTTGCTTCTCCCCGCAGCAGGGGAGGGGAGCTGCAGGTGGACGCCCCTCTCACAGGGAGACAGGAGCAGGCACCGTACAGGCGGGAAGTGGGGTGCTCTCTGTGCTTAACAGCTGCCTGGGCGTTTATCGGTGGTCCTTACTGTTTGGTCAACTTGTTGGGTGCCGGTGGACGGAGACTTCATGGTGCAGCTTCACTGTCCAGAGGAGACGCAGGTCACTAAGTTAGGACGGGCCATGGGGAGGGGGACGTCCCTGCCCACTCCCCTTAGGGGGGCCAGCCTGAATGGCGGCCTCGCCTGCCTTCCAGCTGCTGTCAGTCTCCACGAGGTGCGGGGCCTGGGGCCTGTCCTGGGCTCTGTCCCCTCGCGTCCCATAGGGATGTCCCCAAGTAGACAGGGCAGTCTCCCTGGGCCCCTCGCCTCCCTCCCCTTGCCCCAGAGCAGCGGGCTGGCCTAGAATCGCCACTGGGCCCGCTCCCGGCCAGCCCGGATGCCCCTCTCGCCTCGGCTTTCCCCTGCAGGCAGCGCGCGGGCCGCTGCCACCCTCGGACTTAGGCCCACACCGAGAGGCAGGTCCCGCCGGGCCTGCGGAGGACAGGCCGATGCCTCACCCACCGGGCCCTTCCACCTCGCCGTCCTGGGCACGGACCCCCAGCCTCCCCACAGCACCCCCAGTCCCCATAACCCCCGCCAGCGCCCCCACACCCCCGCCCGGCCATCCGCGCCGGGCGCCCCCTCCTGCCCCGCTCCTCGGCGGGGCCTCCCGGAGGGTCCTCTGGGCACGGCCACCCCGTCCGCGCGGAGGTCGGATGGGGATCCGCCACCGCGCGGGCGGGGCCGGGGGGCAGGCCGGGGGGCAGGGACAAAGACCCCGGCGGCGGGCGCGGGGGCGCGGGGCCGGGGGCGCGGCGCGGGCGGGGCGCCCGGAGGCCGGCGGGGGGCGCGGCGCGCCCAGGC
>ML661920.1:1745162-1842088 GCA_007570785.1 Antilocapra americana
CCCTCGTCTGCGCCCGCACCCCGTCTGCTCCCCACTCCATCGTTTCTGAGCAGCCTGCCCTCCACCCCCACCCCGGCCCGGCCACGCTCATCGTGGCCCGAAAGGGCCCCTGGGGCCGCCCCGCTGGAGCGCTGGCCGGGACAGGGGCCGAGCGGGGGGGGGGGGGGGGGGGCGCTGTGCCCACCTGTTGGGGGCCGGCCTGTGGTCTCTGAGGAGCTGTGAGGGATGCCAGCACCCTTCTGTGCCGAGGGTCTGGCCGGAGCCCCCCAGCCCCAGCAGAGCAGAGCACATGGTACTGGAGGCCCCGGCTGCCCCCCAGGGGTGGGGGCTCGGGCGCAGGAGTGAGGAGGGCCGACGGTGTGTGGGGCTGGCTCAGACCTGGGGTGTGGGCCTGCGTTTGGATCACATCCCCCCGGGGGCTGCTGAGGGCCTGGGCCTGGAGTATATTTAGGGGCTGTGTCCTGTGGCATCCCCTCTCCAGGGCCTCAGCAGCCTGTGGTCACCCCAAGCGTGCTTCCAAGACACCGTAAACTTTTTTTTCCAGGGCGGCAGGGAGGGGCTCTGCAGGGGTGCAGATGAGCCAGGTGGTCCCTGCTCGGGATGCTGAGCTGGTCAAGGCCCTGGGGGCCCCACTTCCTGCTCTGTTCCTCCCCGCCTTGGGTCTTGCCCAACTTTGTGGGGAGGGGGCTCCAGGAGACTGCACTGCTGGTTTTCCATCGGGTTCCCAGCTGGTCCGTGAATTCACAGGGAGGCGAGGTGCCCGCTGTCTCTGAGGCTCTGAGAGGCCCACTTGCCCAGCTTTGGTGGAGCATGTCAGGCCTGAGCACAGCCCTGGCCCCACCGTCAGAGTCACTTCTGTGCGCGGTCGGCCCTGTTGCAGGCCAGCTGACCCCGATGGCCAGGCCAGTCTCATGACCTTGGGCGCGCATCCCCACCCAGGCAGTGGGTAGGCAGGACACCTGGCAGCCCATCAGGCCCTCCCCTGCCATCTCTGGCTCACAGGTGGTCACCTGAATGGGGGCCCGTAGCCCCTGTAGCACAGGCCCTTGGTGGACATGTGGGGAGTGGGCTGGGGTGCAGGGGCCCTTCAGGAGGGGCCTGTTCGTTTCCCACCCTTGCCCATCCGAGCAGGAGCCGGTCACCTGGGGGGCGGCGGGAGGGTGCCCCGGGGACTGACTCGCCTCGTTGTCGGTCCTGGCAGCCCCCAGCCTCCGCCCCTGCCCAGGCCTCCCGGCCGTCCCGCCGGTGCTCCTTCCGCACCAAGTCCTCTTGGACAGCTTTTCTGCATGCAGGCCCCTCTTGCCTGGCGTGAGACCCCTCTGGTTGGCCCTCCTCCGGCTCGCCCGGTGCCCCTGAGATTTACCCTGCACGTGTGGTCTTCTCTGCCCTCCCAGGCTTCCGCCCCGGGGCCGCACCGCGGTGTGGAGTAAATGAATGAATGGAGGCGCCCAGCTCCCCATGGAGACCGGAGGGGGGCTCTCTGCTGGCCCCCGCTGCACCTGGCTGCCTGCCACCCGGTGGGCCCCCTGCTGTGTGCTGTCTCTGCCCCTCCCAGGCTGTGGGCGCCTCAGCCTCCACTCGCGTCCTCCCTTCAACGTGTGGGCTTCAGGCCTCCTGGCCTTCCTGTGCCTCAAACCCCCCTGTCCCCCACGGGTCCCGGAGGCTCTCCCAGAGCCTGAGTTGCAGGGCTGCTTCTCCTTGGACTCCAGGTGGGTCCCTGCTGTTCCGTCCTGCTCTTCTGGACGGGATCCCAAGGTGCTGTCCCCTGGGTCTGCAGGGTGTCGGCAGGTCGGCAGCATGACCCGAGGAGCCGGGCGCCGTCGGGGCCTCTCAGGACCCAGACTGGCAGATGCCCCTTCCTGGGGCTGGGCCCCACCAGGCACACCTCGGGGACAGAGCCTGGGGAAGCCGTTTCCACGCAGGACCCTCCACCAAAGCTGCTGGATTCAGCACGAAAAAGTACAGGAGGTCTGTTAGGTTTGCATTTCAGATAAAGCGTGTCTTAGCGTACATTTGTCCCCAATGCCGCATGGGAGGGCACACTAGAAAGTAGTCCGCGGCGTCCAGCCTCTCCCGGCGTCCTGCGTTCTACCTGGCAGGCTGTCCCGGGGCCCTGCCAGGGCGTCTGGGCGGGGCGAAGGCATGGCCGCAGCTTTGTGCCAACTAACCGGCTGGGCGGAGTGGGTCAGCCTGGCAGGGACCGGGCCTGGTTCTTCCCCAGGAAGCGGCCCGGCCTGGACAGAGGGCCTCTTGGGCAGCGGGAGGTGGGCGAGGCCTGAATGCCGGTGGCAGGGTCAGGGTCCACGCTCCGCCCGCGGGGGTCTGAGCTCTGCAGGAGGGTGGCCTTGGGCTGCGGGCACCGCAGACACCTCTTTCTGCCTCTCTGTGAAGGTAGAGCTGTTCCGTCAGGCTTTGGGACAGACAGAAGGCCCGCATCCCGGAGCTGCGGGTGCTGGTGGGCGGCTGTGGCCGTCTTGCCGTTTCTTCTCCTTTTTCTCTCCTTGTGCGGTGTTAACGCCAGTTCTCCTGGGTAGCTTGATCTTTAAAAGTACACTTTCAAAGGTGACAGGAACAACCCGCCCTTTGGGCAGCCTGACGTCTCCCTGGCGCCCCTGCTGTTCTGTTCCCCTCTGTCTTCTGTCCTCTTGTCGTAAATGCGTTTGAGGTTGTTTGTTTACCTTTCCCCAGTCGGGAAAGGCCGCACACTTCAGGGGCGGCAGGGACGCGCTGGGGACTGTGGCGAGGGGAGCAGCACCCTTGGGCTCTGGGCGGGAAGCGGGCGGACCACTGTCTCACACACGTGTGCACATGCACCCTGCAGCCAGCCCCTGTGTTGGGGACCTTCTGGGGCCCCCACGTTCCTCTGAGATGAAAATGCAGCCGTTGCCGTCCGGGGTTAATTTGAGAGGAGCTGTGGCTCAGGGATGCTTGAGGCAGGCCCTGGGTTGGGGCCGGCCGGGTGGCGGGCCCCCTCCAGTCGGCAGTGGCCTTGCTGGGCACCTGGACGTGTGAGTGTGGGTGCCAGACTCGCCAGGGCCTGAGGGGGGCTTGGTCAAGGTTGGCACAGGGCCCCCTTCTGGGGCTGCAGTTGGGTCACTGCGCATCTAGGGGCTGTCCTGAGGCCCTGGCCTAGGCCCTGCCTGCTACTGCCCAGCCTGCCTTCTCTGAGTATGGCGTTCCGCGCTGTCCCCCGCCTCACACCTCTGCACCCCCAGGACCCCCACCCTCCCGTCTCCGGGGAGCAGGTGGTCTGGAGTCTGATGGCAGCAGGCGCGCTTCCTTGGGTCTCCAGGAGCCCCGCGTGGATGGAGGAGGCTGCTGGCGCTGTCCCGCCTGGGGTTCAGGGTGGAGGGGTGACGTCGGGGCATGGGCCCTGGGGAGGGCCTGGTGGACGGGCTGGTGGGCTGTGTCCCACCTGGGGGTGCGGGGCCTGGGGAGGGCCTGGCTGCCTTGCTCCCACCTTCCCGGCCTTGCCGCCCCTGGTCCCCTCCCAGCCGGGATCACGGGCAGCCTCAGGCCTTGCCTGCTCCGTCTCCCCTGCTTCAAACTGCAGGCCCGACTCCCAGCACCTCGGGGGTCCATCTCTGGCCCTGCTCCAGGTGGCCCCTCGCAGGCCTGGGCCCCTCTGGGTGACCCACACGATGGTGACCCCCGGATGTGGGGTGAGGGGCACGGGCGCAATGAACCCGGGGCGTCCATGCCTGGCACCTGGGGGGGGGGGCAGGCCCACTGCTTCCTGCCCTCTGCAGGGTGGGTGTCCAGGGGCCCCTGGGGCTCTGTCTCTGGACGTCAGGCAGAGGGGGCTTTTCGGGCTGTGGGTGGGGCGACCCTTGGGGAAGGGGAGGTCACCCGGAGAGGCGGCCACATCCCACGTGAGGAGACCGGGGTCAGCACAGGGCTGCGGGGGGGACGGTGTCCTCCAATGGACATCATGAGAGCTCAGGCCTGCGGGTCCATGTGTAGGTCAGTGTGGGCACTGCAGGGCCTTTGCTGGAGTCCAGGAGGGAACAGTTCGGCCCCTTCGTCCAGAGAGAGCTGGTGGGGGGGGTCTGAGCTCTGGCCTGGTGCCCAGCCGGACCACCTGTCACCTGTTGACCAGCTGTCGGCCTCTGTCCTCTGACCCCCTGGGGGGAGGCCAGGCCCTCAGTTCTCAGCCGCTTCGGCGGCTCCAGGCAGGCTCCTCCAGCCTCCATCTGGTTGGGGGTGTGGACGGGAGGTCCGGCTGGAGAGGTGGAGCGGCCAGCACTGGGCCCGAGTGGGCTGTGCGTGCCTTTCCCTGGGCCCGCAAAGCAGGTGAGCACGAAGGTGGGCCTGGGGGTCGGGGTCGGGCTCCCGTGGACACCTAGCTCCAGGGCTGAGCCTCCGCGCCCTGCCGTCCCGCCGTCCCGCCGCAGGGGCTGCGGGTGTGGAGCTGGGGGGAGCCCGTTCCCGAGGTGCTGACGACCCAGCCCTCCGGAGTTGCGCTGCCTTCCTAGGGGGCCTCCCTTCGTCAGCTCGTCGCTCCTGGCCGCTGCCTTTTTGAGGCCCCGGGTCCCTCGGGGTGATGCTGACCAGCGGAGCTTAGGACCATGCCGTTGGCGACTCCGGCTTTTAGCGGGAGGTTCCTGTGGTTTGATGGGCCCAGCGATGCCCTGAGGTTCCAGAGTCCAGGTGCCTCAAAGCCGGCAGGTTGCAGCCGTGAGCTGGTGGTGTGAGGCAGGCTAGGACGCGGCTCTCAGTCTCTGAGCTGGGCGCGGAGAGCAGGTGCTGTGTTGGTCCCGGAAGAAAGCCTGGCCCGAGCCGCTGGACCCTGACCCTGACCCTGACCTCCCCGTGGGCTGGTGGGTCAGCACAGGGTAATTCAGCCTTGGTGGTGACTTCAGAAACCGACTGTGGTGGCCGAGAGAGTTTTGACGTCGAAGCTAGGTCTGCTGAAGTGCACTTGTACACACCCTTTGTGGTTCAGCTCTGGTTTGGACAGGCGTGCACAGTTGTGCGGCTGTCACACGTGCTTCCAGGGGTGTGGTCTCAACAGGCCGGAGCTGGTGTGACCCGCCAGTTTCCCTCTTGCCTTGTGGTCAGCCCCCCACGCCCAGCTTGGCTCCGCAGCCCCAAGGGGTCCCTGTCGCTCCCGACGCACCCGACAGGGTGTCACGCGGTGCGTCCAGGGCTCGTCCAGGTGTGGGGAGCATCTTCCTCTGCCCGCTGAGTCGGTGCTGCTGAACGGAGGTGTCGCGGTGGACTCAGCTGCTGTAGGCTGTCGGGTCTGGAGGCCCCAGCGCGGGGCTGGTCAACAGCAGAGGCAGCGTCTTGCGCTCCTGGAGACTGCACGTCTCTGGATGCGGTCCGGGCTGCCCCCTGCAGACCCTATGTCTTGGGAGAGCCTGCCATCTGGCAGGGAGCTCCGGGGTCTGCAGGAGCGCGACCCCCCTTTGCGGGGCTCACCCTCAGCCCCTCCAGAGGTCCTGTCTCCAGATAGCTGGCTTCAGGGTTGGGATTTCAGTGTGACGCCTGAAGGGCACGCTTGCATCACCATCGTCATTTCCAGCTTCCTGTGACTTCGAGCTCCTCTCCACTGTGTGTGTCACTTGGCGTGGTGAGTCCCGGGCGGGGGGCCTGGCGGGGGCGGGGACACCTGTGGCGCCCCGGGCCCTTTGCACCGTGGCCGGCTGGGTCTCATTGGGCCAGCGTCTTTGTCGAGGGTCTGACGGGCGGCCAGGGCACCTCCAGTCCCCCTGGATCGAGGCGTGAGGCATCTTCCCACCTGTTGACTTGCCCCCAGTGTCCGCACGAGCCCTCTGCCTGGTTTTGAGATTGGGAAGAAGCTTGCTGCTGAGTTATGAGGTTTTGTTTTATGTCATACGTTTCAGTCCGTTACCAGATACGGGTTTTGCAGACTTTCTCTTTTATAATTCACATATCTTTTGTGTAAGACCCGCCAACCCCAAGGCCACGAACATCTCGTCCTGTGTTCTTGTAGAGCGTCTGTGGTCCCAGGTTTCACTTGGAAGTATGTCACACGTTTTGAGCTCCCTTTTGTGTGTGGTGGAGGCAAAGGGTCCTTGGCTTCTTCCTTTTGCATGTGAGTGTCCTGTGGCCTGTCTCCACCTGTTAGCATTCTGACCCCCCATCTGGGGGTGTCCGGTCACAGCTGTCTGCCTGCCTGCACCGTGTGGGTTACTGTAACTTCACAGCAAGTCTGGATCAGCTGGGATGTCTCTCACGTGTCCTTTTTCTTTCAGCTGCACTTGGAGGCTCACGAGGTCATAGTTCCCCCAACAGGGTTCAAACCCTGGGCGGTGAGAGCTATTATGAGTATTAACTGCTGGGCTGCCAGGGAGTCCCTGACTTTGTCCTGTTTCCAAGTTGTTTCATCTATTCTGCTGTCTTGGATGTCGCATGTAAAGCATAGGATTGTCTTACGGACTCTTCTGCAGAAAAAAGTGTGGAGTTTTGATTGGGATTATATTGAAACTGTGGCTGAGAGCAGTTTGGGGGAAGGTTGGCATCTTTTCCAGGACTGGTCCCTCGTGCAGGGCCTGGCAGGCTGTGGCCCGCTGACTGTTCTCCTGTGACTCACGAGCTAAGAATGGTTCCTACATTTTTAAATGGTTGAGGGAAAAAAAATGAAAAGAAGAGTACTTTAGGACAAGTGAAAACTCCATGATAGTCAAATCTCTGTGCCTATAAATAAAGTCATGTTGGAACGAGCCCTGCTGGTGTGTCTGCCCGTGTCCTCAAGGCCGCTGCGGGGCCTTGACGGAGCCGAGCCGCGGGTGGTGAGGTCCCCGTCCGCCCGCCCACCCGTGGGGCCGTCTTTGAGTCACCCTGTGTCAAAGCGTCAGCGTCCCGGAGAGCGGAGTGCTGGGCTCTGGCGGGGCCTCGCCGTGTGCCTATGCTCACTGGCGACCGGGGTGGTGCACGGCGCTCACGCAGTGACCCCACCATGGCGGGACAGCGTGTGCGTGTGGGGACAGCGTGTGTGCCTGGACAGCGTGCCCGTGGGGACAGCGTGTGCGTGGGGACAGCGTGTGCGCGGGGACAGCGTGCGCGTGGGGACAGCGTGTGTGCCTGGACAGCGTGCATGTGGGGACAGCGTGTGTGCCTGAACAGCTTGCGCGTGGGGACAGCGTGTGCGTGGGGACAGCGTGCTCATGGGGACAGCGTGCGTGCCTGGACAGCGTGCGCGTGGGGACAGCGTGTGTGCCTGGACAGCGTGCGTGTGGGGACAGCGTGTGCAGGTACAGCGTGTGTGCCTGGACAGCGTGCATGCAGGGACAGCGTGTGTGCCCGGACAGCGTATGCAGGGGACAGCGTGTTCAGTTGCAGCCGCGGCCTTTCCAGCTCAGAGAGGGTCCGTCAGAGCTGACCCTCACCAAGTCCATGGAGACGACATGACAGGGTCTCCATGGGACTGTTGGCCGGGCAGGAAAAGCCGATTCCTAGCCGTGATATCCCTGTATGCTGGCTGGTGGTCGCCCAGGCTGAGGGCCCGGAGCCCTGGGGTCAGGAGCCTGGCTCTGTGAAGAGTCTTCCTGGACCAGGCACAGCCAAAATGCTTAGAGAAGTTGGGAAACACCGGCCTGGTGGCAATGGAAGCGGGCTCTGCTGGGACACTGGGTCCACCTGTCGGGCTCAGGGCGGCCAGGGGTCGTTGTCCGAGGGTGTCTGCCAGGGTGTTTTGGGACAGGTCACCGCTGGGTCTGAGCCCTCCCCGCCCAGGTGCGGCGCCGAGGGGAGCGGCCGGCTCCTGCTCTTGTCCGTGCCACCGTCCCCTCCTGCCCTTGGGTGGCTCGAGGGCTCCCGGTCTCAGGCTGTCAGACTCTGGCTGACCCCCACCACCAGCCATCCTGACCCCCGACTCGCGGACGACAGATCGTCTGACCTCTCGGCCTCCGTGTCCATGCGAGTGCACCCACGCCTGTGTCATGTACGCATATGTGCCTCTTCCTGCTGTTGGCTCTGCTTCTCTGGAGGACCCTGGCGATGACAGAGCCGTGACAGGCGACGGGTCGACAGAGCGGGCAGTGGCCAGACACCGAGCAGAGTGTGTTAGCGCGCCGGGCAGCCGCTCAGCAGGCTCTCTGCAGGACGTGGAGTCTCCTGCCTCACCCAGCCGGCTCTCCGTGAGCCGCGTCCGCCTCGTGGTCTCTGCCGTAGTTGGCTTTGTGAACTGTGTCAGAGTGGAGGCTGCGTCCCCTGACTTGCCCCGCCCAGAACGAGAAGAACGGCTCTCAACCATTTCCAGACGCCGAGTGCTGGTGGACGCTACTTTTGCTGCACCTTTGGTAACGGTGCTCTGAATTCACCTGGAAAGGGCGTGAAACGGCACCTCCTGCAAATCTGCGCGTTCGTTTTGGTGATGACCGGCGCTGTCTGAGTCACCGATGGCTCTGCAGCCTCCGCCTGTCAGAAGGTGAGACAGGAGCTCCGTCCGCACCCGCATTTGCAGCCGGTGGGTTTTCTGAGCTCAGGCCGCAGTGGCGGGCGGTGGAGGTGTCCGGGTTTCAGAAGCCGCTCCACTGCCTGGGGCGCCGCCCACCTCTGAGCCGAGGCCCCGCTTTGGGTTTGGTGCTTTGCCGGCAGGACCCTCAGACCTCGGCGGAGCTGCACTCACGCTTCAGCTCAGGATCCTTACAGCTGAGGAAGAAGGACGCGCTTCCCGCCCGTCTCTCCGGGTTGCAGACAGAGTGACCACGTGCTCCTCGGGGTCCGGGGTGTTTCTCCTAGCTGGTCGTGTAGCCAGGGCTGTCCTGGGGCCTGCTGGGCTGACCCTGCGCTGCACAGATGCTGAAAGGAAAGGTCAGAGACGAAGCTCAGCAAGTCTGACACGATTGAACTCAATTGAGCTTTCATGCTGGCAGATGGATGTTGGCGTTTGGGTGCTTCCTGTGTGGAGACACCTGAGCCCACAGCCCTGGTCGGTGTTAACAGGGACAAGGCCCTGGGTTTTCGTGATGACGGACGTGAACTCTGAGCCCTGCTTAAATGAACTGTGTCATCCCGTTTCCCCCTCGCCGCCCCCCCGCCACAATGGAATTTCTTAGTAGACCCAGTATTTTATCAAAAAAAAAATGTGTTCAATTTTATTTTAGATTTCATTGGCAAAATGTTTGTGGAAATGTATCCTGTAAATAAATAACCCAAGTGGTGTCTTTGGTTTCGCTTCCTGTCCTGCGAGGCCTGCAGTCCTTACGTTGGGCCCTTTACCGGAAGAGGTTGGTGGTCTGAGTTCTAAAGATACCTAATGTGCTGGTGCTCGTTGAAACTTTGTTGGTCTTTCTCACTAGTGTTTCGTAGTTTTCAGCACACAGCTCTTTGCACA
The DNA here is from genome assembly GCA_007570785.1 of Antilocapra americana. NCBI lineage: Eukaryota > Metazoa > Chordata > Mammalia > Artiodactyla > Antilocapridae > Antilocapra > Antilocapra americana. Next base: position 1,754,467 of record ML661920.1, read on the forward strand.
GGACTTTTGACCTTTAAAGATTCGTGGGTTGTTAAATTGATACTTCGGTACTTAAAGTATTGAAGGATACTCGGTTTTTTTCCTTTACTAACTCACTGCCTCTTGGCCGTGGTGGACCTTGGCCGCCGCCTGCGGGCCTTCTCTGGCCGTGGTGAGCGGGGCTCTACCGCGTGCTGCATGGTCTCACGGCGCGGCTTCTGCAGAGCGCAGGCTCGGTACTCGCGGTGACACAGGCCCCTGGACCAAGGATTGACCCTGCGTCCCCTGCGTTGGCCGGCAGGTTCTTAACCCCTGGACCACTGGCACTTTTGATGGACTTTTATATTCTGTGAGCTTATAACAAGATAAAGCAGGTTTACGGAGCAGGCCACCCTGCCCTCCAGCAGGCTGAGGCAGCCCCTCACCTCTCAGCACTGCTAGCTGTTGGCTGACTGGGACTTCCTCTCTGGCCAGCCACGTCATCTGCGCTTAGAGCAGGTCTCTCTTCCTTTCCAACCTGCGTGCCTTTTGTGCATTGACTTTTTCTGCTCGTGGAACAGACTGGGTCCTGTGGCTGAGCGGCAGGGGTGCCGGACGTCCGGTCCTGGCCCCGCAGTAAAGGTGGCTTCGCTGTAGAGTTTGGAGAAGCCTGCCAGCCCATGCGGATGTTCCCTGAACTCCATTTTGCATCGAGTTTTATCAGGGGTCGTTCAGGTGTTGGCTGAGGTGGCTGTGTGGCTTTTCTTCCTTACTCTGCTGCTGTGACCCCCAGGGACTGTGGTGTGGCCCCATCCAGGCTGCCACTGGCCGTGCAGAGGTTGCACTCTGGGTTGGGGGGCTCCATGCTGTGGTCCCAATGGTGCTGGCTGGGGCTTTGGGGCCCCTTGAGCCCCAGGCGCCTCCCAGTGCTGCTGGGGAGTCTGAGTGGACCTCTGGTCTGTCTTCCCTCCACATTTGGCGGCGGGGCGGGGGTTCTCCTTTCTGTCTTTGTGAGGCTGTTGCTTCTGGATTCAGGTACTTCGTGGGTGCCCCTGCAGCCCCCCGCCCCCCGTGGCTGCTCAGGGTCAGGCCGCTGGGCCCACCCCTCGGAAATGCGGGGCCCTTTCAGTGTGGCCCCCGAACTCCTGCTGCTCAGCCCCCCCCCCCCACTCGCCCAGGGAGCTGGGCGCTGCCCCGACACACACGGTGTCCGGTGTCCGTCTGTCCCCTGCCGAGGGGTGTGTGGGTTGTTTCTGGTTCCTGTAGGATCGATTCTTTCAGGTTTAATTTGCTTTCTTATCTGGTTTCTTAGAGTGAAAGCTTAGATGGTTGACCTGAGGCCTTTTTATAAAAATGGCTTTAGTGAGCAAATCTGCATGTGATAAAGCCGGACCACCGCCCACCGCCTGGCTGGCTGTGGTCTCCCTGCCCTGGGGCCAGCCCGCCCTGGGGCCTCAGCCCTGTCAGCCCGGATGGGCACACCCCTGCTGTGACCCCTCTGGGGTGCTGTCCATCGGGGGTCACTTGGGCTGCGTGGGAACCTCAGCAGAGTCCAGCCGGGGCAGCCATCCCCTGTGGACAGGCGAGGGGCAGGCAAGGGCCCATGGCCGGGCTGGTAGCCGGTGGCTTGGTGGCTGGCCTGGGCTTCCCCAGGCAGGCTCCCAGCTCCCACTGTGGGCCTCCCTGCGCCCACCCCGGGGCTTAGGGAAACGAACTTCTGTGAAGGGAGTTTGCACTGAACTGAGGTCTGGGACCCCGCTCCCCTGGGTGCCCGGCCTCCTCCCGCCCCTGAGGGAATCCAGGACCGTCTAGCACGTCCATCTTTGCAGGGAACGTGGTGGGTTGCCCGGGCCAGGGCTGGTGTGCATGGAGGCTGCTGGTGGAGGGGGTCTGGCAGCCCCTCCCTGTGTTGACGTCTCTGGGACCCCTGGCCATCTGGCCCAGCTGCGCCCCCACTGTGAAGATGTCCCATCGGGGGGGCTGTGGACTGCCGCCTGGAGCAGCAACCCCGCCTCAGCTTCCTCACCCCCAGCAGCGAGGACCTGGGCTGGGGGTGGGCTCCGCACAGCTGACATGCTCTTACCCACCAACAGTGAGGGCCCTGGGAGTGGGCTCCGCACAGTTGACATATTATCCGCTCCCTCCAACAGTGAAGACCGGGGGGCTGGGCTCTGCACAGCTGACATATTCTCCGCTCCCCCCAACAGTGAGGGCCCTGGGGGTGGGCTCCGCACAGCTGACATATTCTCCGCTCCCCCCCCCGCCCCGTTGCAGACTACGTCTACTTCGAGAACTCCTCCAGCAATCCGTACCTGATCCGGAGGATCGAGGAGCTCAACAAGGTAGTGTGTGCCTGTCCCTGCTGGTGGTCTTCCCTGGAGCCCGTTCCTCTGAGTCCCCGCTGGCCTCGCCGAGGGAGGCACGCAGTGGTCAGAAAGGGTCTGGGCAGGACGACCCTGACTGAGGAGGGAGAGTGGAGGACGCCCCCCGTCCATCTCCTTGCCCGCCCCACACCAGCAGTGTCCTGGGTGGGCGCTCCTGAGCCCTTCCAGGCTCGGGGGTGCGGTGGGAGTAGGCTCCTGGGCGGAGGAGGGGGCCCTGTCCCTGCAGAATGCCCCAGCCCCGGGAGCCGCCCTGCCTCCTGCTGGCTGCGTGGTTGGCCGCACTGGCGGGGGCTCTGGGGGGACCACCGAGCACGCCTCCTCCTCTGCCACCGTGGAGTCCGGTCAGTGACCCTTGGGCCTGCTGCTTCTCTCTCCTGGGTTTCCGCAGGAGTGGCTGCGGCCCCCTCCCCAGAGCAGCCCTCCGGGAAGTGCCGGTCGCCCGTGCAGGCGAGGGGCCGCCTTGTGGGGCCTCCGTGCTGGGCAGGTCAGGGCGCCCACCCCACAAGGATCAGACTTGGCCGTGGCCACTCCGCAGCCCAATGACCACCCTCGCCAGGACCAGGCGATGGGCAGGAGCGTGGGGCCCCTGGAGCCCCAGGCTGGGCCCGGCTGAGGTGAGCCGGTGCTCCCGGACAGCCTCGGGCCGGGGCTGGGGCCGGGGCTGGGATGTACCAGAAGGTGGCCTCGCTGTTGGAGCCTGGGCCCTGGGGTGCTTCCCCTGCACCCTGCTCAGCAACTACTGGAGCCACAGGGCGAGAGGGGACCCTCTGTGCCCGCTGCTGCTATGGGAGCAGGCGGGCACCCCCATGTGGGCACTGGCGCCAGTTGGAGGCGTGGCTTGGTGCCAGGCCTCTGCCCCCAGAGTCTTCTTGGCCAGTGGGGCTGTGGCGGCCGGGGTTTCAGGGAAGCCGTGGTGCCCTCGCTCTGGCTGTGGCCCTCCGCCTTGGCATCCGCCCACGGCAGCCACGAGGCAGACGGATCCCAGGGCCTCTGTGGGGGGGGCGGGGGAAAGGCCACTCCCGGGGGCCAGGGTGCACGGCCATCTGCCACCAGGCGACTGGTCCTCAGCGGTGTGCTCTGCCCACCTCCCCGCCGTGGGGCATGGGGCCCGGTCCTGGCTGGAGAGGCAGTCACAGCCTGATCAGGAGCAGCTCAGGCAGGGGCTGCAGACTGGTCAGCCGGAGGGCTCTTCCCTGACAGTGGCCAGGACCCCAGCAGCCTTGAGTGCATGGGGAGGTAGAGAAGGGCGATCTCCGGGGTCAGACCTGAGCCTCTGTCCCTGTGAAACGCCTGCTTTTGGCCAGCAGCCTGGTGGGCGGGAACACGGAAGGACAGCTTCCTCGTGAGGCACGTCACGATGGCTGGGGACAGGGCTGATGCGGGTGCACCTGATGAGGGAGACAGGCCAGGTGCGCCGGGCATCCCCAGGGACTTGGCTGCTGGGGCTGGGAGCCTCGGTGAGAAAAAAACCCCTGGAAGGTTCTCGCGGAAGCGGGGACGGAAACACAAAGAGAGGTCAGCCAGGTGGAGGCTCCTCCGGGGGCCCTGCTGCCAGCCAGCAGGGCTCCGAGGAGCAGAGGCCTCACAGGCAGAGAAGTGACCGAGGAAATGCTCCCCAGCCCACCTGCCCCACAGCCTTCCTCCCAGAGCTGCAGGCCCGTCCAGCCCCAGGACGGCAGATGCCCCAACGGAAGGGCACTCTGCAGGCCACTGACCCATCCCCACGCCATCCCCCCAGAGTGGCCTTGGATGGTGCGGGGGTCCTGGCAGGTGGAGCAGACCCTGGAGTGAACTCTGACAGGTGGGAAGGAAGCGGGTGCCTGGCAGGCAGGGCGCCCCCACGCTTTGCTGCCTCTCCGCAAAGGAGAAAAGTGCAGCCACCGTCGTTTCACCTGTTCGGGTCTGCGTCTCTGCGGGCTCGCCCCTTCCCCTCTACCTCCTATGAAGCCCTGACCCCACAAAACCCTGCTCGGGCTGCGCCTGCTGCCCCTTCCCTGGCCCTCCCAGGACCCGAGGCTTCCACGAGCTTGTGAAGGGATTGTTTTCTCTTCAGAACTTTGATTGGGTGTGTGTTGCATCTACCTTGCTTTCGTAGAAAGTTAAGTCTTTGTGCTGCTGGAGCAGATGCTGTTCTGAAAGAGCAGGGAAAGGCGTGCTGTGGGGTGGAGGGGGCAAACCCTCGGGACGGGGGCATGGGGGGCCCGGCAGGAGAGGCCAGAGAGGACTGGCGGGCTCCCTCCCAGGAATTAGAAGGCGGATTTCAGAGTGAGGTTGGTGCGCAGGTGCTGTGGTCTCCGCGAAGCCCAGCGAGAGGGACGAGGGGGTGCTGCTGAGCCCCCCGGGCCATGCCCTGCGCCACACTGTTGTCCAGGCGGAGGACCCCGCAGGGCACCTGCTCCCGGGCTCAGCCCCCGGCCTGGTGCGCACGGCTGGTGTGGAGCTGGGGGGCACGCTGCGAACCACCAGCCCCCCAGGGGTGTGCGTGTTGACGGAGCCCTGAGGACACGTCCAGTCGCTCCTGCCGTCCTGTTGAGGTGCTGGATCGCCTCTGTCAGAGGCCCCTCGTCCTCCCCAGATCAGCAGATGGCCTCCAGACCGTTCCTGGGGGTGGCTTTTTGGTCTAGAAATCCCAGCTCACAAAACTCGGGACGCCCGTGAGTCCTGCAGAGAGCGTCCCTATGGGCCCGGCCCCGCGTGCCAGACGGGTGCCACCTGCGGGCATTCTCGCCTTCGCGTTCCATGGAGGCGTCTTGGTTCTCTTCCCGGCCCTCGTAGGCTGGAGGGAGGCCACCATCGGCCGTGTGCCCTCCAGAGTCTCTGTGGTGACCTTGTAGAGCAGCAGAGGCAGTTAACACCTCTGTCGGGAACATAGAAGGTTCCTCAGACTGTTTCTTGAGAGGTTTCTGGTCTAATGGACTTGCGTAAGGGGAAGTGAAATGCTTCACATGAAGACCATTCAGTCTGATGTGACTGATGCTGCCGTAGTCTAAACGCTACGAAGATTAAGATTGTGATACGGTTCTTATATCGTTGTTAAGAACGTTGTAAGCCTTCTCTGAGGGGGGCGAGCACCTCTGTTTTCCCCGCGTCCCGCCTGCTGTTCGGTAGGCACCTCGTGGGCCTTTGGAGCCTGGTCATCTCGGGCGGGCCGCGGCGGCCGCTCCTAGGTGCCCACGTCCCTCGAGGCTCGGGCTCCGCTCACAGGACGGCAGGGACCGGCACCCCGCCCCCGATCATGCCCGTGTGGAGCCCGCATGCGGGGGCGCAGGTGGCTCTAGGTCCGCTGTGCCCCCCCCCCCCCCGAGCTGTGGGCGCGGCTCTGGTCCCTGCTCCCGCCCGAGGCCGTGTGGGGCGCTCAGAGCCCGCCTTGCTGTTGCAGACGGCCAGCGGGAACGTGGAGGCCAAGGTGGTGTGCTTCTACCGGCGCCGTGACATCTCCAGCAGCCTCATCGCCCTGGCCGACAAGCACGCCAGTGAGTCCCCGCCAAGCCGCACTGCCCCCGTCCCCCCGGGGGCTTCAGCTGGGGGCGGGGGCGCTCTCCATGTCCTCGGTTGGACCGTCCCGGCGCAGTGCAGGGGTCACAGGCCTGGGGCGGGCCTCACAGGGTGGGCGCTGGGCTGGGCCCCCTCCGGTGGGGGTGGGCTCCACCTGTGGGCTCCAGCCACATGCACGCGTGCCTATCAGCTGTCAGCAGCATCCTTGTGGCGTGAGTCTCTCCAGTGCAGGACCTGGCGCTATGCCCAGAGGGGCAGGGTGGTGTTCAGGGCCCCTGGACCCCCACCCTAGAGCCTGTGCCCACCAGCCCGGTACTGCCTTCGGCCTCCCGGTACGGAGCAGAGGAGCCTGGTCCTGGGGATGCAGTGTTGGCGGGCCAGGCCCCGTCTGCGCCGTCCTGACGCTTGGCCCCGGGGCAGGCCACAGGTCTGTGTGGCCTGGGCATAGGCGATGATGGGTGATCTCCCGTGTCCATGCCCAGCCCTGAGTGACTGCAGCCCTGGCCCTCCGAACGATGGCGGCCGTGTCCACACGGGCTCTCGTGCTCTCAGGCCCAGGGGAGCTTGGCCAGGTGTTAGGTCATGAGACTTGTGGGGAGTGGGACTCCCGAAGGCTGGAGCTGGCAGGGCTGGGGAGCCCCCATGCCTGGCTCAGGGCAGGGCCTCTGTCTCCCCGGGAGTCTCCGTCTCATGGGGCCAGGCTGTCTGAGCCCGCTGTGGCTGGGCTGGGAGGACCCGCGTCCACCCTGCTGCCTGGGATCCGGCCTGGTGCCAGGGGAGTGGGGAGGACACTCGGGGGCCCTTCCGGCAGGAGGGAGGGAGGCCAGGTGCCCACTGCATGCTCAGATCCGCTGCACGAGCTCGTGCCCCCGCCCCACCAGGCTACAGCCTTGCTGTGGCACGGATGCCCCGGGCCCCATGGGCCTCCCCAGAGCAGGAGCGCCCCGCCGGGTCTGCAGGCCACTTGCAGATGTGTGGTCCTCCCGCAGTGCTGTCCTGAGAGCCGGACCTTGCCTGAGGAGCAGTAGGCACGGGATAGGTCCTTCCAGGAAGCCCAGAGCGAGCTCAGGGGAGCCGGGGGTGTGTGTGGGGTGAGGCCCCAGCTCTGAGCCCAAGGCCAGGACTGGCTGGATCCCTGAGAGAGAGGCTTTGGCCCTGAAGGCCGCGTGTCCCTGGGTTCCTCAACACTGGGCCCCGCAGCCCACTCACGTCTGAGGGTCCTCGGGGAGTGAGCTCTGGAGCCATGGAGAGACGCTCCTGGTGTCCTGGGGGTAGGAGGCTGGCGTGGCTGAGGCCCCGGCCACCCTTGAGGCCGTCAGTGTGGCTCCTGGCCTCTCCTCGCGGTGCTGATGGTAGGGACCCACCGTGGGCCTGTGTCGGTGTGGGGAGGGCGAGGTCTGCGGCCGTGACGCGGGCCCAGGGCCTGTCTCTGGCCGCGGCTCCTCCTCGCTGCCCTGCTGGGCCAGCGAGGCCGCCCCTGGATGGCTTGAGCACGATCAGGTGTGGGCTGGTGGCCCGGGGTCTGAGCGCAAGTGACGCCCTCACGTGGGGGAGCCCTGGGGTCCCCAGGGGTGGGCAGGGCGGTTCCTGCCCACACAGCCCCGACCAGGTGTCCTCCCCAGCTCCCTGCCTCCGCCCCGTGACTTGTGGATGTGTTGGGGGCTGGGCTGGTCCCTGCACGGCAGCCACAGGGGGGCAGCAGAGGGCTGCAGGCCGCACGGGGCCCGCAGCTGGGGTGGCCGGGCCTGGGATGGGAGGGTGCTCCACGCAGCCTCCTGTGGGTCTCGGGATGCAGGGTTGTTTGGCTGCATGCTTGGCTTTCCCCACATCCCTGCACAGCCCCAGACCACTGCTGCCTTCAGGGGCACCCTGGCCCCAGGCCTGCCTGTGCCGAGTCCATGTCCTGGAGGTCCCCCGCCGCCACCCCATGTGCCAGACTTCCGGGCTTTCCCTGTGGGCACCGGTGTCCTGGCCCCGGGGGGGCAGCCGAGGACCCCAGGCAGGAAGCGTGAGCCACTGATCTGGCTTTGGGACCCATCCCGCCCCTGCCTGGCGCCCCGGGCCTGCTTCTTGGGACTGTCTGGCTCCCTCTGACTTTGCCGGGACAGGGCGGCCTGTGTGAGGGAGGCAGGCCCAGCTGCCCAGGCTGGTCTGGGGTCTGCTTAGAGACGTGGGCGGCGTGGGCGGCGTGGGCGTGGGGATGGGCAGGGCCGAGGTCAGCTAGGTGGGACATCCTCTGGTTTCAGCCGGGTGGTCTGTGGCCCCCTGTCCATCTTGCCTCCCAGCCTCGCCCCCTCAGCCAGGCCGGGCGCTGTGGCTGACCCGCTGTCTGGGCACTGTCTGTCTGTTGTATAGCCCTGTCAGTCTGCTATAAAACCGGATCGGGGGCCGACACCGGCGAGGAAGGTAAGAGCTGCCCTCGCGGGAGGGTCCTGGCGCCTGTGTGCCGGGCTGCATGCCCGCCCCTGCTTGCCCGCGGCGAGGTGGGCCCACAGAGGCCCTGCAGCTTGGCCCTGAGGGGGTTCTGGTGCAGGGAGGGCTCGGGCCCGGCCGTCGGGTCTCTGCACTCCCGCCCTGGCGGCTGTCTCGTCTGCCCGGCTCTCCCCCAGCCAGCTCAGGACACGGCCTCCTTCCTGGTCAGACACCCAGGCTGCGGGCTTCTGGGCTTCTGGGGTGGCTGGGCCTGAACCGGTGCTGCCCAAGCGCCTGCCGGGGCCCCGTGGAGGCGGGGTCCTGGGCAGCCAGCAGGCAGGTCTGCTCGGTGGCCCGAGAACATGCCCTCTCTGTGCTTCAGGAGAAATAGAGGAGGAGATGGAGAACCCGGAAATGGTGGACCTGCCCGAGAAGCTCAAGCACCAGCTGCGGCACCGGGAGCTGTTCCTGTCCAGACAGCTGGAGTCCCTGCCCGCCACGCACATCAGGTGCCGCAGGCCTGGGTGGGGAGCAGGCACAGCAGGTGCCGCGGGCCTGGCTGGGCGGGGGCACCCACCTCCCCTGACACATGCCCTACTGTGTCTTGCTTTGCAGGGGGAAGTGCAGCGTCACTTTGCTGAATGAGACTGAGTCCCTCAAGTCCTACCTGGAGCGGGAGGTGAGGCTCCCCTGCCCCCACGGGGGGCACGACTTGGCCTGCCGGGGGTGGGGAGGCCCGTGGCACCTGCCACGGTTGCAGTCTGGGCTTCCCCAGCAGGCGGGCGCCACGCAGCTGTCCTGGCCGCCGTGTCCCGGCCACGCCATGCCGGCCCAGCGCTGTGCCGGCCTTTCGAGCGGAAGGTGTCTGAGTTTATGAAACAGGAATTGTCCGTGCTGCCAGGGCCAGGGGGCCAACCTCATCTCACGGGTGGGCAGGCCTTGCTGTGACACCCTAGCTCCTCACCCTGTGGCTGCTGTCCCTCCTGCGGTGACCCCTAGGGCAGGTGGTTTTGGTGCGCTTGCCTGTCCAGCGCCCCCTGTCCCAAGAAGCGTGATGATCAGAGCTGTCTCCAGAGGACCCACGTGTGTCCCCAGAGCAGCAAGACGCGTGTCCAGGGAAGACGGCCAGCAGGGGTCGTCACAGCGGGGCTAGGGCGTTACCCTGTGAGGGCAGGTCAGGCTGTGGCCGAGGGGCAGGGTCCCCTCCAGGCGTGTCCAGGGGACCTGCACACAGACTCCCTGCAGCTCCTGCGGGAGTGTCGTCGCCTGCGGGCGGCATCCCCCTAGCAAGGCTGGGCTCTGCAGGGGCCCCGAGGCGCGAGTGGAGGGGGCGGCGTGGGCTGGGAACGCGGGTGGCAGCCGGCGCCACGGTCCAGCAAGGGCAGCCTGGTGTGCGGCCTCCCTGACCCCTGACTCAGCGGTTGGAGAACCGCCAGGCGACGCTGCCTAGAGTCGGCACAGAGGAGCCGCTGGGGCAGCCCGGGCCCCCGGGAGCTGCTGCCTGCCTGCCCGTGGGAGGCCTGGTGCAGCCTGGGATGGCAACGGGCAGAGCAGGGCTGTGGCCCCAGGCAGCTTCCCCTGGGGAGCAGACTCACGGTCTGCAGTTTGGAAAGGTCCCCAACCTGAGCAGTGACGTGGAGGGCTGTCCCTGAGCAAAGGTGGCTGTGAAGCAGCCTTGGGAGGCGTGTGGGCCCCGGTCCAACGCCTGCGTGTGTCTCCAGGGTGCACAGCGGGCGTGTCCTGCTGGTCTCCTTCACCTGTCTGGGGAGTGGGTGCCTCTGAGGAGAGGGGGGGATGGCCCTGGTGAGCGCGGACTGGCAGCAACGTGCGCAGCGGCAGCCCAACGGGACCTACACCGAAGAGCCCTCGCCCTGACGTGGGAGCCAGCCCCTGCCTGCTGCCGCCTGGGGGGCGAGGGCTGTGGGGAAACAGCCACAAGGGAGTCAAGAAAGGCACGACGGGGGCTCGAGGCCAGGTAGACCCGGCGGGATGTGGTGAGGCCCCAGGGGGAGCCCCGGGTCTGCAGCCTTGCTTCCGAGAAGCGGCCTAGGCCAGCTCAGTGCGGCTTCCTGGGAATGTGGTCGTGGTGGCAGGTGCAGCGCAGGGTGCGAGGGGCCACGGAGGGCACGTCGTGCCCGCCCCCGGGTCGGCCTGGAGCCAGCACGGGGTGTCCATGGGTTGGGAGCCGCAGGCTGCCAGCTCTGGGTGCCAGGCCTGGGACATTCTGTCATGTGGCCGCTCTGGGTGCGTTGATTATGACAACTGTGCGAGAACCCCACCATCTCCTTGGAGGCCAAGCCCAGAGTCTGTCATCTTTGTCCCCAGGCGTCTTCGGGATTTTGTGGCTGTTAAACGCTTCTATAAACTGAATCTTCAGACGCTGCTGATGGGCTCTCGGCAATTTGGGGTGCTGCCTGTGGCCACCTCGCCTGTGCCCCCAGCCCGCTGGCTGTGGGCTCCGTGTCGGAGCAGGTTGCTGGCCCCGCGGGGTGCGGCTGCAGTGCTGTGTGCTAACACCGCCCCCGTGCTGCTTTCCAGGACTTCTTCTTCTACTCTCTTGTCTACGACCCCCAGCAGAAGACCCTCCTGGCCGACAAGGGGGAGATCCGGGTGGGGAACCGGTACCAGGCGGACATCACCGACCTGCTGAAAGAAGGTGGGTGGGGGGGCAGCTGGCGGGGCTTGGACTGTGTGGAGCAGCGGGCCCAGCAGCCCCAGCGCCTGTTGCTGGACCCTCCGTGGCACCTGGAGATTTTATTTCCTTTTAGCGGTTGTTTTCGTAGCTTTTTCAAAGCTCTTTTTCCGTTCAAAGAGCTTGTTGGAGCGATTGCCGGTTTCACTGACTTATGGTGGATGGTGTCCGTGAGACCCTGGTGCCTAGGGGACGCAGGGCCCGGCTCCCCTGCCCGTTCAGGCCTCCAGCGGCCCGGGGTCCTGGGTGGGCCTGACCCCTCCCTCCAGCTCAGCCTGTCCCCAGGCACGCAGCACAGAGGAACTCGGCCCCGGTGACTGGCGAGGCCTCGCCTTCCGCGGGGGCCCCATGGCTGACAGCAGGTCTGCTGTGAGCGGCCCTTGTCCCTTGGGTGGTGGCCGCGCCCAGGCATGTGGGGCTGACGCCGGGGCCGCGCAGCCGTGCCCGTGGACATCCTGTCCTCACGCAGCTCCGTGAGGCGGGCCTGGCGGCTGAGCCGCGTGTGCGCTGGCCTTGGGGTGTCGGGCGCCTTACTCTCTTTGGAGCCTGTGTGCCCGCAGAGCCGGTCCCAGGCGTGGTGCCCAGGCTGTCTCAGGTCCCCGCGGCCCTCGGGGAGCGCGTGGCCACTGTACTCACATCCTCGGGTGGCTCTGACGAGCATCTCCTGCGTCTGTGGGCACGGGCCGGGCTTGGCCCCTGCTCTGTGCTCTGCGCCCGGCATCCTCTGTGCAGGGATTCTGGAAGCCCCCTCTGTGCGCGGCGGCCACTCCTCCTGATCCCCTCCTGGCTGGTCCACTTTCCTGGACTCTGCTCTTGGCCTGTGTGCGAGTTTCCTGTTGCACACACGTGCACACGCCTGTGCCACAGCTCACTCGTCTGCACCTCATCCACACGCTCACATCCGCCTCCCTGTTGGGACCTCTCCACCTGGGGCGTCTGGTCTGCTGTCCGGGAGGTGCTGAGCCAGGCCTATGGGAAGCGCGTGGCGGAGGCGGCTCCTCCGTCCGCCCTGTGTGTCTGGCTCCATCGCAGGTGGGCCTGGCCGCCCCTCCCTCTGGCCCTGTGAGCACTTGCGTCACTGCTGGCGGCCCCTGCACCACATCTTCCGCCGGAACAGACCCGGCCGTGTGGGTTGTGGACCCCTCTCTGGGGTCAGGCATCTGCTGGGGTCCTGCGCTCCTACGGTGTGGCTGAGGGGTCCTGCTGAGACCGCTGGAGAACGCTGGTGGCTCGAGAGTCCAGAGAGCTCACGTTCCTGACCCCCTGGGTGCTCGGCGGGGTTGAGCCTGTCCCCTCAGGTGCCCTGGGCAAGTGCTGCTCACAGCCCAGGCCTTTCCCGCTCTTGACTCGGGGACACTGGTGAAGACTTTGCCTGCTATCTTCCTGCACCTCCCGGGGTGTGGACCCTGCTAGCGTGAACCTGACCCCGGCTGTGACTGTGTGTGGCAGGCACAGAGTGTGCCACGATGCTGCCCACGCCAACATGGCGCTGGGCCAGGGGTGCCTCTGCACCCGGGGCTCTGGGCCTGGCTGTCTGGTCACGTCGCTGGGGCCTGGTCATGGCCCACAGACCTTGGACCCAGGAGAAGGATCCTCGCCTTCCCCGGGGAGGGTCTCTGTGCCGAGGCATCGCCAGGAGGGAGCCCACCATGCCCATCCTGCAGGCGCCCTGTTGCGCCTCGCAGCCCCAGCACCCCGGGCTTGCAGATCTCCACGCTTTGTCTCTGGGCCACCCTGCACGTCTGCCGTGTCAGGCTTCCCTCCCGTGGGCCCCTGGCCCAGCGCGCCCCTGGAGCCTGTCAGGGTGACCTCCCCGGGGTGAGGGGGCGTGTGTCTCCCTGGCGACTTTCAGCTGCACCGGCCCTGCTGACTGCGCCCGCCCAGGCTCCTCAGGCTTCCCGAGTGTGCAGAGGTCCTGGGCCTGGAAGTGGGTTCCCTCCGAGTGATCGCGGCTGAGGGCGTCTGCAGACGTTCAGCCTGAGCCGACTTGAGTGTGGGTGTGACGTGTCCTCCACGCCAGGGTGGGCGTTCTCCAGACCCTCGCTGTGGCCCCGTCCCCCCTGCTGACCAGAGCACACTGGCCCTTGGCACGGGCGCTGCCCAGGACAGAAGTGACCCTGGCTGGGCCCAGGGACCCCCCCATGCCACCCGCAGGCTGAGGGGGAAGGTGTCTCGAGATGGGGCCTCTGGCCTTGGGGCCCCGGGTGGCCGGCGAGTGTCTGAGCTGAGCTGGCATCAGCGCGCTGGTGGTGATGGGCTGGCACGGGGCCGGGCGCGGTGGCACCCGACCCTGCAGCATCTCGGAGTGAAGAGCTCGACCAGTCAGATCCGAACCGCCTGCCCCTCACCCAGCGGCTGTGCTGCCGGGGCCCCTCCGCTGGCTCCTCCAAGGGCCCAGGGGCCCAGTCCCGGACCCCACTTCAGAGGGGAGCTCTTGTCCCGTGCCATGCTCGCCCTGGAGCGCCAACCCGATCGCATCCGTGTGTGTGAAACGTGCGCCTGTGTGCATGGCTGCACTGCACTGCTGTGTGTGTGCACGCCTGTGTGCACGCGTGCCTCTGTGTACGTGTCCCTGCGTGCTTCTTGGCGTGTGTGTGCACGCGTGCCTCTGTGTACGTGTGTCGGCGTGCTTCTTGGCGTGTGTGCACGCGTGCCTCTGTGTATGTGTCTCGGCGTGCTTCTTGGCGTGTGTGTGCATGCGTGAGCTGTGTCCCCCCGCCCTGGGTTCTCACCCTCTCCCTCCTTGCAGAAGGGGGTGCTGCATGGCTCACCCTAGCAGGCCAGGCCCTGAGGGGACCCCTGGCTCCGAGCTCTCACAAGAGCCTCGGGGCTCTTTGTGCGGCCCCCGCAGCCTCCCCACGCAGCACCCCTTCCCCACAGGCGAGGAGGATGGGCGAGACCAGACCAAGCTGGAGACCAAGGTGTGGGAGGCTCGCAACCCACTCGTGGACAAGCAGATCGACCAGTTCCTGGTGGTGGCCCGGTGAGTGTCGGGCAGGTGGGGCACAAGCTGGCCTGGCACAAGCCCACCCCGTGGTGGGTTCTGGCATGTCTGTCCTGCAGGGCATTGTCCTACGAAGGGCACACGAGCCAGCGGGGCTGGGCCTGCTCCGTGGCAGCCCCTTCCTGGTCCCCAGGGAGGCCGGGCCCTTCCTGCACGCGGAGCTGGCTCTGAGGGGTTGCTTGGGGCCCCCTGCTGACAGAGGCCGAGCAAGCCAGGTGCCGGTGGGGCTCTTTCCACAGACTGTGGAGTGGGCCAGGGTGCCTTTCCGGCTCCAGGACCGGGCGGAGGCCACTGGGGTGGACGTGGCCGAGGCCTAGGCCTCCTGGGCACGAAGCGGCTGCGCTCTGAGGAGCTGTCTCTGCTGAGGCCGATGCCCTGGCCACTGTGGGGCAGCTCTGGTGAGCACTCGGGGCCACGTGCCCCCCCCACCCCGGCCAGGCGCCATCAGTGCTGGAACCGAAAGGCCCTCCTGTGAGAAGAGCTCTGAGGAGCCTCAGACACAGCGTCCCCGAGCCCCAGAGCAGAGCACTCCTCCTCGAGACGGCCGAGTCTGGGCGCCTCTGCATGTTCGGTTCGGCCTGCCCGGCCTCCCGCTTGTCTGCTCTGGCGGTCAGCGTCTCTTCCCACCCCCCAGCTCCGTGGGCACCTTCGCCCGGGCCCTAGACTGCAGCAGCTCCGTCCGGCAGCCCAGCCTGCACATGAGCGCCGCGGCTGCCTCCCGGGACATCACCCTGGTAAGCAGGCACCGGCCGAGCAAGGCCCAGCACGTCCACCCGAGTCAGCGCCCCCAGGCACGGCCCCACCCAGGGCAGGGCTCTTGGTGCCCCCGCGTGGCAGCCCCATCTCCCCATCTCCGCACAGGCTCAGGCTGACCTGCACACCCTGGGGCCACCCTGCTCCCCCTTCCTGCCCCGTCTCGGGCAGCACACCTCCCAGAAGGGGGCTCACGTGCCCCGGGCTCTCCTCCCCGCCCATGGCTCTCTGCCCACACTCTCCCCAGAGGGCCCCAGCTGCCCCGTGTCCTGTGGCCTTCCACGCTTGACCAGCTGGGGGTGGGTCCCTGTATGGGGCCCAGGTGACCGTGCCCCTCTCCCGGCACAGTTCCACGCCATGGACACGCTGCACAGGAGCGTGTATGATGTCGCCAAGGCCATCTCAGCCCTGGTGCCGCAGGGCGGGCCTGTGCTCTGCAGGGACGAGATGGAGGAGTGGTCAGCCTCAGAGGCCAGCCTTTTTGAGGAGGCCCTGGAGAAGTACGGCAAAGACTTCACCGACATCCAGCAAGACTTTGTGAGTACTGCAGGGTGGGCTCAGGGCCGGGCCGCTCCCAGGCCCCTCCTCTGTGAGAGGCGCCTGCGGTGCCTCCAGGTCCAGGTCCTCACCGACCCTCAGGCCCCAGGCGTGTCTGAGTCCGGTTGTTTTTAACCAGCCGAGCCTCCGCTTACGTCCTCGGAAGTGTCCCCCAGTGAGCCCATGGAGATCAATTCTTCCTGCCCTTACAGCCGCTAAAACACTTGAGCTCGTCTGAAGGGAGGCGAGACTCTGGTCACTCAGGAGCACGTCCACGTGGAGAGGGCAGCAGGGGAGGCTGGGACGCAGCGGCCTTGCCCGCGTCTAATTCCCAGCAGCATCTCCTCTGGGACAGACGAAGCTGGTGCCGGGCTCACCGCAGAAGGCAGAGGAACAGTGTGGCCCAGAGGCCCTCAGAGGGACCCGCACAGCCCTGGTGCCGTGGGCGCAGGCCGAGCCTGAAGCCGGCCCCTTGACCAACACACTAGAGTGTGCCAAAAGCTCAGCAGGGAGGCAGGGCCTCCTCACCAGAGCTTGCCGGGCAGGAAGTGAAGTGGGGACACTCTGGCCACACCCCGGTGGTCCCGGCCCCTCACGCTCCCTTGTGACGGCCCAGGTGCAGGAGACACGTAGTCTGCAGTCAGCTCACCGGCAGGCATCGGGGGGAATGCTCGCGAGGCAGGTCTGAAGGGGCGCGCCCGTGCTGGGCTTGTGCTCGGCCTGTGAGCCAGGGGTGATGCAGAACAGCGGGAGCAGAGCCCACCCCCGTGCAACCTGCAGCCTGGAGGGCGTGGGGGCCTGGGCGCCCCCTCCCTGCCCCGCCCACCCTGGCACTGTGCGCCGGGGGTGGGAGCGCCCACCTACCCAGCCAGCCAGCCGCAGGGCACAGGCGGTCTGGCAGGAATGGAACCTGGGGAGGAGCTTCTGTGCTGTGCGGTCTGCCCAGGGGAGGGCGAGCCCGGCTGGCCCGCCCCACCTGACGTGCCCCCTTCCGCAGCTCCCCTGGAAGTCGCTCACCAGCATCATCGAGTACTACTACATGTGGAAGACCACCGACCGATACGTGCAGCAGGTGAGCGCCCCCCAGTGTGGGCAGGGTCTCCCCTCTGCAGACCCAGCTGCCAGCCTCTGACTTGGTGTTCTGTGTTTTAAGAAACGCTTGAAAGCGGCTGAAGCAGAGAGCAAGTTAAAGCAAGTTTATATCCCGAACTAGTAAGTGCACCCCAGAGCCCCGCCCCGTGTCTCTGCGTCTCCATGTCCCTGGGCGGGCCAGGCCTGGTGCCGGCCGCATGTGGCCAGACGCTGCCTCCCTGGCTCAGGGTCTGGGCGAGTTGGGGGCGGGGTGTGGGGGATGGCAGGACCCGGGCCTGGCGCTCTCGGCCTGCTGGGCAGCACTGGCTGTGGGGGCTGGGAGCCGTCCTGCCTGGGGTCCGACTCTGACGGAGCCTGTACGGGGAGAGCTGGGGCTGGCGGCTGCCCTGCAGCCAGGGGGGTGTGGATGGGGCTGCCGGGGGCCCCAGAGCCGCACGCCCGGGCCTCTGTGCTCCAGTGACACCCTCCCTCTCTTCCTTATCCAAGTAACAAGCCAAACCCGAACCAGATCAGCGTCAATAACGTCAAGGCAGGCGTGGTGAACGGCGCAGGGCCGCCAGGCCAGAGCCCTGGGGCCGGCCGGGCCTGCGAGAGCTGTTACAGTAAGTGACCCCCAGGCACCCAGGCGCACCCCAGTCCGCGGCCCTGGGTACCCCTGCACTGTCCCGGGGACCAGCCTGGGGGCGGGGGGTGCACTCTGTCTGGAGGAGCCCTGATGGGGAGTGAGGGGAGCGCGGGGCCAGGCCAGGGTGGGCTGGGCGGGCGACAGCTGTGGAATGCTCTCTGCCGTCACTGGTTCTGCTTAAGAATCCGTCTATTTCCAACTTTGTTGTCCGTAGCCACCCAGTCTTACCAGTGGTATTCTTGGGGTCCCCCTAACATGCAGTGTCGCCTCTGCGCGTCTTGTTGGACATATTGGAAGAAATATGGTGGCTTGAAAATGCCAACCCGGTTAGATGGAGAGAGGCCGGGGCCCAACCGCAGTAACATGGTAAGCCCCGCCCCCCCGCCCCCCCCTCCCCGCACACCCCGCTCCCGCGGCCCGGCCCGCAGTCATGGCGCTGTGTCGGGGCGGCGCGCCCCCTTCCGCAGAGCCCCCACGGCATCCCAGCACGGAGCAGCGGGAGCCCCAAGTTCGCCATGAAGACGAGACAGGCCTTCTACCTGCACACCACCAAGCTCACGCGCATTGCCCGGCGCCTGTGCCGCGAGATCCTGCGCCCCTGGCACGCTGCCCGCCACCCGTACGTGCCCATCAACAGCGCAGCCATCAAGGCCGAGTGTGAGTGTCCCCGGGGCAGTCGGGCCGGGCGGGGCTGCTCCCAGCCGGCGAGCGCACTGACCCTGGCCCCCCGCAGGCACGGCTCGGCTGCCGGAAGCCTCCCAGAGCCCACTGGTGCTGAAGCAGGCCACGCGGAAGCCCCTGGAGGCCGTGCTGCGGTTCCTCGGTGAGCCTGCCAAACCCTGCCCTGCCGCAGGCTCCTGTGAATACCCAGAGTGGTCTCCCCAGGCTCTTCCCTGCGGGGCAGGCTCCAGGCTGGGTGGGAGGCATGCCCCCAGGGAGGGGTGGCCTGGGGCCTCAGCACTCGGCTTGTCTGCGCCCCCGGCCGGGCCGGCCCTCTGCTCTGCTGGGCTGGACTGGGATTCAGTCCCTCCCTGTGTGCCTGCGTTCCCTTGTGAAGGACACTGGAGCTGTGTGGGCTCCCCGGAGACAGAGGTGGCTCTGGCCCCTGAGAGCTGCCGAGGGCTGGGGCCCTTGGCAGGTATGGGCCTGCGCCTCTTGGAGCTGGCTTTGTGACTTGCTCACGGTCAGCTGACGGGGCCCTTGGTTCGTCATCTAGCCAGTGGGCAGCCTAGGCCGTCAGCTCGGTGACCACTAAGGGGACCCGCTCGTTTACGGTCATCTAGAGCCTGGTGGTCGCTGGTGGGCCACCAGCTGGACCAAGGGGCCATGGGGACCGGCCCTAGCCTCTGTCCCCGGCCTCAGGATGCCCAGGGTGCCGCCCTGGTGTGCCCACCGGGCCGGGCTGTGCAGGCCCTCCCGGGTGGTGGGGCTGCTGCTGAGGAGTGGCCATGTGCCCGCTTGCCCATGTCGTCCCTGCAGAGACGCACCCTCGCCCCCCAAAGCCCGACCCCGTGAAGAGCGTATCTGGCGTGCTCGGCAGCCTGACCCCCGCCAAGTCGGCCCCGGTCATCAACAACGGCTCCCCCACCATCCTGGGCAAGAGGAGCTACGAGCAGCACAACGGGGTCGACGGTGAGTCCGGGGGGCCTCGGGTTCAGCCGGCATGGCCGTGGACCTGGGGTGCCCGGCCCCGGCCCCCACCGTTCCCGCGCCCGCTGACCGTGTGTTCTCTCCTCTCTCCTGCCGCCGGGCACTGCCAGGCACCGTGAAGAAGCGCCTCTTGATGCCCAGTAGGGGTAAGGCCCGGCCCTCCGCGCCTGCCTGTGTGTGCTGCGCTCACGCGTGTGCGGCGGACGGCTCCGGGCACGTCCAGGGCAGTCCACGCGGGCTGGGCCGCACCCTGCCTCCCTGGCTCCCCCCGCACCTGTCACTCGGCAGAACCCCGGGGGCTGCCCCGCCCCCACTGGCCACATGCTGGCCCCACCGGTGCCCGGCTCACAAAGTGCCGGTCTTCTGGGCCCAGCGCCGGTCAGTGGACTGTCCTCCATCGGGCGGCCCTGGCGCCCCCGCCGCCCGCCCGCATGTTGTCAGCCTCAGCTTGCGTGGCCGCCCGCCCTGTGCTTGTGACCTCGCTTGCGCCCTGCCTGGTGGGGGGCTGTGGGACCCTGGCCCCTCGGGCACAGACGGGACAGAGCTGTGGTGTGGCTGGCACGGCTGGGTGGGGGTCTGCGAGGCCCAGGGAATGTGTAAGGGAGATGCACCCAGGGCTGAGACCATGGGGCCCTGTCCCAACTCGGGGGACACACGCTGGGGCAGGCCGCCAGGGGCCCTCCTGCCATTGGGTGCAGCTGGCATTGGCCTCCGGAGTGTGGGTCCCTCACCCGCCCAGGGCTGGGTTTTGCCTTCTCAGTGGGGGAGGGGTCTTTGTGGTCTGGGGCTGCTCTCATAGGGCTCAGCCACGGTGCCAGTGAGGGGCACGTCAGCCTTGTGGGGGCCAGTGCCCCCAGGGGTCAGCCCATGGCAGGACCCGTGAGGGGAGGTGTACAGGGGGCCAGCGGAGGGGAACTTAGGGGAGCGCACTCAGAGCCGCTCCCGCCCGCCCCTAGCAGCGAGGTCAGGTCCGGCGTGGGTACCCCAGTATCACGGGCAGCCAGCATGGACGTGGCCAGAGCCCTCCCCAGTCTCAGGACTGGAGACCTCCTGGCCCAGGAGGCTGGCCCAGGCTTGGTTTTCAGATCTCTGGGAGGTGGTGGGAGGCAGTGGCCACGCCCATCTCAGTGTGTCTGGGAGCCCGGCAGGCACGTGATGGTCAGCCAGTGGCACCGAGGCCAGGTCCTCTCACTCCATCTGGACACAGGCCCTTCCTGCCCCAGGCCCCCTGCTGCCTTACCTACGACCCCTCGGTGGGGCGCCAGCTCAGCCCAGCCTCGCCCCTTCACTGACCCCCTCCTTCCCCTGGAGCCGTCCTTGGGGGGTTCCCACAGCCCCTGGCCTCAGCAGAGTGGCCAGTCCGCTCCTCTGCCCGCATCCCACAGGAGAGGAAGCAGGTCTTATCAACAGGGCTTGGGGCTTAGGGCTTGACTTGTAAAGAGCTCTTGATATTAGGGGGATAACACCATTCATTTCTGTCAGTTTTTTCAAAAACCACATGTTCCTGTAGCTACTTCAGCCCCAGCCTTGGGTCCCCGGGTGGGTGTCGGAGGCCGCGCTCAGGCCTGCTGGGGTGATGTGTGGCGGCTGGAGCAGCGGCGGTTGGCAGGAGCCGGCTCCAGGCGAGGGCCCTGACACCAGGGGCCCCTGGCTTCCTAACCTGGCCCACCGTGGCCTGTGGCTGCCTCTACCCCAGGGCCCCGCGTGCACCCCCCCGCCCCGACGCTAACAGTGTGCTTTCTTCTCTCTGCCACCCGTCCCTCTGGTAGGCACCTACCTGGGTAAGTAGCACAGAGCCTTGGGTGCTGCGTACAGCTGTGTACACCCTGGAACAGCTCGTGAGCGCTGCGGGCCGGGTCCTGGGGCCCCTGCCTCTGCCTGCTGTGGTTGTGGGTACCCCAAGTTAGGAGGTGCTGCAAAGGGGGGCTGGACAGCTATTCCAGGCTCATCTAGAGACAGACCTTGGTCAAGAAGCACTTTTGGGAAGAGCTAGACGCTTGTGGCAGAGTGCAGGCGACGGAGACCAGCTCTCACGACCCCGTAGATGCACCGACACGCTCACAGCCACATGCACGCACCCTGACACATGCTCGTGGCCCTATGTACTCAAACCACACGTGCTCACAGGCCCGTGTACTCACACCAGCACGAGCTCACAGGTCCATGTACTCACTGACATGCTCACTGGCCCGTGTACCCACCGACACGCCCACGGGCCCATTGATGCTCTCATGGCCACACAGGCACTCACTCGTGTGCCTTTGGGAGTTGCGGGTCACCTTAGTGCCTGTTGAGAGGACAGCCTATGACCTGGGACACTGCCTTTTCTGAGCTACTGGTAGCGGTTTTCATCTCCAGACCCTCAACCACAGTGTGGAACTGCTAGCTGGAGCACGGCCTCCTGACTTCTCCTGGCACTTCCATCAGCTTCCCACAGGGCACCTGGCCCCAGGTCCATGCTGGGGCCTGGGAGCCCCTCGAGAGGAAGTCTGGTGAAGTCTGAGCGCAGGGAGTGGCTGCCCTGCAGAGGGGCTCCCTGTTGCCGTTGTATGTATAGCTGTGCCAGGGGTCGCTTGGCTGCTCTATAAACCAGGCCGCAGTGGTCCCAGCTCCTCGAGGGAGTGAGCTCAGATCCGAGGCTCCCACATCCCCTCTGGGGGCCCCTGGAAGCCACCTGGGCAAGGCCAGGACTCGGGAGCTGTAGCCCCAGGCTTCCTGCGTCTCCACTGTGGGCCCCTGGCAAGCGTGCGGGCGAGGCACGTGCCCACAGGGGCCTCACAGCCTGTCCTCCTTCCTCCTGGCAGGTCTGGCGAATCACGGACAGACAAGGCACATGGTGAGTGCGAGGGTGTCCTCCACACATGGGCCTTCGTGGGGGACCCAGCCCGCCAGGCACCGTGGGGGCACCTGGGAGGCCCTGGGGGCCCGAGGAGGGGCAGGTGTCAGGGTCTTCAAGGGGTCTTCGTGGCTCTCCGGGTGCCCCTGCCCACACTGCCCCTGGGACAGCCACCTTGGGGCTTCTGGGTGCCATGTGGAGGCCCCGAGCTCCCCTCTGAGGCCCGCCCCACTGCAGGGACCAAGCCGGAACCTCCTGCTCAACGGGAAGGCATACCCCACCAAGGTGCGCCTCATTCGGGGGGGGCTCCCTGCCCCCCGTCAAGCGGCGGCGGATGAACTGGATCGACGCCCCCGACGACGTGTTCTACATGGCCACCGAGGAGACCAGGTGGGGCGGAGGGCAGGCGGGGGCCCACGGGGGTGGGTGTTCTGTGCCACCCGCCCGCCTCACTGCCCGTCTCCACCACAGGAAGATCCGCAAGCTGCTTTCGTCCTCCGAGACCAAGCGCGCGGCCCGCAGGCCCTACAAGCCCATCGCCCTGCGCCCGAGCCAGGCCCTGCCGCTGCGGCCACCCCCGCCCGCACCCGTCAATGACGAGCCCATCGTCATCGAGGACTAGGCTGCTGCCCGCCGCCGCGCAGCCTCTGACCGCAGACCACGCCCGCTGCCGCCCGCCGCCCGGATTTGGTAGTGCCCCCGCCCGCCCTCACCCGCAGAGAAACTGCCCCTCGGCCACACGGGAGAAGCGCCCGACTTACTCCAGACCCGCCGGGGAGTCGTTTTTTTAGCTTTGTGTTTACTTTTTGGCCAGAGCGGAGCTGAGGAGCCGCCCGAGGGCCTGCCGCGCACGCGGGCTCAAGGGCCGGCCGGGAGTTTTGTTGTTTCTGTTGAAGGTGCCATTTTAAATTTTATTTTTATTACTTTTTTGTAGATGAACTTAAGCTCTGTAACTCACACCTGGAATGTTAGGATCGGTGTGGCCAGCGGCCGGCCGAGCTGCCTGGTGGGGTTCGCCCCTTGTCTTTTCAAGTAATTTTCATATTAAAAAAAACAAAGAAAAAAAAACTTATAAAAACAAAAACCCAACTGGCCCTTCCTGTGTCGTTTGTTCTCAGTCCATCTCCCTGTCTCATGCCCGCCGCACTCCCGTCACTTTAGAGGAGCCCAGTGCCCCCCACCCACCCCCCAGTGGGTCTGAAGGCCAGCCCTGCCCAGGTCTGCCCAGCGCTGGGACGTTCAGGGAGAAGCCTGGGCAGCAGCATGTGGTCCCCGCAGGCTGGCCGGGGAGCTCCCCTGCCGCCTCACCTCGGCCCCGTGCCCACCGCCTGCCCCCTGGGGGCTCCCGCGCAGGGGCTGATGCGCTGTGTCTGTCCAAGGCAGGGGTGGCCGGCCAGGCCTGGGACCCAGACTGGCAGGTGCCGGGCTCCCCCGCTGCGGTGGCCAGGGCGGCAGGGTCAGCCGGGCTGCTGGCTGGCCTGGCAGAGCCTGCTGCAGCTGTCTGCGGATGGCTGCCAGGAGCCGTGGGGCCGCCCGAAGCAGGTGTGCCATTTCCTCCCGGAGAGTTTGCTCAGATTTCAGCAAGTCCGTTCGCAGAAACCCTACCTCAGTCCGGCCCCTCACACACCCGCTCCAGGCCCACCAGACAGGTGCATCCAGGCCAGATGCCAGAGGGAGGGGTCTGCAAGGCCCTCGAGGGGCCGGTCCCTGAGCTCTGCCTGCTGTGCCTCCAGCCCCACTGTGATGTGTGGACATCTCGGCTGGAGAATTAAAATAGAAGCCACTCTGCTGCCTTGCCGGGGACAGATAAGGGGTGTCCTGGCATCCAAGGGCCTGCTGTGGGCCCCGATGGGTGGCAGGCCAGGGTGTCAGGAGAGGCTGGGGCATGCCACCCCCCACGGCTGGCCGCACACCCGCCCATACCCCAGCTCCAGTGGTGGGGCTGGGAGGCCGGGCTGTGACCTTGACGAAGACTCTACCTTCCTCCAGTGCGGTGCGGAGGGGAGGGGAGGAGCCTCCCTGCAGCCAGGCCCTCAGGAGGACCGGGGTCCCCTCCCCAGGCCCAGCACTGTGCCCAGCTATCTGAGAGGTCTGTGCCAGGCCTAGAAGTGGGGTGGGAGGTGGGTACTGGCAAGGGGGAGCGAAGTCTTCAGTTCCTGAGTCTTGGTTAGCTCAGCCCGGCAGGGGCCTGCAGCATCCAGCCCCCAGGGCCAAGGGCGTCTCAGGTGGGCACGCCCCCATGAGGGACTGTGCAAGCCTGCCCCGCCTGGGGCCTCCCTTGTGACATTTGCCAGTGCCGCCAGGACACTGCTCCACTGCAGCCTCACGGGAGGGACCTGCCCCCACGCGCGGCCCCTGGGCCCCGCCTGCTGCCCTCCAGCCCGGCCATTCTCACTCAGCCCCATGGCCTGTGCTTGCCCAGCCTCTCTCCCTGAGGCTCAGTGCCCCTTCCCAGCTAGCCCAGGACAGCCCAGTGCATCAGCCCAAGCCCTGCAGCTGGGAGGCATGGTGCCCACGCCACCCACCCCCACCCAGGGCCCCTGCCAGGGCCAAATGCCATTCCTTTGCTCCACCCCCACTCTCCCAAGCAGGGCAGGGGCCCCCAGGTAGCCTCCTTGAGAAGACTCCTGTGCCCAATCAGCCTGCCCTCAACAGCAGTCCTGCAAATTTCAGGGCGGGGTGGAGTCACACAGGCTGATACCCTGGGGTCAAGGGGCTCCCAAGCTCTGAGCACCTAGTAATGGGTGCCAAGTAGGGGCCCATGAATTATTCAGAGATACCAGACACCCAGCCTGAGCGGGGAGCCGGCTGTGAAGGGCTGACCTGCGGGCCACCTTGCCCAAGAAGGGCCCTCCTGAGGCCTCCTCTCCAGTCTCCACCCTGGCTGGCTCAGGGCCAGAGCTGAGTGCAAGAAGGGGCCTGCCCGCTGGCCAGCAGCTTGAAGGCTCTCGTCCTCACTCACGAAAATGGCAGTGGCTGAAGGGTGTGTGTGTGGGGTCACCTCAGGGAGGAGGAACTGGGAGGGGTCACCTCAGGGAGCAGGGCAGGGGGGCATCTCAGGGAGGAGGAACGGGGGGTCACCTCAGGGAGCAGGGTGGGGGGGGCACCTCAGAGAGGAGAGGGGGCACCTCAGGGAACAGAGTGGGCGGGGCTGCCTTGGAACTGCCCTTGGACACCAGCATCCTCACCCACTCTGTGAACACCCCAGTCACCAGGGTCCAGAAGCAGACCCTGCAGCTGCCAGGGAGAGGAACTGGGCGTGGGGGGGCCCTGGTGTCCAGCAGAGCCTCAGAGACACAGGGCAGGGGCTGAGGGCTCTGGAGCCTGCTGCCCAGACTGGACACAGTCATCTGGGCTTAGGGGTCTGTCCATCTGCCAGACTTGAGGCTCAGCGGGGATGGAGGTCCAGAAAAGAGCCGACGAGAAGCGGAGCCCCTGGGAGATGGCTGCCACGACCTCTGGGTCCCCAGACCCTGGGGTTCGGCTGGGTTCTGCACGGCTCCAGGCGGAGGCAGGGAGCCATGGGAGAGGCCAGGCAGTACTGCTGGCAGGGGCTGGTGGCCCACTGGGGGAGAGGCCCTGAGCATTGGCAGACCCTAGCTCCCCAGCCCTCCAGGAGGAGGCTCAGGGACCAGCAGGCTGAGGTCAGAGGCCCTGGGCCCGAGGCTACTGGGTTGGGAGGAGGCATGGGGCGGGCGTCCAGGGCGGGGACGGCTGGAATGCAGGTGGCAGGCTCTGCCCACGTGGCCGCAGCGCCCTCAGAGGAGGCACTCCAGGGGCCCCACGCCTCCTGTCTCCCGGCTACCCCCCCATCGGCCTTGGGTGGGAGAACTTGGGGAGGGCGCCTTCAGAGCCTGCCGCACACACCGCGGGCCCCCTTGCTGCCAGGCACCCCCTCCCTCACCCCCTTCCAGCAGTTTCTCTCGCGCTGTTTTTGGAATTGGCGGAGGCCCTGCCCTCCACCCGCTGAGCCTCCAGCACCACTGGCAGTGTTAGGCGGGGCCGGGACCGGGCCTGAACCGGGTGGCCCTCCCGCCTGAATCCCGCTCCTGTCCCAGAGCGAGAGCGTTGCTGTAGAAACCGAGCAACAAAGGGAAGCGGGCGGCGGCGCGCAGCAGGGCGGGGTGGGGTCCTCTGGGGACCCGGACGCCAGCACCGGGCCGGGCGGGCTGCTGCGCCGTCGGGGCGTCAGCCTGCCTGTCCCGACGCCGCCCTTCCGGGCCGAGGCCCTGCTGGCCAGGATGCCCCCCGTCAGGGGGCCGCGGAGTCCCAGCCCCACCCACGGCCCAGCCGGTTGCCCCGACGTTGCCATGGAAACAGGCGAGAAACGAGCGGGCCCGGTAGCGGCCACCCCGCGCGCGAGGCCAAGGGGCGCCAGGCGGGTCGGGTAGCCCCCCGTCCGCCCCGGCAGGTGCGCCCCTGCCCCCGCGGCGTCCCGGGCGGCCGGACCCGGGGGCGGGCTCCCGACGCCCCGCCCCGGCCACAGACCAATGGGCGAGCGGACAGCCAGGCAGGCGGGCGGGGCGGGAGCGGCGGAGGCGGTGGCTGCGGCGGGGAGTCGGGCGCGCACGGAGGACGCGGGGCCACCGGACGTACGGACCATGGCTTCCAAGTGCCCGAAGTGCGACAAGACCGTGTACTTCGGTGAGTGCCTGGGCCCGGCCGCCGCCCTTCGGGTCAGCTCCCCGCTGCAGAGCCGCGAGCCCCCGGCACTCGTCGGCCAGCGCCCGGCCGCCGCCCCAGGATGCCCGGCCCGGATCTGGCTCGCTCGCTGCCCACGCGGGTGCGGTCGCAGGGTGGAGCGGCGACGAGCTGGGGGCGGCCACGCCCGAACCCCCGAAGTGGCCGACGGGGGCGGGGCGGGGGCCCGAGGCCCGGCGGGCGGGAGCGCGTGGGCCCTCCAGAAAGCGGCCGGGCTCGGGGGAGCCCTCCGCTCTCGCGGGCCGGTCGCGGTCCTGCCTGGCGGTGCCCAGCGGGGCGGGGTCGGGCGCAGCAGCAAGCTCTGTGCGCTTCTAGCGCGCTCCTGCCTTTCTCTGCCCTTTCGCTCGGATCCCAGTCGCGCCTCCCACGGACATGTGGCCGGGCAGGCTGGCTTCATGACCCCCAACCCCAGCCCTTACCTCTGCCCACGCTGGGCCAGGTCTAGGCTCTGTCTGGATTCAGCCCATGCGGGGGCGACCTTGGCCTCCACCTCTTGCGCGTTCTGACACGCTCCTTTTCTTGGCGCAAGTTCCCCCTGGACTCTCCTGCGGTTGGGGTGAGGAGCAAACCCCTACAAGCAGGAGAGGACGCTGGAACCCAGGTGGCCAGGCCCCCTACCTCCTCAAGGTCAGAACAGTGGCATCCAGGGGGAGGCAGTGGGGAGGAGAGCCTGTCACTGCCTGGATGCCCCCTGGGTTGGCAGAGACTGCCCCCCCACGGGTGCACCCACTCGCTGGCACTCTCCCACTCTCCCTCACCCTGGTTGCTCCTCTTCCCCAGTTTGCCAGGGTCCCTGCCCACTGAGCCTCCCACCAGTGCCCGCACAGACAGACTTAGTGGCACAAGCCAGGTCAGGGAAGACAGGGACAGAGAGAAGACCCTTCTCTCCTCAGGGCTGTGGTCAGGGTCTAGGGTGGGAACTGGCTGAGGTGAAGATGGCCTCTTGGCTTCCCTGCAGACGGGTGGGAGGAGGAGGCGCAGGCCGTTGTTTGCTGTTCCCGGAGGGGAGGGACCGGATTTGGCCTGGAGTGCTTCTGGCCTGGCTGGAGGCCGTGGGGCTTCCGGCTGCCTGCTGGGGAGTCCGCCCAGCACTCGTCCCCATCCTGCACAGGACTCATCCCTGTAAGGCTCAGGGTAGGGGCCAGCCCCACGGTTGTCCTGCCAGCCCAGCTGCCCACATCTTTACCCCGGGCCAGCCCGGTTCAGGGGTGGGTCGGCGGTCCTGTGGACAACCCGGAACAGCGCTTCTGCCTGCCTGAGCCGCTGCTGGCTCCCAGCAGAAAACAAAGGCTGGCTTCTCTCCTCGTCTGGAGGCCCTGGTGGAGGAAGGGGCGGGGCCAAGGACGCTGCCACCCCAGTGGGTGCATGGAGGAACTGGGCCAGGGCACCCCACAGTGACCTCAGGATGCTGAATCTTTGTGTCCCCGACAACTGCAGCCGCGTGGGAGCTGGCTCCTTTCCAAGCCATTAGACTCAATCGATCCTGTCTTTCCAACTTGGGCGGGTAGCGTGTGGCCACTGACCTGCCCAGTGGGTCCGAGGGTCATTGCCCTGCCCCCGAGTGGCCACAGCCTAACAGCTAACCAGAGCAGCATGGTTCTGGCAGCCCTGAGCTGCAGCTGCCTCGGTCACCGCTGGGCAGTGGGAGAGCTGGAGAGGGTGCCAGGCTGGCATGGGATCTGAGCCTGCCTTGGGCTCAGCCAGCTCCCTTCTGCCCTGGCATGGACCTGGGGAAGGCCTGGCCAGCCTGAGTTTCAGCGTCCTAGGGTGGAGAGGCCAGAAATATCTATAAGCTTGCAGTGCCCCTGGGAAGGGGATGGTGCCCCCACAGTCCCAGAGGCTGCCCCTGGCCAGGCCAACAGGTGCCACCAGGGCCACTGGAGCCAGAACTCAGAGCCCTGAACCTGAGCCACCAGAAGCACAAGCTGTCCTCGAGGAGCCTCCACAGGCCTCCTGGGACTGGGGGTGTCCTGGCCGGGCCTCCGCTCCCGCCCTGCTGGTGCCCTGCGGAGGCCTGGCCCAGGCAAGGGCCGCTGAGGAAGGGGTCCCGGCTCCCTGGCCAGGTCCTGCTGGAGTGGAAGGGCCCCAGCCCACCCACCCTCTTCTCCCTTTGCCTCTGGCCAGGCCCTTCCCGTCTGGAGGATTCCAGCTTGGCTCCAGCGGCTTCCTGCCCCGTCCTCTGCCCTTTTCCTGCTGTGCTTCCCTGGGGAAGCCCCAGCTTCTGTCTGTCAGGAGGTGGCCCAGCAGCCCTGGAGTTGGGGGGGGGGGCAGAGGGCAGGAAGGGCCCCCGACGTGACCCTTAGCAGCTGGTCTCAGACCTTGGGCGCCAAAGCTGGAGGCAGGAGGGGGCGGTGCTCTCGGAGCTTAGGGTGAGGAGGCCAAATATGGACAGTCAGTGCCCTGCCCTGTCCCCTGGGGGGCCACAGGGACTGGCCTCTCCACCGGGGGTCTGGAGGTCCCTCAGCGGGGCTGGGACTCTGCCAGCTCTTGTAGGGCCCTCCTGGAGGGTCTGGGGCCATGTGAGGGGGCAGGTGTGTACGGCATGTGTCAGGGAGGGGCAGATTTGAGCTGGAATCCCAGCCAGGTTGCCTGGTCCAAGCAGGGTGCTGACCCAGGGTGATGAGGAGTGGATGGTGGCGGGGAGCACACGGCTCCCTGTGGTGAAGGGGACCCGGGTGCGGAGGCTGCCCGGGACCTGAGGGGCAGCAGGGGCTGAGTGGGGGCACGGGGGCGCTGTGCTGACTCCACCCTCCTGCCTAGCTGAGAAGGTGAGCTCCCTGGGCAAAGACTGGCACAGATTCTGCCTCAGGTGTGAGCACTGCAGCAAGACGCTGACCCCCGGGGGCCACGCTGAGGTGAGCGCCTGCCTCCCCGGGGCAGGGAGGGGGCGGGGAGCCAGGCCAGACCCCTGCCCTCAACCCCTGCCCTCTGCCTAGCACGACGGAAAGCCCTTCTGCCACAAGCCCTGCTATGCCACCCTGTTCGGACCCAAAGGTGAGGTTGGGTCCCCAATGGGCCGGGCGGTTCGGACACCCCTCCCAGCTCAGACAGCCTGGGTCTCCTCCTCTGCGTGCCCGTGCAGGCCCCTCCCTCCTGGAAGGACAAAGCACCCTCCGTGCCTTCCCCACCGCTGCCCTCTGGGTGGGGTCCTGGCCCCCCGTGGCTGTGAAGGAGTCTTCCTGGGGAGTTGGGGGTGGCTATGAGGCACTGGGGTGGGGAGGGCCCTGGCGGCCCGCATCCAGTGCCTGACCCCCCAGGGGTGAACATCGGAGGGGCCGGCTCCTACATCTACGAGAAGCCCTCTGCCGAGAAACCCCAGGTCACCGGCCCCATCGAGGTCCCGGTGGCCCGAACAGAGGACCGGAAAGCCGGCGGCCCCCCGAAGGGGCCTAGCAAAGGTGGGCGGGGTCAGTGTGGGCGCGGGCGGGGCGCAGGGTCAGTGTGGGCGCGGGGTCAGCGTGGGAGCGGGCGGGGCGCCGGCGGCCCCTGAGCGCTCCTGTCTCCCAGCTTCCAGCGTCACCACGTTCACCGGGGAGCCCAACATGTGTCCTCGCTGCAACAAGAGGGTCTACTTCGGTGAGTGCCGCACCCAGCCCCGGCCTGGGAGGCCTCCCCCGGGCGCCCCAGCGTCATCCTCTGTCCCCTTCCCAGCCGAGAAGGTGACGTCTCTGGGCAAGGACTGGCACCGGCCATGCCTGCGCTGCGAGCGCTGCGGGAAGACGCTGACCCCCGGCGGGCACGCGGAGGTGAGAGGCCCAAGGGGTGGAGCGGGGCCTGAGGTGGGGAGCCAGGCGGGGCCGAGGGGCATGGGCGGGCCCCGACTGGGGGCTGCGGGCCGGGAGGGGCGAGGGTCGGGGGGGGGGGGGGGCGGACGGGCCCCCAGGAGGTCCGCGGGCCGGGAGGGGCGAGGGTCGGCGGGGAGAGGGCGGACAGGCCCAGATAGGGGCTGCGAGCCGGGAGGGGCTGGGGTCTGAGGGAGGCTATGAGGGTGTGGGGGTCCGGGCTCGGATCTAGGTAGGGGGGCGGACGGCCCCGAGGGAGGCTGCGGGCCTGGAGGGGCGGCGCGCGCTGCCCCCTGGAGGCCGGCCTGGCGCCGCTTGCGCACGAACGCTGGTGCGGCGGCGGTCTGCGTCCTCCAGGTCCGCCCGGGGAACCGAGGGCTCGGGGCGGGGGGCGGGGGGGCAGGCGCCTAGACGCGGAGGCGGCCACCGGGAGCGGTGGGCGTGGAGTCTGTGGCTCCCTTCTCACCCTTCTCACCGCACCCTGTCCGTAGCACGATGGCCAGCCCTACTGCCACAAGCCCTGCTACGGAATACTCTTCGGACCCAAGGGTGAGTGTGGGCCGGAGTCCGGGCCGCGGGCTCCCTCCCGCCCTCCCCTCCACCGAGCGGCCTTTCTCTGCAGGAGTGAACACGGGAGCCGTGGGCAGCTACATCTATGACAAGGGCCCTGAAGGCGAAGCTCAGCCCTAGGCCCGCGGCCGCTCTGCGCGGGCCCCTGACCCCAGGCCCATTGCTTGGCTGCGCGGGGAGAGTGCCCGCTGCCCAGGCCGCTTCCGCACCCGCAAGTCCAGGGCCAGAGAGCTGGGGGAGGAGGGAGCTCCCGCCCTACCCCAGGACCCTGCCCCGGCCCTGTCTCCGGGTGTATCCGCCTGTGTGTCCCCGACTGCCCGCTGCCCCCTTCCGTGTCGTCCTGGCCCCGCGTGGCCCCACACGCCCCTGGGGTCTCCGCGGCCTGGGCGACCTTTCTGAGGCGGCGCCGCCCACAGTGTTATTTATGCCCCCCTTGCCAGTGACAGCCACAGCCACGCCCCCACCGCGTTCCGCCTGCCTCACCAGCGCCCCGCCCACACCCTCACGTGGCTCACACACCAATAAAAGGTCTGAAGGTCAAGGGCGCACGTGTCTGCGGCTCTGGGGTGGTCTTGCAGCCAGGGGCCTGTCTGTCAGTACAAGCGCTCTCGGCACCCTGGGCCCGGTTTGAGGTGCGGGCGGGGCCCTGTGCCCAACGGTGGTGCCCATGGGTGGGAAGCAGGGAGGCTCTGGCCTGGGCTCGTTTAGGCGAGTGGGGGGCTGGGCTCCTGGGAAGGACGGGACTGACTAGAGGGAGGTGGGGAGTGCGGGAGGTCTGGGGTCCTCGGGCCCAGACAGGGGCGGTGCCTCGGGAAGGGGAGCTGAGGGCATCCGGTGGAGGGAGGGAGAGACAGACGACCCCTCCTGCAGGGGAAGAGCGGCGAGGGGTGGGCAGGACAAGGTAGACTCTCAGCCCAGGAGGAGCGTGGAAGCAGGAGGGCTTTGAGCCGAGAGGCATTGACTGGTCGGCGGCCTCAGCACGGGTGGGAGCCCAGGGACGGAATGCAGGCCGTCTGCAGGGCCTAGTGCTCCTGCCGGAACAGCGTTTATTCACCTGGTTTGCGGTGTTGATGGATTCACCTCTGGCCTCTTCAGCCTGTCCCTAGCAACCGGGAACCCCCAGCACCTGGAGGAGCCCCCGCCCAGACTCCCGCCCACGCGCCTGCCTTCCCTTTATCCGCGGCTCCCTAGCCGCCCGCCAGAGGGCGCGCCTTCTCTTCCGCTCGGGGTAGAGTCCTTGTAGACCCGCCTTCCACGGCTCAGCGTTTGCCCGGGCCTGCTCCCTGTACCGCATCCCCAGAGGCCTGGCCCTCCCGGAGCCAGGAGCTTCGGGGCCTGGTCGTCTCTGGGCCTCTGCCCTCAGCACCGTAGGCAGCCGGCTCCTATGTGCCCTGCCCCCACCGGGGGCCAGCTCCCGGCACCCAGCCCCTGGCACAGGCCCCTCCCTGGCCCGGCCTCCAGGACGCAGGCTGAGACAGCTGAGCCCGAACGCCGGGCTCATTGTTCTTCGAGCAGCCGTGTGTCCCTCGGGTGGGGCCGCCGGCTCGGTGTCTGCAATGCCAAACCGCCCTCCCTCCTCCCGGCCCGTCCGGGCGCCCAGCGTGGGCAGCAGTATCTCCTTGCACTTGGCCGGCGCCGGGAACGCAGCCAGGATGTGCTAGGCGGGTTGGCCTGCCCTGGAGGAGGGAGGCCCCGGTGCAGGTACCCCAGGGGCGCCCCGCTTTCGCCCAGGGCAGAGGTAAGGGGTGCACTCATAGGAGCAGCTGGGAAGACTCCCCATTCCCGCCTCCCTCCTGCCAAATCGAGGGTCGTTGGGGGCACCCCCAGCACCCCCAGGCCCGCCCTTGCCGAGGGCTCCCCTTGCCGGATGGGAACTTCCTGCTGTCCAGCCGGTGGGAGCTGTTGATTGCACAGCTGGGCCCCTCCTCCTCTGTGAAGCTCCAGTGGAAACTACGCGGAGGGAAACGTGATCTTCTGTGATCCCTTCCCCCAAACCCGGGAGGAGGGGCGCCTATTGTGTGACTGCCGCCTTGGGGGCAGGGTGAGGGGCACCGGGCCCCCCCTCCCGAGGGAGGATCGGCCGCAACCTGCCTGGCACTAGTGCCTCCCACTCGCGGAGTCTGGCAGGGAGGCCACGTTCCGTTTCCTGCTTGCGGGAGAGTGCTGAGCCTTTGTGTTTGTTTCCCCGGGGTTGTCATGGAAACAGGGGCTGGGCAGCTCCCGCCCAGCTCCACGCGGTCGCCGGGTGCCGCCAGTGGGGCCTCGGGGGCCTCGCGCTGCCGGGGCTCCCTCGGGGACCCCAGCTTCAGGGAGACTCCCCACGAGCCAGGTGTTTCCTCGCGCACTGCCGCAAGATGCGGCGGAGGCCTGTGCGGTGCGCCGCCCTCTCCGCCGCAGGCCTCCACCCCCCCACCCCCCACACCCCCGTCCTGAAATGCCATCTAAGCTCCTTTCTCCGCTCCAGAACCCCAGGGCTGGGCACGGCGCCCCTGCCTCCTCTGACATCCTGCTCCCCAGCCGCACCCACCTCCCACCCGTCCAGTCTTCCCCACTTCCTCCACAGGGCCCTCTGAGCCCCCCTGCACCCCATCAGCCTCCAGGGCCCTGGCTGGTGTCTCCCCGCCCCCCACACCAGGCATCTCTCCGGCTTCCTCTGTCCCCACTTCTGAGGCTCGGAATCCCCTGATCCCTGCCCTAGATCCCCCAGCCCCTCTCCTTCCTCCCGGCCCCACAAGCTTCCCCTGGGCTAGTGACCCCCCAGTGCCAGGCCTGGGCTGCCCCTCTGCTGTGAAGGCCCCCTGGGGACCCTGCCCTGCTCAGCTAGTCTCTGTGAGCCCCTTCACACCTGGAGGGGGCATGACCTTTCTCGAGCATCAGTGCTCTGGTAGTGGTCGTAGTTCCAGGGGATGAGGGTCAAGAAGTCACCGAGTGCCTGCGAGCCTGGCCCTGGGCCGCTGGGGGCTGGGCCAGGGAGGACTGCTGGGAAAGGCAGCCAGGTGTGGGTTGCACCCTTTCTCAGGGCTGCAGGGGTGGGTCTGGGGCTGAGAACACGCCCAGCTGCTGAACTGGCGAGGCTGGAATCTGAGGCCGTTCTGCATGGACTTTGGCTCCAGGATACAGAGATGCCTGGCACCAGTCTCAGTCTGGGGGGGTTGGGAGGGCAGGGGCACCTCAACGAGCCGAGCTGCAGGCCCTGGCAGGGCTGGCTGAGGGGGCTCACGGTCACAGGTGCCCCCAGCCCCTCCACATCCTGGGCCTGCTTCCAACAGAGGAGGGGAGGGAACCTCTCCTGCCTGGGCCGGTCTCAGGCCTGGAGGACAGGGTCAGAGCCCTCTTGGAAAAGCACAGATTCCATCCCCCTGCCCCCACCTCAGGGCCACCTGGGGCAGGACCTTGGGGCAGACAGGGGGTCCTGGGAGACAAGCTGCTAAAAATAGGCCCTGGGAATGTCTGAGTGTCTGTGACTCAGCCAGGCCTGGAGGAAGGGCAGGGAGGGGTGGACTCTGGGGACAGGCAGCCGGCTCTGGCCTGGGCTCAGCAGTGGTCCAGCAAATGCTGGCCCCGGAGGGCACTGGGTGCAGGAATGCCAGAGCAGCCCTGCTGGCCTCCAGCCCTCTCAGGGGACAGCCTTACTCTTGTCCATGCTGAGGAGGGGGCCCAGAGCCTGGGGCACGGGGTGGAGGCTTCAGGAATGGCTGGCAAAGGCCAGGGGCAAGTGCCACAGCGTGTGGTCAGGGATGGGGCGGATCTGTGTAGCTCCGAGGGGCAGAACTTTCCTGGAAGATTCCTCAGGGGTCACTGGGGCCCAGCCTTGCTCCACAAGTTCTCCCAGTGCCTGGAGCCTAAGTGAGCCCGCCCTGGGCCCCCCCAGCCCCCTCCACCCAGATTCCTGCTGCGGGGCAGGGTCCCGCCCGGTCCCCATCTGGGTGGAGCAGGAGCAGGTGAGGGCATGGCCGTGCACACTGCGGGTGAGTGCCTGGTGGCCGCCTTGGCCAGCAGCCAGAACCCGCGGTAGCCTCCCCAGGTCTCAGGGCCCTGGTGCCCTCATGCTGGAAGAGTGTAGGGGGTATTGTGGGCACAGAGCAGCCTGGGACAAGTGGCTGTGCTGGTCGCTCTGTCCCTCACACTCCAGATGCCCAGATGCACACAGCCCTGGGGCCAGCGCTGGGAGGGAGAGCGCGGGGCTGGGTGCTGGCAGCACCGGGTGCAGCATCTCAGGATGCGCGCTTCCGTGTGTTTTGTGCAGCAGACGCCACTACTGCCCCCAAAGGGTGGAGAAAGGGTGGTGGGCTGGGCAGGGCAGGGCTGGGTCTTGAACTGGCCTGGTGGTCCTGAGTTTGGTTGACCTTGGGCCGGGTCAGTGCCCCGCCTCTGCAAGAGCTTCCCGGGGCAGGTGGGTTGATGGAAGTGGGAAGCCTGCTCCTGGAGGGGCTGTCAGTGCCTGGCTGGCACCTCACAGGGAAGCCTCAAATGGGGGCGTGCCTGGCCACAGAGTCTAGAGGCTGCAGGAGCTGTCCACCCTCCACAGCCTCCAGTGTTGGGGACTGCAGCTTTGGTGGGTCCCTAACTTCACAGGTGGGCAGGACAGACAGGGAGCTGGGGGAGCTGAAGCTTTGGGAGGGCTCCAGGGAGAGAGAGAGAGAGAGAGTGTGTGTGTGTATGTGTGTGTGGTGTGTGCATGTCTGGAAAAAACGTGCTAAGTACCAACCCGAGGGCTACGCCCATGGGCCTTGGCCCCTCTTGGCCTCCTCCCCACACCAGCCGGCACTGTGGCTATGGCAACGGCAATAACAGCCGGGCAGGCCAGGAAGAGACTCATCACCCTGGTTTGCGAGGGGGGGCTCTCGCTCCCCCACTCCAAGTCTGGGGGGCTTGGAGCCCAGCGTGGGGGAGGGGTCATCCCCAGGGCCAATCGTGCAGAAGGAAGACAAGCCCAGCTCAGGGTGGCTCCTCCTGCCCCAGAGTCCCCCCAGAGACACTCAGATGGGTGTGCCCGGGCACACATGTGCATCCAGGCTGCCAGCCGTTCACTGCCCCCTCAGGTTCATCACGCAGGTGGAGCTGACCGCCCGGCACACCTACTCGGGCGGTGTGTGCACTGTGTCTGGCCTGACCCCAGGGTCTGCCGTGACAGATGCCCACCTCCCCAGATGGTCCTGCCTGGCGCCCTCACCCACCCGGCCCTCTCTGTCACTGGGGGGGTCTCGACCCTTCCTCCCCTCTCTGCTTCTGCGTGTCTGTCTGTGTGTCTGTTCCCAGCTGTCTATCCATGTGCCGGTCCCCTTCTGGCTGTCTGGCTGTCTCTCATTTCCACTTCTCTCTGGATCAAGAAGCCAGGAGTGGAGGGAACCTGGGCCAACTTCTGGTTCCTGGCCTGCCCTGGTGGACCAGGCACAGGCCAGGGAGACACCAAGGGCTGGGTGGGGGCAGGTAGGCGGCTGCAGCTCCAGAAACTGCAGAGGCAGTCCTGTGCCAGGCAGAGAGGGTGGTGAGGCTCCGGGTAGGGCAGGCCGGTGTGGTTCTGCAGTGGAGGGTGGGCACCCCCTCCTGAGAGCAGCGGGCAGCCAGCCACCTGGGGCTCCAGGGCAGGGCTTGAGCTTTGTGGACCCCAGGGCTTGCGGATCCCCATTGGGGGGCAGAACTGTGGCATACCCTCAGAAGGGGGGTCCCAGGGAGGAGGGAGGACTAAAGAGTTGGGGGGGAGGTTGGGGTCCCATGCGCTGACCTCCCCGAGGCTGGGATGTACTCCCCCTCTGTGGGGCCTGGCTGGGGCAGAGGGCAGGTTGGGTTGGGTGGGGTTACTGAGGTGGAGGTGCCTGTGGCTCCCCTCCTCCCAGCGACAGGCTGGAGGGTGGGGGGAGGGCGAGGGATTCCCAGTGCTCAGGGCTGAGGGCCTCTCAGGATGGTCTCCAGCGCCCTCCGTGGGGACAGGGCCTGGTCAGGCCCAGAGATGATGATTTGTTTTGAGAGACGGGTGTGTCGAGGGGAGCTAGGACGCTGGTAAAGGTTCGTGGGTGGGGGCCGCAAGATGGAGAGAGGACTGAATGCTGAGGCTCTGGTGAAGCCAGGGAGCTGGGTGTGGCTTGGGGTGTCATGGTGGAGCAGAGAGGTAGAGGGTCCGCAGGGAGGGCAGCCCCTCCCCATAGCAGAGCATGAGAGGAGGGTGCCCTGGGCCACACTGACCGGGAGGAGGGTGGGGCAGGGCAGTGTCCTCTGGAGCGGGGAGCAGGGGAGACCCCACCCAGGCTGGGCTGAAGGGCTGAAGGTTGCCGGTCCAGCAACCTGCCCCCAACCCCCCCCCCCATTAGGCTGCAGGCTTCTGCAGCCTGCCAGCTCCAGCCCCCTTGGCCTTCCCCCATTCCTGGAGCGGGTGGGGCTGCAGTCTGTGCCTGGCACCGGAGAGACTCCGGGTCACCCCCGTTTCCTTGGATGACGGACTTGGACCGCTCGGCCCTCGGCGCTTCCTGCGGAGATAAGGACCCTTCCCCTTCCGTCGCGCAGCTCCACGGAGGCCTGGGCGTTGCCGCAGACTCCCCCCACCCCCACATCCCGCAGAATCCCCAGCCCCGCCGTCGATCGGTGTCCCCGCCTTGGGAGGGGAATGTCCAGTCTCGGAGTCCCAGGGGAGTTCCGCTGCGCTGCGGTCCGGCGGACGTCCAGAGGCTGGCCGAAGGGGGGCTCGGTGGAGACTGGGATGTCCCTTGCGGGTAGGAGACTGGGGCCGGGCAACCTCCTGGACCCACGCGTGACGAAGGCGGAGGCCAATTCGTGGGGGAGGGCTACCAGGCTGAGAATGCCCTGGTAGGTGCCCCCCCCGCCCCCGCCCTGTATCTGGGGAAACGCCTGGAAAGGTACGACACGCTCGTTTGCATCTATCTGCATTATAGCGGTTACCTTCCGGGCTCCAGCACTCTGGGGCTGGGGATGGGGTGCTCCCTCCCGCTCTAGGGAGCCCCCGCCCAGAGTCCAGGGCGAGGGCGGGGCTCCTCCGTGGTTCTAGCCCCGACCCTTCGTCCAGTCGGCGAGAGTCCCCGCAGACCTCCTGCATCCCTCGGACCGCGCTCTGCCATCGGCCAGGCCCGGGTCCTGCCCCAAGACGAGGGGGGACAAGATGAGCTTTCTCGGCCTGTTGGCTGGAATCCGAGGCCTCGGGGTCCAAGTCCAGGACTCAGGGGGCGGGGCAATGGGGCGTGCCCCAAAAGGGCGGAGCCCAGGGGTCCTTGAAAGGCGCGGACCCCGCGCGACCCACCCAGTCCAGCGCTCCGGTCTGCTCCCGCCTCTCCACTTGTTCCGATCCAGCGCCGCCATGCCCAAGTGTCCCAAGTGCAACAAGGAGGTGTACTTTGGTGAGCGCACCCCACCCTCGCCCTCCCCGGCTCGAGCTGAGGCTTTCCCCGCCGCCCCACGCGGAAGCGCGGCCCAGGGTACACCCCGCGGGGCTGCCCGGGTGGGCCGGGGGCGCAGGGGGACCTCGGGCAGCGTCTCGGGGCGACATCTAGCCTTACTGGTGGCCGCCTGGGTGTGCCGGTCGGGCCCCCTGCGTCGGACCGCCGTCCATCTCTGCCCCACTCTCTCCCCGGCTCTCACTGAGTCTCCTGTCTCTGAATCTCCCCGACTCTGGGTCTCCCTGTCTCCGGGTCCCGCTATCTCGCCTCTTCCCTGGCGCGCCCTGGGCGGGGACCCCGGGGGGTAGGAAGGAACGCGGGGCTTGGGCCGCCTCTCCCATCGGTAAGTAGAAACAGACGCGGAAACTCGCGCCCCGGGCGGCGCAACCCTGGGCGCCGCCTCCCGCCCCACTCCCCGGGGCCCAGGGGAGGTGGGGGGACAGGAGGAAGTGGGAGGTCCCTCCCGCCCCAGCACTGCGGTCGCCGGTGCAGAGGCAGGGGAGGTCTCAGTCCAGGAGCCCGGCCAGGTCCTGCCCCGAGACCCCCTCCCCTCCATCAGCCCCACCCAAGCCCTCGGGGGCGCCCCAAGGACCAGCGCCCACTCCCCCTCGTTAGGAGGGAAGGTCTGGGGACAGGAGGTGCCCCAGCCGTGGGGGCACAGGTGCCGCTGAGACCCCTGGTGGGCCACAGGTCGCTGTGGGCGGGGCCTTGGCAGAGGCGTCTGGAGAGCGTTGGTGTGAGCCTGTGTGTGTGCCCATGTCATGGGGTCCCGTCTGTGCCTCTGCAGCTGAGCGAGTGACCTCCTTGGGGAAGGACTGGCATCGGCCTTGCCTCAAGTGTGAGAAATGTGGGAAGACGCTGACTTCCGGGGGCCATGCTGAGGTCGGTGGGGCCTGGCAGGGGCAGTGGGGAGGCTGAGGGGTAAGGGCTGGGGCAGGTGGGCAGACCCTCATGGCAGCTCTCCCCACAGCACGAAGGCAAGCCCTACTGCAACCACCCCTGCTATGCGGCCATGTTCGGACCCAAAGGTACACTCCCCATGCCCCGCCCAGCCCTCACAGCCCCTGGCCACCCTAACCTGCCCTCTACTTCTCTGCAGGCTTTGGGCGTGGTGGAGCTGAGAGCCACACTTTCAAGTAAACCCAGGTACTTCCCCACGCCTGACCCTGCCCCGCCCAGTAGCCCTGAGCATGCGTCCCACAGTGAGGTCTGAGCTTCCTGGGCCTGCACTCACCTCTATTCTTGTCTGCCTCTGCACAGGTTTTGGAGACCCAGTTCCAGCTGCCCGCTGGGCCACTGCCCTCCAGGCCGATGGCAGGCTTTTCTCCACAGGCACTGGGGGCGCCCCTACAGACCCCCATGCCCTCAATAAACCCGGACACTTGGAAGACCTGCTTGTGTGTTTGCATCCCTGCAGCAACGGTGCAGGGGTGTGGCTGGGGTCCCGACGCCATGCCAAGCCAGGCACTCCTGGGGGTCCCGACGCTAGGCCACGCTGGCACTCCCTCTTCCTGCTGCTGCGAGCCTTGCTACCTGCTGACGTGGGGCAGGGGTGCTCTGCCAGGGAGCCATGCCAGAACCCCTTGTCCAGCTCTGCAGATGCCCAGCTCTCCTCCCCGGTTCTGGAATGGGTCAGCGGGAACAGAAGGCCACAGGGTGAATCGCTGAGCTGGTTCTGCTTTTGAGAAGCTTTGGGGCGCTGTGGTGGGGAGCCCTCGCCTGCCCTCCCCACTTCCTGTGGCTCCACCCTTGTTTCCATTCCCTACCCAACCCCGCCAGACGCAGCCAGCGTCCACCCAGACACCACCTGCCTCATCTGCCCCCACCCCATGCCCAGGGGCTAGCACATGGCAGCTGCCCAATGGGGACTGTGAGGACTGGCTAGGGGGTGACGGGTGGGGGCTGTCTGGAAACTGTCAGCCTGAGCCGCCCTCAGAGCCCTCCCCGTTCCCCCTACTCAATCACTGCTGCTCTGGCTCTGGCAGACTGCCCCGTCCCAGGACTTGATCTAAAGAGCCCAGAGGGGTCATCTCAGCCTTGCATGTGGTATCCGCCCTGCCCCATGGCTTGGCTGTGGGTCTGGCAAGCCGGCGTTGGACAGGTGTGGGGGGCCCCAGGGAGGTGTGTGGGGTCACGTATGTGTGTCTGTGTGAGAGACAGAGAGAGAGATTTGGGTGGTTCGGAGAACTCCGAGGGACGGGAGCTAGAGAGCCTCTGGGGACAGGTAGGACCAAGGAGGAGGGAACAGTGGATGCTAAGTGAGCCCAGGTTTCTCAGTGAGGGGGGGAGGCAGGAGTGGAGGTGTCTTGGGGGCCCAGGGACTGAGGGCTTGTGGGCAAAGCAAGCGCAGAGTGGGGAGTGTGTGCACAGGAAAGTCTGCCATGAGCCCTGGGAGGCGGCCCTGAGAAGGCAGCAGACTCCTGGCCCCATGGCGTGGCTTGCTGTCTGGGGCTGAGGGGCAGATGAGCGCTCAGAGAGCTGAGGCCTTCAGAAGAGTGGGTCAGCCAGGCCTCAGGCTGGGAAGGAGGGTACTCCACGCAGAAGGCCCAGCAGGTGCGAAGACCAGAGCCAGAAAAGGGCTCAGGAACCACTTTGGGCAAAGTCTGCTGGCACTGTGGCTGGCGGGCCTAACCAGGGTGGTCTCCGAGCTCAGAGACAGAAGACAGCCAGACTGGAAGCCTGTGCTGATCCCAGCCCCAGGTGAAGGAGGACTCTGGAGGGTGCTGAAGTTGGGGGTGAGGGGGCAGACAGCAATGCCCCCATGCCCGTGGCGGGAGGAGGACTCTTGGGAGGTAAGCAGGTTGTGGGTGGCCAGTGAAACAGCTTCCTGGGGTTGGGGTGCCTGGGTCAGAGGCCAAGTACTAGAGAAGGGGGTCACTTCTGCGGGGGACACAAGGGATGAGCAGCTGGCTGTCCCTGAGATGGGGGCACGCATAGGTGAGGACTGGGAGGAAGATGGGGGAGTCAGGCAAGACCACACTTCCTGTCGGCTTGGCCAAGGCTGAGGTTGTTTGGGGAGCACTTTCTCTGCCTTCTCTCCCTCCCCTACTGTCTTCTTTACAGCTTTATTGAGGCATAATTTCATGCCATAAAACTCACCCATGCACATTCTGTGCTTTTTAACCAGTTCACAGAGTTTTGCAGCCATCAGCACAATCCAGCTGTAGACCAGTCTCCTCGCCCACAAAAATTCCCTCATGCCCATCTGCTGCCACACCCCAGTCCCAGCCTCTGTCCAGGCCACTGACCTGCTTCCCGTCTCTGTACACTTACTTTCTGGACATTTCCTATAGATGAAAAGTAATATTCGTTGGAAGGACTGAGCTGAAGTTCTAATATTACGGACACTTAATGCAAAGAGCTGACTTGTTGGAAAAGACCCTGACGCTGGGAAAGGTTGAAGGCAGGAGGAGGAGGGGGCCAGAGAGGATAAGATGGTTGGATGACATCACTCACTCAATGGACAGGAGTTTGAGCCAATTCTGGGAGGTAGTGAAGGACGGGGAACCCTGGCGAGCTGCGGTCCACGGACGACTTAAGCAGCTGAACACACCACACAGTGTTTGCATCTGCCCTCCTCCATGTCAACACGAGTCCTCATAAGTTCCCAGCACTTGTATTGTGGGGTCGTCTAGTATTCTTAAGGCTAGCTCTGAAAGAACCCGAACTGGTTTACAAAGCGCTCTCTTAAGTGGTAGGAAAGAGGCTGAAGGGGCAGAGGCAGGGGTGGGGTGGGGTGGGGTGGGGACGAGGTAAGGGGTAAAGGGGGCTGGCTAGGCAGAGGCTGTACTGGACAGGAAGGGGCCGGGCGGGGGTCTGCAGGCGTAGGATTGAAGGGGAGAGTCGCCGGCCGGTCGGGAGGAGCACCCGCCTGAGCGGCGCGGGGCCGATCGGTCGAGGGACGTCCCCCGGTGCCCGGGTGCCGGCCCCCGCGTCTGCGGCCTGATGCGCGCGGCGGAGCCCGGAAGCCCCCAGCGGCCTGGCCCGAGAGGGCTCGAGGAGGCCGAGGGTCGCTCTCGGGGTTGTTGGCGCCCGCCAGCGCTGCCCTCCCAGCCGCCGGGGGCGCCTTTAGCGCACCGCCAACCAGCCGGCGGTCGCCCGGCCGCCGTTTAGAGTAACGGGAGGCGTGGAGCTCATTGGTGGGGTCGGACAAGGGGTAGCCAGGCTTGAGTCGCGGAGGGCGGGCCCCGCGGAGCTCTCAATGCCGATTGGTGCTCGACGCACCGGAAGTGCCTCCGCGCGGGGCGGCAAGACAGCACCCAATGCCGGGGGCTCCGCTCATTGGGCGGGAGCTGGAGGCGTGTCCCAGCCTGCGCGGTGATTGGGCGCGGGCCCAGCGGAGGCGGGACCTACGCGGCGATTGGGCGCGGAGACTCCGCGCTAGCGGGGATTGGACGCGCGGAGGCGGCCGCGCGCAGTCCGGAGGAGGCCAGTGGGAGCTCCATGGGGAGGCGGCGGCGGCGCCTGCCCGACCCGGCGGACGCGGCCCGGGCTCTGCCCGAGGCCATCGCTGCGTTGAGCCGGACGCTGCCGGCCGCGCCCAGCCCCGAGACCTTCCGTCGCGCCAAGTTCGACCGTCCGGAGGCGGTGAGGCCAGCAGGGCAGGCGGCCGGGCGCGGTGGGCCCCCGGGTGGACGAAGGGAGGTGGTCAGCTCCACTGGCAGTCGCTCTTTGATCCCCGCAGGCCCCCGCGCTCTGGCGGCTGCTCTTCCGTGTGCTCTCGCCGCTGCCCGCCGACGGCGCCTCTGCCTCGCTAGCCCTGGGTAAGCCTTTCCGCCAGGCCCGCCCGGCCGGCCCCCCCCCGCCCACCGCAAGGGCACCGCCCACCACCCACTCCCCGGACAGCCCTCTGCAGAGCCCCGCCCCAGCCCCGCCTCCCCGTCGGACCCTCCGTGGTGGCCCCGCCCCTCCCCGCCTCCCGGCTAGGTCCCCGTGTCCCTATTGGACCCTTCCGAACGTGCTCTCTGCTCTGGGTTCGCGCGTGGGGCCCTTCCTTAGGGTATGGGGGAGTGTTGCCTTCAGTGGGTGGCCCCCCTGAGCTGGCATCTCCTATTGCAGAGGCTCAAGCCCGCTGGGTGAAGTCGGCACTGTGCTCCCAGGGCTACCCGAGGCGGGCACTGGCGCAGCTCCCGGATGATGGCT
Organism: Antilocapra americana; assembly: GCA_007570785.1. Classification (NCBI taxonomy): domain Eukaryota; kingdom Metazoa; phylum Chordata; class Mammalia; order Artiodactyla; family Antilocapridae; genus Antilocapra; species Antilocapra americana. Next base: position 1,797,485 of record ML661920.1, read on the forward strand.
CCCAGGGTGGCCGTGAGCTGCTGCTGGCCCTGGCCTGGCTCCTGGCCCGCGGGCCCCTGCCCGAGCGGCTGCTGACCCAGAGCCACGTGTGGCTGGGCGACGAGATGCCCGTGTGCGAGGTGGGTGCAGGAGTGGGAGCCGGGCCCAGCCCCAGCGGGAACCTGGGGTGCGGGAGCTGGACCAGGGGGGATCGGCCCTGTGGGGGTCAGCGTTGCCCTTCTGAATGCCCAGGCGAGCATACGGAGGCAGGACAGGGCTCGGTGTGTCCACAGGATCTGTCCCCAACTCTTCCTGGCACCCCTCAGACCTGGTGGCGGTCACTCCTGTGGGCCTCCTTTCCCTTTCGGGTTCCCTGCGTGGAGTGCGGGGGCAACGTGTGACCATTGCCTCCTCCACAGTGTGAGGCCCTGACCAGCCCTGGCCCGCCTGCTCCTGGTGTGGAAGCAGAAGGCTGTGTGGACATCCGCCACCTGCAGTGGCTGATGGGGAAGCTGCGGCTCCAGTGGCGAAACCTGATGGCCGGTCAGCAGGAGCAGTGCTCCCTCCTGGGCAAGGTAGTGCGGCTCAGGCAGCACCTCTCTGCTGCACAGGCCTGTCCGGCATTCCCAGCTCAGGATGGGGCCGGCCTTTGGCTGGATGTGAGCCTTCCCAGGCCTGGCTGGGGACTGACTGGTTGGGGGTGGCCTGATGGTGGGACGCTAGGGCTCCAGATTGTCCAGGAGGGGCCTTGAGCAGGGTGTCTATGGGGCAGGGAATCAGGGAAGCCAGGGGAGGAAGGCACCTGGTCCTCCCACTATCTCTTGGATGTGGGCTCACAGGCAGTGGGCAGCTCTCTCGGGGGTCCTGAAGGCTGGGAGGGCTCAGCCGTGGGGCATGTTCTGGGCTGAGAGGTGACTGGGCAGGTGGCCTGGGCTCTCTCCAGCACAGGACTCTTTGGTGCTAAAACCCCTGGCAGAGGGTCTTTTGCTCAGCTCGCCTCTCCTGGGATGCCTTCACTCCCTCTTGTCTGGGCTCCAGCTGCTCCTGCTGTGTGGGATGTGCCCCTCTGCTGACCTCCCTGCCACCTTCAGGCCTCCCCTTGCTGGCACACCTCCCTGTCCCCCAGACCCAGATAGTCCATGCCCTGCCATTGGCCTCACCGGACCACCGAGCCCATCCGGTGCTGTTTCTGCCATCTCCCGGGCCTGCCACTTGATGAGCTGAGGAGGGTACTGGGGTGCGGGAGCTGGGTGGGGTGCTGCTCCCTCTGCAGGGCCTCCTGGGGGGCCCTGAGCCAGCCTCAGCAGTGCTGACTACTCTCCCTTGCCAGGCCCTCTCTGAACCCCCTTTCCTGGTCTGTACCTTGCCTAGTGATGGGGGGCACCCCCATGCTGAGGGTGGGGTCTGCACTGCGTTTCAGATCCACTTGTACACCCGTGGCTGCCACAGTGACCGCAGCCTAGGGCACCTGTCTGTCACCGAGACGGAGCTGCTCAGAGACCCCGAGGGTGGCCGGCAGGTGAGGCTGGTGGGACCGAGGTGGGCGTGGCCCAAGGTGAGAAGGGGCCTGGGAGGGTGGCAGACCCAGGCAGTGGATCCGCTGTGGGTGGTGTCAAGCTCACCATCTGGCTTGTGTGGGGATGGGCGCAACCTCTGTGCTTCTCCTCACCTGAGCCAGCCAGTGCCACCGTGAGCATGCACGTGGCTGGGTACGGTCTGGGCCTTGGGGAGAGCACAGGCGTCGGGCGGCTGGCAGCCAGCGTGGTGGTGGCGGGGGACGCTGGGGTTAAGGAAGATGCTCAGGGTCTGGGCCGGCGGTGTGGGCCCTTGCAGGTGTCACCGAGTGATGGGCTGGCAGCGGCCCACTCTCTGCTGACCTTCTCAGGAGCCCCCTCCTCACTGTGCCCTGCCTGTGGGCTCACGTGGCCCGGGGGTCCTGGGACAGGCCGCTGGCCCTGACCTGAGTGCTCGGCTCTGGGCGTCCAGTGTGAGGCCGGCACTGCCCAGTCTGGGGGCACTTGGCTGGGCAGAATGACTGAGGCTCGGGATGGACCCAGCAGGTCTTGGTGGTAGTGCTGCATGCTCCTGGGGGTCTGTTCCCTGATGTGGGGTCAGGGTGGCCCTTGGGGCCCACCTGGCCTGCGTTCCTGGCGGCTGTCTGGCTGGCTCTGTGGGCAGGGCTGTGCTTGGCCCTTGAGGTGCTGAGGCAGCAGCTGGGTGTACTAAGATGCCCTTGGCTCAGTCCCCTTTTGGGGTGACTCAGCGGGGCCCAGGTCTCCTGCCCCTGGTCCCCTGGTCGGGGGAGCGCGGGGGCTGTGGCAGCCCCAGCCTGGTGCTGTCTGGGACCCCAGCCTCCGTGGGCACCAGTCAGGGGGGCGCTCCCTGTCCACCTGGGAGCTGGTGCGAGTTGGTGCCACTGGACTGAAAACAGCACCGTGGCCAGGCTAAGGGGGACCATTGACTTCCTCCCAAGGTTTCTGGACAGTCTGCGGGGTGGCAGCTGGGACCAGCCTACTTGAAGGGCCTGTGCTCTTGGGATGGGTGCCAGAAGCTTCTGGAATGGTCTCTGCTTACTGTCAGCGGCCAGGCACGCTGTGGAGTGCTGGGCATTGTCCTCGGTTACTGCCCTTTTCTTACCTTGTCCCCCATCTGCATTTGTAGAGCCTGGGTGTTGGGGTGTGGGCACCCCGGGACTGTTCTTGGGAGCTTATGAAGCCGCTTTTCTCACTCACCAGCGGGTGTGTGTGTGGTATGGGCACGTGGCTCCACCCTCCTAGGTCCACAGGCCCTCCCCCCAGGTCACAGGACAGTTCTCGCTGCAGGCAAGCCTGCTTCTACCCTGCTCCACTGGCTTTGGGCTGGGGCCTTGGCCTGGTGTTCAAGGTCCCTCCCCGATCTGGCCAGTGGTGTCCATCCCCGGTGGCCTGGCAGGCAGGCAGATGCTCGTGGCCTGGGGCTCCGCGCAGCCTCTGAGAGGAGGCCGGCAGGGCAGACTCGCTGCCGGCTCTGGCTGTTCGTTGGGCCCCAGGGCACACTCTGGGCTCTCCTCTAGAAGGAGTGGCCTGGACCTTCCCAGGGGACCAGAGGCTTGGGGTGCTGTGGAGGCTGATCTGTCTGTACAGCTTGCCATGGGTCCTCGGGGTGGACCATGCCTGCCTCACCCCCTTCAGCTTCCTGAGGCCATGGCGGCCTGGGCAGGCAGGCGGGAGCTAAGCACAGGGGCCGCCTGGGCCCATGTGCGGGTGTGGGGTCCGCGGGTGCGAGCGTTGGGGCAAGGTAGGGCTCAGGGGGCAGGGCTGTGCGGCTGTGTTCTCCATGCTGGGCCCCTGGCCTGTCCTCCGTCACCCTGAACCAGGCACCACACAGCCCCTGCCCTGCCTTCGGGTTTAGGGGATTACAGGGGAGGGACTCCCAGAGCCCAGAAGTCTCTGCTGTCCAGGATGCCCAGCTGCCCGAAGCCTCCAGGATGCAGCCCTCCATCAGCGGGGGCTGTGGCGTGGAGTCCTGAGTGAGGGGCACCAGCGCTCGGCCCCCACCCGCGGGACCCATGGTTGGGGCGGGCATGGGGGCTCCTTGGATGGTCGAAGGCCTGGCGGGCTTGGCCCGGGGGTGCTGGAGGTGAGGCTGCCCCGCCCCACCCATCGGCCTGCTGTGAGATGGCTCAGCCTGCTGTGGGCCGACCAGGCTCTGAGGCTGCAGTGCGGTGAGTGTGATGGCGGGGCCCTGTGCTCGGCTCTGACCCTGTGGGGCTTGCATCGCAGCTACTGCAGCGGCTGGAGGCGGAGAACGTGCGGCTGGAGGCGGCCTTGGAGTGGCGGCATCGGGAGCTGGTCTTCTGGCAGTGGATGGTCAGGAGGCCTCCCGTCCCATCCCTCCCTTGCCCTGCCCTGCCCACGGCAGCCCTGGGCCTTGGTGGATCTTCCCATTTTACCCCCCTTGCCAAACCCTGAAGCCAGTTTTTCACCTGGGCCTTGGGTTTTGAGTGTGGGGCTCTTTTCAGACATCCGTCTGTCCCATCACCACCCTTCCCAGCTCCTGGGGAGACCCAGACTCCTCAGAGGGTCTCAGCTTTCTGGAAGTCTGGCCTCTGTGCCTCCCTGGTGTCCAGGACCCTGGGGGAACCCAGCCCGTGTTCAAGGCCTGGGCCTCCCACCCTCCTTCTCACAGGTTTCTCTCTGCAGGACACAGTCCTGGACATCTGCTCCCCGGAGGCCTCACCCCCAACATTTCTGCCCAGGATCCCCCAGCTGGGGGCTGGAGTGGCAGGGCTGTTGGCGCCGGAGCTGCAGGCCTTGCAGGAGGAGCTACAGGCCCTGCAGGAGGAGCTGCGGGAGGCGGCGGAGGCCCGGCAGACTGCCTGGCAGGCTGCGGTGAGAGCTGGCTGTGGGCTGTGGGCTGTGGGCCTGGGCCACTTGACCATGGACTTCCATGCCAGGGTCACTCTGTTTGGTCTGTTTGGAAGGGGTGGGCTCACCTGCCAGACCCCCCGGTGCCTCACCCCAGCCACCCTGTTGGACATCTGGAGTACTAGGTAGGGCTGGGGGTGGGCTCCCGTGGTCTGCGCTCTGGGCTCTGGGCAGGCCACACTGGCCCCGCAGCCTGCAGGCAGCAGCCAGGCCCACTCCCGCGCCATGCCTCGGGGTGGAGCTGGGCCTGAGGCAGGGCGGTCCTGAGGGCTCGGGGCTGTGCGGGTGCTCACGCTGTTGGCGCCCCTGCATTGGGGCTTAGGTGCTCGATGAGGCTGACACAGCCTGGAGGGGCTGGCCTTGGTGCCAACTTGGGGTCGTCGCCCGCCAGGGAGCAGTGATGTCTAGGCAACGGGCAGGGCTGCTGCAGGGCTGGGGGCAGGGTCAAGCTCTGGGCGGACGTGCCCTCGGCTCACCTGCCGCTATCTCCCCTGCAGGTTGGCGGCCATGGGCCGGAGTGGGGAGCCGCCAGGCGGGCCTTGCAGGCGGCCGTGGCGCAGGAGCTGGCAGCCCTGCAGCGAGCCTGGGAGCAAGGCGAGGGCCGGGCCCGGCCCCACGGGCCCCGCCGGCTGGTGAGGACGGAGGCCCGGGCGCCCGGCAGCCCCGGCCTGTGGGCCACCGAGGTGACAGAGGCGCTCAGGGGCCGGGAGGCCTGCCTGGAGGCAGTGCTGTGCCAGCTGCGGGGCCAATGTCGGCAGGAGCTGGCCAGGCTGGCGGGAGCGCGGCCCAGCCTCATCTGGGTCCCGCCGCCCGCACGCTGAGTGCTGCTGCGTCCGGGCTGGGCCTCGGAGGGGCAGGGTCCATCTCTAGCGGTGCAGGCTCTGGGCCCCGGGGCCCCACCTTGGGCAGAGCGTGCCTGCACCCTGCAGGCCTGGGGCAGGCGTGGGCTGTGCCCCTGAGGAGGTTTGGCAGCCCACGGTGGCGCTGTGGGTGTCAGGCCTCGGTGAGGACTCGGAGGATGCGTGGAGGCCTGCTGGCAGAGCCGAGGCTCCAGGAGGCCTCTGTCCAGGGCGGGGGCGCCCCTGGGCACGGTGGCGAGGTGGGGCCAGCCTGGGGCTGCCCGGGTGCTGGACAGACGGTGATACCCGCGGGGCGGGTGTTGTGCACCGTGCCCTGGGCTCCCCTGCACCCCACTGGGGCCAGCCTGTGCCCGGGACGTGAGTGGTTACGCGTGAGTGTCCGATGGGAAAGCCCGATGGGAGCCCTGGGTGGGGGCTCTGCTCTGTCCCTGGGGGTGGTGCTCAGCCCCAGGAGGGAGGCTGGCGCAGACAGAGGGGCTTTGTTTCCAAGGCTTCGCGGGAGCGGCCCTGACAAAGAGCCGTCTGTTTGGGGATGTCCCACCAGCCCCGTGGGAACCGGCCTGTCCCTGTCCCAGGAGCTCGGTTTCTCGCGCCCACGTCCCGCCTGCCGCGGGCATAGCTGTGGCCTGGCTTCCTTGGCCAGGCTGCCCTCTTCCCTGGTGCTTGACCCCAACCTGCTGCTGGTTGGCTCGTGCCCCAGGCTACTTCCAGCTCCTGGGTCCCCGGGCCCCACCCCCGGCCAGGGCACGTTCTCACTGGTACTTTGCCGACTGCCTGGGGAATACTGGCCCATGCCCGTGGGCACCAGCTGGTCTGGGCCTTTGTCCTGGGTGGCGGCACGCCCATGGCGCCTCTGACTGGCCCCTGGAGCATCGGCCAGACCTGGCAGCAGCAAGCGGCTGCCCCCGTGAGGACCACCTGTCTGACCCCACCCCGCGGCCGGCCCCTGGGTTCCCTGCGCCCCACCCCCAGCCGGTGCCCACCCACCAAGGCCGTGGCTCCCTGTTGGCTGCAGTTGGGGTCCAGGTACCTGACCCAGGCCCTCCGCCTTGGGTGTTGAGGCCACTTCTCGACTCCCGGCCACCACCCTCCTGACTGCCGGATGGGAACGAGTCCCCAGAAGGGCTCCCAGCCTTGTGTGGACACCCCGGGGCCGCAGTGGCTGAGGCCCTCGGGAACCCGAGTTTTAGAAATGCAAATGGATATTCAGTGCCTTGGAGCTGCCAGTCCTCCACTGACCCGCGGGTCCAGCACAGCTCAGCCAGAACCCCGCGTGTCCGTGGGACTCGGGTGGGTGATCCTGAAACATGAGGTGGACCAGCCTGGGTGGGGGGCCAGGCTGGTGGGTGGTGGGGCCCCTGTGGTGACCCCGAGGGACAGGAGCTGTCCAGGTTATGGGGTGCAGGCCAGGCCCCTGGGGTTAGGCTCCTCCTGCTGCCACAATAAGTGAGTGTGGTCCCGATCTGGCCACTCCTGGGGGCTGAGGTCCAGTGGGCAGGCAGGAGGCCCCGGAGAATCTGCCCTGGGCCTCAGACCTCATGGGCTCCTTCTCTGACCCTCCACTGCCTCTCCACCTTGGCACTCCCCCTGGCCTGCCGGCCACAGAGTCCCCTTCTGTGTGTGGCGTGACAGGTTCACAGGCCTGACCCCAGGGCTCAGACCCTGCCCACCACCCCTGACCTCGTGGGGAGCAGCGCAGGCCCACGTGTGCCTGCACTGAGGCCAGAGACCTGGTCACTGAAAGAAGCCGAGCCGCAGCTTGTCGCGACACCTGCCATGTGAAGGCTGGAGTGCAACGGATGGAGCTGTGGGTCCAGCGGCCCGAGGAGAGGAAACCGGCAGTCAGATAAATGGTCAGCCACTCGCCTTCCCTGTGACTGGGGTGACGGGCAGGGTCACCTGTGCGGAGACCTGTGGGTGAGGGGCGCGGCGCCTGGGTTTGAACCGTGCTCCCCAAAAGCTCTCTCAGGCACGCCTTTTGAGGTGAGCGTCCAGCCGAGGGTAGAGGCTGGGAGCGAGGGTCACGGCACGTGGGCTTGGCCAAGGCCTCCTGGGGTGCAGGGCCCAAAGCTCGGAGTCTTCTGGAAAACAAGCACGGCGGAGAAGACATGCAGGAGACCGGCAAGCGGAACAGCCGTGACTCGGGCAGGGAGGGCTTGCGCCCGTGGGGACTCCCTGGCGGTCCCGCCGTGAAGACCCCGTGTTTCTGCTGCAGGACGGGCCAGGTCCACCCCTGGTCGAGGATCTAAGAGCCTCGTGTGATGCGGCCAAAACCAGGCGCTGACCAGGCGCGTGTGACCTTGGGGACATGCAGCTGTGGGGCCCCACTCGCCTCCGGACCCCTGTCCTGGGTCACCTGCTGCCTCAAACCAGGGCGAGGGCCCAGGCGCTTATCCCAGCCCTCTGCCCTCCGTCTTCATGGTCCTTCAGGTGCTAGGCCTCCCTGCCTGCTGGCTGGCCTCCCTCTTCCTTGCCTTATTTGCACTGGCCGACCTTGGCCTGGGGGGGTGGTTGGCTAGTCAGGACCACAGTCCCCCCAGACTCCCCTCCACCGGGCTGAGGGTATTCCCCAGTCCCGCTGAAGTTCAGGTGTGGGTGGGCAGGGGCATCTCCAAGTGGCCTGTAGGGGACAGGTCCTGTCAGCGGGGCCCAGCTGGCTACCCGTGTCCTCCTCGTGGGCATGGCTGGTGCCCACGAGGTGCCTGTGAGCTCTGGGGCCTCAGCTGGGTCCTGGCTGCTGAGTGCGGCTGGGCACCGGGCTCTCTGCTTGGCAGGGCTGGGCTGACTCTCCACTCATCCATCAGCCAGGACTGCCGCAGTGCCCGTGTGCCTGCCCTGGGGCTGGGTCAGGCAGGGGCGGACACCTGGAGGAACCTGCATCGGGACGGGGGCTGCGCCATGGGGATGGGGAGGCCCGAGGTGGCAGTGGTCAGAGCAGGCCTGCCCGGGGCAGGGGACTGGGGAGGACAGGGTACTGAGCGTCCTGTCCAGGGGGGAGGTCAGGAAGCGGGGTGCTTCAGGGGAGACTGGTGGGAGGGGCATGGGCTGCAGGCTCTCGTGCCTCTGCGTGGGGGCAGGTCCCCTTGTTCTGCATGGCCCGCTGCCTAGGGTGGGCAGGGTCTGGGGTTCAGGGAAGGGTGGGTGAGGGTTGGGCTGGTGCCTGGGTTCTGTCGCTCTCAGCTGTGGGGCCTGCCTGCTGTCGGCTCCTCCTGAAAGCCGTTTTTCTTCTTAGAGCCTCTTTCTCTCTTTAGCAGCGCTGTGTCTTCCCTGCGGCACATCTAGTTGGGGCTCCGGGGCTTGGTTGTGGTGTGTGGGACCTGAGATCCCCAGCAAGGGATCGAATTGGTCCCCCTGCACTGGGAGTGTGGAGTCTCATCCACTCAGCCAACAGGGAATTCCCTCTTCTAGTCTTTATTTACAAGTCCCGTCTCTCTCCTTCCCATTTAGGGGCATTTTTAAAATGTAAAAAACACAACATTAAATTTGCCGTCTTAACCTGCTTGCCAATGCAGGAGACACTGGAGATGCAGGTTCAACCCCTGGGTGGGGAAGACCCTTGGAGGGGGCAGCCCCTCCAGTGTTCCTGCCTGGAGGACCCCAGGGATGGAGGAGCCTGGGGGGCTACAGAGGCTGACACGACTGAACATGAACACAGAATCATTTTTAAAAAATTGAAATATAGTAGATTTACAATACTGTGTTAGTTTTGGGTGTATAGCAAAATGATTCAATTATATTTCAGATTCTCTTCCATTGTAGGTTATTATAAGAGACTGAATATATTTCCCTGTGTTGTAGGGTAAATCTTTGTTGCCTATCTGTTTCACGTTTAGTAGACTGTATCTTTAATACTGTGAAAGTGAAAGTGTTAGTCGACTGCTCAGTCACGCCCGACTCTCGACCCCGTGGGCTGCAGCCCGCCAGGCTCCTCTGTCCATGGGATTCTCCAGGCAGGAACACTGGAGCGGGCTGCATTTCCTCCTCCAGGGGACCTCAACCCCATATTTCTAATTTATGCTTCCCTACCCCTTTCCCTTTCTGTGGCCATACGTGTTTTCCGCGTCTGTGAGTCTGCTTCTTTGGTTTTTAATCAGTTGGTCGATGGTTTTGGCTGTGCTGGGCCTTCGCTGCTTCGCTCAGGCCCCCTCTGGTCTAGTCGAGCAGGGGCTGGCCCTCCTGGGGCTCGAGCTTCTCACTGCAGCAGCTCTTCTCGTGGAGCGCGGGCTTGAGGCGCACGGGCTTAGCCGCTCAGCAGCACGTGGAACCCCCCAGACTGGGCATCAAACCTCCGTCCCTTGCCTTGGCAGTCAGACCCCCAGCCGCAGCACCACCAGGGAAGTCCTGGGTCTACTTCTGTTTGGTCAATAAATTCACCTGTCTCATTCTTTAGTTTCCGCGTGTAACTGACAGAGGACACCAACGCTTCTTTCTCGTGACTTACTTCACCTGGTCTTATGATGTCTAGGTTCACCCATGCTGCGGAGAGTGGCGTTCTCTCACTCTTTTTATGCCACCCTAACCCTTCATTCATTTTTAAACTTTATTTCAAACATTAATCAGATGGAATGCTACCACCTGAATTAAGTGATCCACATGGATTTTTGCCTGATGTTTGCTGACTTTCAAAAATGCTTTGCAGGAGTTCTTGAAAATTTGAGATATGAATACCTCATTGGTTTTACACGTTACAGATATCTTCTTCATTGTGTCCCCCTCACAGCTCAGTTGGTAAAGAACCTGCAGTTCAATCCCTGTGTTAGGAAGATCCCCTGGAGAAGGGAAAGGCTACCCGCTCCAGTATTGTGGCCTGGAGAATTCCATGGGCTGTTTGGATGGGGCCGTAAAGAATCAGACAGGACTGAGTGACTTTAACTTTCACTTTCCATTGTGTCGTTGGCTAAAAATTTGCTCATGGTTTCCCTTTGTCGAATAGGAAATTTAAATTCTCTTTTAATTCAATATTCGTGTTTTTGCCTCTTGCTTTTTGAAGACGCTCCTGCCTTGTGCCTTGTTCTCTGCATTTCCTGCTGTCCGTGTTTGCTTCATTCCATCCAGCGTCCACCCCTGCGTGGAATCGGGAAGCCCGCTCTGCTGCTCACCGTGAGCCGGTGTCCCGCAGCGCCCGTGCACGGGCAGGCCCGGCCCCTGCTCCGAGCTGCCGGCTTCTCCACGTGTGGCCCCCTGTCCCCGTGGGCAGCGCTGCGCCGTGGGCAACGCCTGGTGCTTCATCAGGTGGCCTACAGGAGCCAAGCCAGTGCAGGTCCTTGCGAACAGTTGGCGCCGTCTGCAGTCGCGGTGCAGGAGACGCTGTGTGGGCTACCTTGCCAACTTTGCAGCCTGCGTGGGCCCCTGTCCTTAGTCCTCAAGGGCACACGTCCGCGGTTTCCCCGTGCGGTGCAGAGCTTTTGTGCTCTGCTGGGACATAACTTTCTACAACTTTTAGAAAGTTTTCTTCCTCTCTTATTTTCCTAAGAGCCTTTTTAGAGTCATAACTAACAGATGCTTTTTATCTTCATTAATTAAGACAGTCATATGATTTTCTCCTTTACTTTATCATAATGAATTGCATTATATTAACACAGCAGCACCCTTTCCAAATTCAAACCACCCTTGCAGGCCTGTGAGAAGTCCTGTTTGATCACGATGCTGTAATATTTAAATATGCAGTTGGTTTTGGTTAGGTATAATTTTATTTAGAACATTTATATCGATACTCAAGGGGAAATAGGCCTAGGACCATCTTCTCTGTTTTCTTTGTATTTCCCTTATTGTGTTTTGGAATCGAGGTTACACCAGCCTCATCATAGCCTCTGCCATCTATCTTTTGGAATAACAATAACGTATTAAGATAGGAGTTAATTACGCCTTGAAGCTTTTTTCTTAGTCACAGTGTGCAGCCCTCAGGCTGTTAGTTCCTTGACCAGGGATAGAACGTGTGCCCGCTGCACTGGGAGTATCGAGTCTCTTTTTTTAGAGATTTATTTATTTGGCTGCACTGGATCTTCCTCTGGTTGTGGCACGCAGCGGGGACTCTCTGTCGCTGCATGGGGGACCCCTCTCTGTCATGGAGCGTGAGCTCTAGGCATGTGGGCTCTGTGGTTGTGGCGATCAGGCTTAGCTGCCCTGTGGCATGTGGGGCCTTCCCAGACCAGGCATCAAACCAATAACCCCTGCATTGGCAGGTGGGTCCTTAACCTCTAGATCACCAGGGAAGGCCTGGGAATGTGGAGTCTTAACCACTGGACCAGGGAAGTCCTGAACTTGACTTTTACACAGTAAAGGTTTTTTATTTTGATCAGGTCCAGTTTATCACTTTATCTCTTGTGGGCTGTGCTTTTGGTGTCATGTTTTTTTTTTCTCACCAGTCCCAGGTCATGAAGATTTCCTTTTATGTTTCCTTCTGCAAATTTATAGTTTTTACATTCAGAGATACTGACCACTTTGTGTTCACTTTTGTCTTAGATATTAGGCTAGCTTGAGGATTTTTTTTTTGGCATATGAATGTCCAGTTAGTGAAAATCACCTTCACACCTTAGTTAGAGCTTATTGGTTGCACTCAACAAAGCAGGAGTGGAAAGGAACTTCCTCAGGCTGATGAAAGGAATCTCCCACTTTCAAGAGACTTGTATCCAAAACATAAAAAGAATTCCTTCTTACAACTCAACAGTAAGAGGACCATAGCACAACGGAAGAATGGGTAGTGGGTTTGAACAGATGTTTCCCCAAAGATGACACACACTTGACCAGTAGGCACATGGCATGCCCAGCACCACCAGCCATGATGGAAAAGGCAGCTCCAACTACAGGGAGATACTCCTTCACCCATAGGGCGGCTGGGATCAAAAATACTAACAAGTAACAATCACTGGGAAAAACAGGAAGAAGCTGGAACCCTTGTATATTGCTGGTGAGAATGTAAAACCATCTGAAAAACAGCAATTCCTCAAACTGTTAAACATGGAGTTGCCCCATGGCCCAGCAATTCCACTCCTAGGTGTGCCGTCAAGGGAAATGAAGACATACGCCCACATAAAATCTCGTTCAGAAAAAAATCTCGTACAAAGTATCCATTGCGACATTGTTTGTAGCCAAAAAATGGGAACAACATGAATGTCCAACTGATAAATAGATGATAAAGTAAATCTGGGGTAAATATGAAAGGTTACTTGGCAATAAAAAAGAATAAGTAAAGACAGACACGTTTGCTTTGTAAAATAAGTCACAAAAGACCACATTGTATGATCTTATTAGCATGAAATGTCCAGAATGGGCAGATCTAAGGAACAGATTAGTGGCTGCCTAGAGTTTGGGAAACGGGAAGAATTGGGGAGTGATTGCTAATAAGTCCGGGGCTTCTTTTGGGGGTGATGAGGATGTTCTAAGATGGTGACGTGTGACTACACCAAAGAACTTTGACTCGTGAACATCAAACGTGTGAATCGCATAGTGTGTGAGCCATAACACATCCGATTAAAAAATTGACCGTACTGGTGTGGGTTATTTCTGGACTCCAGTTTGTTCATATGGATCTTTGTGCTTATTCTTCGACAATACCAACTGTTTCGATTACCTCAGATTTACAATGTCTTTTAAAAAAATTATTTATTTGGCTCCCTAGGTCTTGGTGGCAGCCTGTAGGATTTAGCCCCCTCACCAGGGACTGAGCCTGGGCCCTGTGGCCACTGAGCCGCCAGAGAAGCGCCCACAGGAAGTCTCAGAACCGGTCAGTGCGAGCCCCCCACCCCCTCCTCTTCTTTTCCAGAGTCGTCCTGGCTGCTGTCACCCCTTTACACTCCGGCATAAATTTTAGGGTGACCCTGTCTGTGTATACACCTACAAAGTCTCCTCCATGCAGTTTGGTTGGAGTCGCATTGTATCAGCCGGCCATTCTGGGGGAGAACCGGCATCCTAACTACATTGCATCTTCTACCTCCTGAACACAGTTTTCTATTTATTTAGTCCTCGATCTCTTTCATCAGCATTTCGCAATTTTCAGCACACAGATCCTATACCTGTTTTGTTAGATTTATATCAAAGTATTTAATTTTGAGGGAGCTAAAGTGTTATTCCTCTAAAATTTTTGGTTTTCACTTGTTTGCGTCCAGTAGAAGCAGAATTGAAGTTGTTTTGATCTTGTATCCTACAACCTTGCTAACTCACTTGTTAGCGCTCAGATTTTTTTAAGTAGAACATTTGGGAATTTCTATGTAGACTTTATTGTCATCTATGAATAGAGAGGAGGTTTCCTAGGTAGCTCAGTGGTCAAGAACCTGCCTGCCGATGCAGGAGACAAAAAAGATGTGGGTTCGATTCCTGGGTTGGGAAGATCCCCTGCAGAAGGTCATGACAACCTATTCTAGTATTCTTGCCTGAAGAATCTCATGAACAGAGGAGCCTGATGGGCTACAGTCTATGGGCTAGCAAAGAATTGGACACAACTGAAGCGACTTAGCACACGCTCACGCATGCATGCATGAATAGAGCCTTCTTACTTTCCATTATATGCGTCATTTATTTTTCTTATTTTACTGCATTGGCTAGGACTGCTAGTCCAATAGTGAATAGTAGTGGATATAGAGGACGTCTTTCCTTGTTTCTGCTCTTAGAGTAAAACACCCAGTTCTTCAGTGTTAACTACCACATTGGCTGTAGATTTGTTTTTTCTCTCTCTTTCTTTGAACTGTACTTTATTATATTTAGTAAAGATTTTCCTGTTTCTAGTTAGTTTAGAGTATTTATCATGGGTGGATACTGAATTCTGTCAAATGCTTTCTTTACATGAATTGATATGCTCACCTGGTTTCTTCTTTAGACTGTTAATAGAGTGGATCATACTGATTTATATCCCACGTGGAACCAGACTTGTTTTTCTTAGATAATCTTCATGTGGTTGTGGTTTTTATTTTTTATGTTGCTTGATTCTATTTGCTAATATTTTGATGAGGATTTTTATGACATGACGACATTGGATTTTCTTTTCCCTTGTGGGTTGGTTGGATTTCCCCTCATTCTTCATATGCAGAGTAATGTTGGATTGTATCCTGCAGATTTAAACATTATGTTATAAATATCTGGATTTGTTTAAATCCCATTGAGAATGGTGACATTTTTGTTTTAGCACACAATCAACCCAGTTGGGTTCAAGCTGCAAATTCCAAATAGCCTTATGTGGATAGCGGTTTCAATGCCAGTTCTGCTTTCAAAGCCTTTGCAGTGTTATTTGAATTCTATCCTGTATGGGTACTGCCAAGTGACCCTTGTGGGACCTGGGCAATGCTGTGTCCTGCGGTTCAGTTCTTGGACTTGGTGTGACACACACAGCTTGGGGCTGAGCCCAGAAGTCATAAACTGTTCCATGGTTGCTCTCTGGAGCCCCTTCTCTGGCTTTTCTCTGCCGCTTTCTGGCTGCCTGGGGCTCTGCTTTCCAGTCCTCTGGCAGAAGTCTGGTGCTTTGCTCACCCCACCCTCCTGTACACCCCGCTGACTGAGCCTGCATCTTGAGACAGAAAAGGCCTGGCTCTCCCCCTCCTCTCAAGGCAAGTGGGTCCCACCCTCTGGGCCATGTCTTCTCTGACTAGAGAGGAGGGTCTTACCCCTAAAAAGGTGCCTGGGAGCCCCGCTGCCTTGACTGCAGCCTGGGTAGAGGTGGGACTGCCCAGGGGCCCCAAACCAGCAAAGAGCCATCCCTCCCCATCCCTCTCCTCTCCCTGCCTGAGCCAGAACTAGGGGCTTCTGGGCTTCCCTGTCTCTGTCACAGCCCCTGGCTGACTTCTGGCACAGGCCAAGTCCAGCCCAGGGACACAGGAGGAAGACCCTGAAACTCAGCACCAGGTTGGTGCTTCCAGCTGTGGTTCCCCCGGCCCCCCGCCATCTGCCTGTTTCTGCTCTGTCTTCAGAGGCCTCAGTGCCTCCTGCACCACCTTCTCTCTGCAGCTGCACTCGCTGGGAGAGACCAGATGGCTGAGTTACTCCATCTCACTCAAGATGGGAACCCAGGAGACGTGAAAGAGAAGACCATAAACAAACATAACTCCTTGGTCTTGCCTGGGCAGCTCTTCCTGTCTTGCCACATTTGGCTTTTCTTTACTGAAGTGAGTGTGTGTGTGTACACACGTATTCTGGACCACTGGAGGGTGAACTGCAGGCACCCTGACAATCCACCTGGACACGTCATCACGCCTCACTCCAGCAATGGTCTCCTGGGGAGCATCCTACCCGGGAGACGCCCATGGCGATGCCATACGGCACCCTCCTTCAGTGCATATTTGCACGATCAGTCCTTCCCCATCCACACTCTTGTGATTTATATGTGTCACTTGTAAACAGTATCTATTTTGATTTAAAAAAAACAAAACAAAACAGACTGATCATCTTAATCTTTCCATGGGAATGTTTAGTACATTTGCATCTAATGTAATTACTCATAAATTAGTTTGTAAACCTGCCGTCTTTAGAAGTTTTCTAATTTCTGTAGCTGTTCTATCCCGCCCGCCTCCACTTTTCTTGTTCATGGGGTTGATTACGGAGAAAAGTTTTGTTCCTTTGGCTTTGCAGCAAGAAGCTGCCAAGCGCCGTCTAACTCACTGTGGTTAGCTGGCCCTCTGCATTTCACTCTTGCTTCATAGGCCATTGTTGGTTTGTATTTTATCTTCATGTTTTCTAAAACAGTGTTGTTCCTAAGCACCTAAAATTTTTTTTAATGTGCTTCAGTTCACTTTTTTATTTTAAAGAGCCTTTATTGAATGTTACAATAGTGCTTCTGTTTTTAAGTTCTGTTTCTTCAGACACGTGGCTTGTGGGATTTCAGCTCCTTGAGCAGGGATCGCACGTGTACCCCCTGCATTGGAAGGTGAAGTCTCACCCACTGGACTGCCAGGGAAGTCCCAGTTTACTTTTTTATGTTTTAAAAAATATTTATTTGGCTTCGACAGGTCTTTGTTGCAGCATGCGGGATCTTTGGTCTTCCCTGCGGCATGCAGAGGGGGAACCCAAGCCCCCTGCAGTGGGAGCAGAGTCTCAGCCACTGGACCTCCAGGGAAGCCCCACTAAGCATTTTCATCACTACTGTTATAGTCTGTGTTAAGACTGCCCCGTGGATTTGCTGCGTCTTGCTCTCAGCTTTCCCTCCTGCCTCCCTGATTTCATATCTGGGATTCGTTTCTTTGCCCCCAGCGCCTCCTTTAGCAAGCCTGCTACAGCAAACTCTGTCTCTGAGGGAAGTCAGATTTTAGGTTGGCGGTTGTATTAGTAATCCACTGCTGCTGTGACAAGTTGCCATGGATTTAGTCATAGTTCCGCAGTCTCACCGGGCTAAAATCCAGATGCTCTAGAGAAGAGTGGTTTCCATGCCTTTCCAGCTTCTAGAGGCACCTGTATTTCTTGGCTCCTGGCCACTCCCTGCACCTTCCAAGCCGGCTCTTCAGATCTCTCAGACCCTTGCACCCCACCTCCCTCCCACAAGGAGGCTGGTGATGAAAACATCTGCCCTGGCAATCTGGGATGATCTCAGATCTCAAGGACTGTAATTTAATCATATCACCCAGAGGGAGCCAGCACATGTCCCAAGTGTTCTGGGCCTGGCTGGGGGCTGGGGGGGGCAGGGGGTGGACACACAGATGGGGGATTGGGAGGCCAGAGCTGGGTGCTGGAGTGGTGAGGGGCACGTGGCGTGCAGAGAACTGACTCAGGCATGCAGGACTGGGGTGAAGACTGGGCTCTCCCAGCAGCCCCGGGGTGAGGGGGGAGGGCAGAGGGAGACAGGAGGTGGGCAAGGAGGCCTGGCAGGCAGCCCCTCCTCAAGGGAGGTGTGGGCTCAGGGGACCCTGGGGGTGCCCTGGCCTCCTCTGCCTCCTGGGCCAGCCAGGGTGGGTCTGCCATGGGGTTGCTGGTGGTGCCCGCTGACCAGTCGGAACCTGTACCTCCATGCTGCAGAAACTGGTCTTAGTACCCGGGCTGCTGGTCCCTGGAGACCTCCCTGGGGAAGGTAAACCATCCTCGTGGATCTGGGGCCCCTCCCTGGGCACAGAGGCAGTTTTGGGGCCCTGACTGCACTTCCTCCAGTGAGAGCCAGTGTATGAGTGGCTGTGGGTGCTGCTATCCCGCAGTCAACCATCCTGAGAGCTCAGCTCCAGAGCATCTCAGCGTCTTCTCATGCCTCTCAGGGACGGCCCAGGACGGCCTGCTGGCTCCAGGGCGCCCCTGGGGGGGGCCCGTGCGGGGGAAGGGCGGCAGAGCCCATCATCTGCACAGACTCACCTGCCACCTGTGTGGGACCCGGCACTGCCGGGGCCTGGGTGCGAGCAGACAGGTGCGGGGGACCCAGAGGGTCCCTTCACCTTCTGACCTGCTCTCCTCCGTCGGAGGCAGCAGGCAGGCAGAAGGTGCGCGCCCCTCCTCCGTCCCGGGGTGAACGTGGCTGCGATGTTGGGGGCGGTGCTCAGTGAGGGCAGGGTGGGGACTCCGGTGGGTGGAAAGCGGCCTGAGCCTCCAAACCCTAGCATGCTCCCCGGATGGCTGCCCACTGCCCCTGTTCTCTGGCCTCAGATGAGGACCGGGGAGGGAGGAGGAACCCAGGACCCAGGGTCTCTGGGATGTGGCACCGTGTGGGGCCACCTGCAGATGGGCGGCGGCCACACGCCCCGCCTCGGGGCCAGCTCCGCGGTAAGGCCGCCTGTTGCCGGCGATCAGAGTCGCCCTGGTTGGCGGCCTGGGTGTGGGCTGCCGTGGAATTTCAGGGCGTGCGCGGAGCTGAGGCGCCCACAGGCGAGTCTCCCTCGGCTGTGGAGTGACGCCGGTGGAGAGGCTTCCCGAGCCGCGCATGGAGCCTGGGGGCTTCCGGCTTCCTAGTGCCGCGGTCCCGGGCGCCGCCGCCGCGCGGAGCTGTCGCCCTGGCAACCGGCGCCGCTGAGGGGGTGGGGGCGCGGGGACCCCAGTCCGGGCCCGGCGGGCGCGGGCCGCCGGGAGCGTGGGGCGGGGCCTCGGGCCGGGGGCGGGGCGCTCGCGGGCGGGGGGCGCCGCGGAGCCGACGAGAGCGCGGCCTCGGCGGGCGCGCAGACAGGCTCCGTGGGGCCGGGCCCCGGGCGCGCAGCATCTGGCCGGCGGCGGGTAGGTGCGGGGAGGGCGCGCGGGAAGGGCGCCCCGGTGAGCCCCGAGTGCCCGGCCGCAGGGGCAGCAGGGTGCAGGGGCGACGCTGCAGGGGTGAGGCCTGGAGGCCGGGCTGACTGGACCAGGCCCTGTCGGGGGGGGAGCGGCCGGAGCGGACCGAGGAGCCGAGACGCAGCCTGTCGGGAGTGGCCCAGCCCCTTCTCCGGCCTCCGTCCGATCGGGCTGCGGGAGGTCCGCCCTTTCCTCCCCACTCTGCCACCCCTTGTGGGCACTGAGGGATGCGTGCGGGGCGCCAGGGAAGAGGCGGGCAGCGAGGCGCCCGGAGGCCCTGGAGTCTGTGAGGTCCGGGCAGCCGAGCAGGAGGCCCCGGGCCCGGCTCAGGACGGCGGGGTCAGCAGGGCCTGGGGCCGGTCCCCAGGGAGAGGCCCGGCAGCTGCGGGGGAAGGGCGGCCAGGCCCTGGCTCCGGCCTTCCGGGACAGGGGCTGGGGCTCCCTGTGCGAGCGCCGGTCGGGACAGGGTCTGTCTGGCCCCGGCGGCCCCGGCCCAGGTCTGATGAGCGCGTGAGGGAGCGGAAACGCCGTGGAGTGGATGGGAGGCGGGGTGCGCGGTGCAGCGGCTGTTTGGCTCGTTGGCCGGGCAAGGGCTGGGATGAAGGAGATTCCCAGGCCGCTGCTGCAGCCACAGGAGGGGGAGCTTCGTGGGTCAAGTGTATCCACACAGTGGGGTTGAAGTAGGGGTGGGTGTGTTGAAGAAAGGGGGCAGGAGCTCATGGAATTGGGGGCGCAGGGGCTAGGCCTATGACCCTCCCAAGGCGTCTTCTACTACAGGCGGCCAAAGTCAGAGTGGTGGAGTCCTGGGTGTGGCGGCAGAGACCCTGGGAGGTGGGTGCCAAGTGGGGCAGCAGCTGGGATGAGACCAGGGCTGGAGGTGCCCACTTGGAAGGGGGCCTTCCTCCCCAGGCAGTGGGGGCTGTGGTGTCACCAGGGCAGGCCCAGCAGTGGCTCCACAGTCGCGGGTGACATTAAATTTTATGTCTTTGTCTGGACAGGGCAGTAAACAGAGCTCTGGGGCCAGGGGTGCCGTGGGGGAGACCCGCGGGGTGGGGAGCCAACTAGGAGTGAGCCTCAGGTGACTTTTGGGTAGA
The DNA here is from genome assembly GCA_007570785.1 of Antilocapra americana. Classification (NCBI taxonomy): domain Eukaryota; kingdom Metazoa; phylum Chordata; class Mammalia; order Artiodactyla; family Antilocapridae; genus Antilocapra; species Antilocapra americana. The sequence goes on from ML661920.1 coordinate 1,816,979, forward strand.
TGACGTGGGGCCCCCCCTCTTTCCCCAGGGTATCAGCGGGCACAGGTGTGCTGACCTACAGCCTGGTGTGGGGCTGTGACCAGCCCCGCCGTGACAGCCAGTGCCAGGGCTGTGAGAGGGGCGCAGGGGCTTGTGGCTCAGGCGGGCAGTAGCAGAAGAGGCCTCCTAAGATTGCCCCCAAGGCTCAGGGGCAGAGAGCGACCGGGGCCCACCCCATCGTGGTGAGCAGGGCGAGCTGGCATCGGGGCTGGGGAAGTGCAGAGGGCAGGAGACGCTGCCAGCGCAAAAGGGTAGCAGGGAGTCACGGTGCGCGCAGGGCGGAAGAGAACGGGCCACACGCCCCGTGTCCTGTGGACCGGAGGGGAGACAGAGTCTGCGGACGCAGGGAGGACAGATGGCCGGGGCTGCGAGGCAGGGGCAGGGAGGCGCCGAGGGTCTGTGGGGATGGAGCCCCCGGGACCTGGATGACTCTCAGTCCTGGATCGGAGAACCTGCCCAGAGCCCCGGCTCCTCGCGCCTCCGCTTCTCGCAGAGCCGAGGGCGCAGGCCCACCTCCCGCCAGGTGCGGCGCCGCGAGCGCCGCCGCCCGAGCGGGAACGGCCGCGGGACAGGACCCCGGGCTAGCGGCGTTGGCCGCTGGAGCCGGAGGGACACATCCTCGGGACTCCGGGGCCGCGCGCGGCGGGGAGCAGCCACTTCCGAGGGTCTCCCCTCGGCTTCGGCGGGAAGGCGGCCCCGGACTCAGGTGCGGCGGCGGCGCCCCCTGGAGGCCCGGGCCCGGCCCCTCGTGCGCTCGCGTGCGGCAGAGCCCGGCCCGGGGCGCCGACAGGGCCTCTAGGGGGAAGCGCGCCGGCGGGCGGGGGGGAGAACGGCCGCCCGCTCTGCGTGCTGACCCCGTCTGCTCTGACCTCCCCAGATCCCGAGCTCGCCGACCCGGAGCAGCGGCGCCCTCGGGGCGGCTGGGCAGGCCCCGCGCCATGCCAGAGGGCTGAGCGCCGCCGCCGCCGCCGCAGGGCCTCGTCCCGCCTCGCGTGGGACCGCACGCGCCCAGGTCGGGGCCCAGGCGGCCGACCATGGTGCTGCCTCCCCCGGACCGGCGCCACGTGTGCCTGACCACGCTGGTGATCATGGGCAGCATGGCGGTCATGGACGCGTACCTGGTGGAGCAGAACCAGGGCCCGCGCAAGATCGGCGTGTGCATCATCGTGCTGGTGGGCGACGTGTGCTTCCTGCTCGTGCTGCGCTACGTGGCCGTGTGGGTGGGCGCCGAGGTGCGCACGGCCAAGCGCGGCTACGCCATGATCCTCTGGTTCCTGTACATCTTCGTGCTGGAGATCAAGCTCTACTTCATCTTCCAAAACTACAAGGCGGCGCGGCGCGCCGCGGCCGACCCGGTGGCGCGCAAGGCGCTGACGCTGCTGCTGTCGGTGTGCGTGCCCGGCCTCTTCCTGCTGCTGGTGGCGCTCGACCGCATGGAGTACGTGCGCACCTTCCGGAAGCGCGAGGACCTGCGCGGTCGCCTCTTCTGGGTGGCGCTGGACCTGCTGGACCTGCTGGACATGCAGGCGAGCCTGTGGGAGCCGCCGCGCAGCGGGCTGCCCCTGTGGGCCGAGGGCCTCACCTTCTTCTACTGCTACATGCTGCTGCTGGTGCTGCCGTGCGTGGCGCTCAGCGAGGTCAGCATGCAGGGCGAGCACATCGCGCCGCAGAAGATGATGCTCTACCCGGTGCTCAGCCTTGCCACCGTCAACGTGGTGGCCGTGTTGGCGCGCGCCGCCAACATGGCTCTGTTCCGCGACAGCCGCGTCTCCGCCATCTTCGTGGGCAAGAACGTGGTGGCGCTGGCCACCAAGGCCTGCACCTTCCTGGAGTACCGGCGCCAGGTGCGCGACTTCCCGCCGCCGGCGCTGGCGCTGGAGCTGCAGCCGCCCGCCCCGCAGCGCAACTCGGTGCCGCCACCCCCGCCGCTGCACGGCCCCCCGGGCCGCCCCCGCGGCCCCTCGCCCACGCGCGATGCCCTGGACACGTGACCGGGGCTCCCCCGGACTCCGAGACGCGTGGCAGCAGGCGCGCGCGCGGTTTGCATGGGATGGGGTGGGGTCGGGTGCGGAAAGCGCCCCTACCTGCGGGGGCCGCGGCCGCGCCTTCATCTCAGGGATCCCTCGGACCACGGACCTCGGCCCCGCCTCCGCCAGCCCTCCCTAGCGCGTGGGCCAGTGTGTGCACCCGGGCTGGAGCGGGGAGGGTCCCGCCTCCACCCGCGGGGGGTCTGGGTGGCAAGGGAGGACAGAGTGGGCCGAGGTCTGGTCCCTTGGAGTCCCTCGGTGGGGGCCTCTGGCTCAGAGTTTGGGACCCAGGAGGCCTCTGTCATTTTAAAGACTCGTGTTTACAGTTTTGTATGTAACGTGGCTCTGCTCTGCCTGTTTGATGCGTCCAGTCTCTGACAGCCGGGACGGGGCCTGGGCAGGACGGGGTGTGCACAGCGATGGTGGGGTGCGGCCTGTGTCCTTCCCAGGCCTCCTCCGAAGGGCCTCTCCCCAGCCCCTGCGCGGGCACCATTGCTCGGGCATCCTGAGACAGACCCTCCAGCCTCTGTGACCCCACCCACCCCCGACATGCTGGCCCTGTCCCTGCCCCCGCGCCCCTGGCCCAGAAGTGTCCTGGGCCCAGGTTTCCCTGGCACCCGGGGGCTCCCCCAGCCCAGGACAGCCACACACTAGATGGGACCAGGCTCCGACTTGGCTCCCTGCAGCCCGAATCAGAGGAGTGGAGCCCGAATGCCTGGGGAGCCCGCGGCACCCGGGGCCCAGGGCTCGGTGCCCAGAGGTGCAGAGCGGCCGCCTTGCTGGCTGGTCTGTCCCAAGAGCCCACGGGGCAGAAGCCTATCTGCAGGGCTCTCCGCGGCTCTGCCTAGGCCCTTGCACTTGAGATGTGACTCTGGGCACCCAGCAGACCCGGGAAAGCCTCGTAGCCTCTGGGGAGGGGCCCTTTGCTTTGGACCTGGTGAGGCTGTGGACCAGGCTGTTTGAAGAGGCCTTGCAGACCTTTCCTGGCTTCCCGAGGTGGCCTCCGGAGCCAGAAGTGACCACAGAGCTGGCCGGCTGACTGCCTGTCCTTCACTCACTCATCGGCTCACAGGTCCTCACGGAGTGTCCATGCCCTGCTGGCCCTGAGCAGGCCCTGATGCTGAGCCAGGCAGACTATCCCTGTGGATGCAGCCAGGCCACAGGGCCTGTAGGGAGGGGTCCACACTGGGAGGCCTTCCTCAGAGCAGGTTTGGAGTCCCAATGGAGGCCTGGGTGGGACAGGCCTGGGAGGAGCTCGGCGGGCTCTGAGGAGGTGGGGCCTGGGCCGGGCGTGGAGGGTTCTGGCTCCAAGGGCGGTAGCCCCACCAGACCTGTTCCAAGTTGGGGGTGAGGGCTGGGGTCACTGCGTGGGGACCCTGGGTGGCCCTGGGGGATGGGGACACGACCAGAAGGGGGAGCATGTCTACTAAGACAGGCGCTGGCAGGGTGGATGGTTACACAGGAGTTTTGGGGGAAACCAAGAATTTTGTGTGAGGCACCCCCATGTGGAGAGGATCCTGGGCCCGTCTTAGGAGGGGACATGGGACTGGTCAAGGCCTGGGCCAGGGGGCCCCTGGACTCAGGGTGTGGGCAGGGAAGGGCCTGTGGCCGGGTGGAGGGGCGGGTGCCCAGTGTGGGGCAGGCGGAGACACGGTTGGGGCAGCTGGGGGGCCACGGGCAACTGCAGGATGGTGTCCGGAGACTGGTGCGGAGGCTCCTCTCAAGTGAGGTATCGAGCGAGGGGCAGGGAAGGGGCCCCGGGTGCAGCCGAGTCTGCGGGGGGCGGGGCCTGTTAGTCAGGGGTCTGCGGGGGGCGGGGCCTGTTAGTCAGGGGTCTGCGAAGAGACAGCGGGCAGGGGGGACACCGATCAGGAGAGGCCCTCTGAGACCCTCATGTGGCTGGAGGCTGAGTAGCCCCATGACCTGCAGGCTGCGGCCTTGCTGCCAGGACACCAGTGCATAGTTCAGTCTGAGTCCTGAGGTCCAGGAGTGCGCGTCCGAGGAGGAGGCAGCTGACATAAACTCTTGTCACAGGTGGGCAGGGCGGGGTGTGTAGGCCACTGGGGCTCGGGAGGCCCTGCAGACAGGTCGGGTCCGCTGAGGAAGACGCCTGCTAGGTTTGCGGGCAGCCACCCATCATGGTGACGCCGGGCTGGCCTGTGCTTCCCCTCAGCCCCGTGGTCAGCGTGCACTTCATTCCGTCCTTCCCGGAGATGGGTCGTGGAGGAAGGCGTCCTGACCTCACCGTGGGCTCATGTGCATCCCCCCAGAGAGACGTGGAGCCGGAGGGGACAGCGGTTGGACGACGTGGACGCTGGTGACGCTCCCATGCGAGTCTAGAGCGTTGGCCAGGTGGCTGGTCCATCCGCGCACAGGGACATGGACATCCCTCCCGTCCTGCGGCCCATCCCTGAGTCCGGCTGGAGAGGTGCTGGTAGGAGCTGAAGACCTCAAAGGAATGTGACCCACCCCCCACCGGGTTCTTGGCCGTGTTCACCGATAGAAGTTGACCAGAGGCCAGACAGGAGATTCAGGGGAGGCTTTAATGGGGCCCCTGCTCCTGGGGGAGGGCAGCTTGTTCTTTATGGGGTGAGGACAGGGCGTGGTCTGGAGCTCGGCCGGGGCCGGGGCCCCAGGAGTCTGCCTGCCCTTGATGGTGCAGTGTGCGGGGGTGTGGGCAGCGCTCTGCCTTCCCCTGGCTCTAGAAGGAGCAGTTGGGCTTTCTGCATCTTGTCGTCCACGATTTGCCCCAGCTGCTCATGCCTGCTGCTCTTTCCAGTCCCCTGCGGTTCCTTTGTTGTGTTGCTGGAGGAGACGTCTGTCCGGGTGCAAGCCCTGCAGCATAGGGTCCCGGCTCTGCCTGTGTCAGGGCCGCTTGTCGCGTCTCTTCCTGTGGTTCTCGGAAGCTGGCCCAAGACTGTGCCCAGCTTAACCCCGCTGTCCTGATCTTGGACACCCGGGTCCACAGGGAGAGGGTGCCCGGGTGAAATTCTGCTCTGGAGGAAGGAGGTCGACACTGGGGCCACTTATGTCTCCCAGAGAGCAGCTCCTTTCAACTTTCCAGATTCTTCAGTTTTTACCCTGACGTTCTCAGAGTATGAGCATAGTGTGAGCATCGCGGTGTCTCCACCCCTGAGGCGGGTGGGGGTGTGTCTCACCCACGTGGTGGGGCTGGAGAGCGAGCCGCACTCAGGTTTCCTGGATTAATTGCAAGGTTGAGCATCTTCTCACATCTCCTGGAACATTTGTGGTCTTCTGTGAAAGGCTTGTATTCCGTTTTTCTATACGACTGTGTTTTCATTACTGGTTTGGAGGCACCCTGTGGAAATTCTGGTCACAGTCTTCTTATCTTAAATGGACACCAGGCGCAGAGAATTGGGGATCATTACCCTTGCTTCATGATATGCTCCCTTCCTGGGTCCACACTGGGTGTGCGTTATGCAGTTAGTCCCTTTAAATTGTCATTTAAATCACAGAGGCACCTGCAAACCCAGCACCCCAAACCAAAGCTGAAATCTCTACAGTGACTGCATTTTTCTGAGGCCCATCCACCCGTCTCTGCCATGTTTAGAGGCAGCTTCACCGTCAGTCCTGGGAGTGCCTTTCCTTTCTTTCCATTTTGTGCAGATTTATTGAACCCTGGATGGGAAGATTCCCTGAAGGAGGGCATGGCAACCCACTCCAGTATTCTTGCCTGGAGAATCCCCATGGACAGAGGAGCCTGCCGGGCTATGGTCCATGGGGTTGCAAAAGAGTCAGACACAACTGAAGCGACTTAGCATGCACACACACGCGTTGAATCCACATGTATTTTTGAATTTGTATTTTGGCTTCAGTTTCTGACATTATGGAAAGGGTGTGACGCCGTACAGGGCCTCCCTTGTGGTACTGATGGTACAGAACTCACCTGCCAGTGCGGGTGACATAAGAGACACGGGTTTGACCCCTGGGTCGGGAAGATTCCCTGGAGGGGGGCACGGCAACCCACTCCAGTACTGTTGCCTGGAGAATCCCACGGACAGAGGAGCCCGGAGAGCTGTGGTCAGCGGGGTTGCCAAGAGTTGGACACGACTGAAGTAAGTTAGCAGGCACAGCACGTCACGTCACGCTATTCATATATTCTCTGACGGATGTTTCACTCCATGTTTTACCGAGATTCACCCATTCTGTTGCGTGTTTGTTGACTCATTCTGCTGCCAACGAAGGCCCCTATACTCCACACTCTCCCATCCCGCCCCATCCATGGATATTTGGATTTGCCAGATTTTTGCCAACATGAGCCACCCTGCTGTGACTGCTCGTTTATCCTGGTTTGACATACTCAGGAGCAAAACTATGGGGACGCAGGTTGGGGCTGTCAGCTTTCCCTAGGTGATACCACTCAGCTTTCCAAAGGCTGTATTGCCCTCAGCCTCCCCCAAGCTTGTTGCTTCTGCACCCAGGGTGGCCGTTGATGGTTTAACATCAAGATTCTTGAGTCTCGGTCTCTGATCTTCACTTTTTCCCTGCGCATTTGGAGAGTTGGTCTTGGACGGTCTTGAATCCCTGCCGCGTGACTGAGCGTGCAGCCGTGCTTCTCGCCCTCGCCCCCTAAGTCCTGGGAATCGAGCGGAGGCGTCAGGTGTGGGAAATCCATTGCCACCAATTCTGCCATCTGACTCCTCTGTTGCTTTTGGGTGTGAGTGGCTTGCTGGAGCCTCGCAGGTGATGGTGTTACTTTCGTGCCCTTGTCGCCTTTGCTGTGCACATCGTCACGCTAGGTTTAGGTTCCTGTAAGTTGGAAACTGGTTCAGTCTTCCCAGTCCCTTTGTTGCTCTGTCTTTCTCTTTTTGATTACTTATTTTCAAAGTTTCTGGCTGCGCTGGGTCTTCGTTGCTGTGTGAGCTCGCTCTGGTTGTGGTGAGTGGGGGCTCCTCTCTAGCTGGGGGTCCTGGCTTTTCACTGCATGGGTTCTCCTGTTTGCAGAACGCAGGCTCCAGGGCATGCGGGCTTTGGTAGGCGTGGTGCCTAGGCTTGGTGGCTCCTCAGCCTGTGGGGTCGGCCCAGACCAGGGATCAAACCCATGTCCCTTGCATTGGCAGGTGAATTCTTAGCACTGGACCACCGGACGCCCTGTGGGTGTCTCGTTTGGTCGCTACTGATCTGTTGTGCCTCCTGCTCCGTTCTGCCCTTAGGCAGCTGGGCCACACGCTCTCCGTGGTGTGTTTGTGGTGTGTTCCCTTCATTCTCAAACCCTCTGCTGTGGGCTGTATTCCCACCACCCCCACACACTGAAGCCCCGTCCCAGTGGGTGGTATTTGCAGGTTGGGAGGTGATGAGGGTCAGATGAGGTCGTGCTGGCAACTTAATCCAGACGTCCAGCCTCCACGCTCTGAGACCTACGTGCCTGCTGTTTAAGCCCCGTCTGTGCTGCTTCGTTGTCCTGGCCCTGGGCTGAGGGAGCCGCTCCTCATGGTTCTGTCTCGAAGGTGGACTTTGTTGTTAACGTGTTACCTGGAAATCTCTGCTTGGAAACACCAGCTTAATCCATGTTCATTAGTTGTGAAGTCTGTTATGTCTGAACCTCTTTGCCCTGTCTCATTTTATGTGTTTGTCATCTTTTCTTTTAAACCCTCCCGTCTCCACCCCTGTTAGATCAGTTAGATCAGTCATATTTCCCATCATGCTTTTTTTCTTTTAATGGCAGCAGCCTCTTATTTATTTATTTTTGATTGTGCTGGGTCTTCATTGCTGCGAGAGCTTTTCTCTAGTTGCATGTGCGGGCTTCTCTCTGCAGTGACTTCTCTTGCTGTGGGGCTCAGTGGTTTGCACGGGCTTTGTTGCCCCATGGCCTGTGGGATCGCCAGGGATCAAAGCCGTGTCCCCTGCATTGGCAGATGGATTCTTCACCAGGGAGCCACCAGGGAGGTCCTCCGTCATACTTTTTAAAAGCTAATTTTATTTATCTTTGGCTGTGCTGGGTCTCTGTTGCTGCGAGGGTTTTTCTCGAGTTGCAGAGAGCAGGGGCTCCTCTAATTGTGCTGCTCCGGCCTCTCCTTGCAGTGATTTCTCCTGTCGCAGAGAGCAGGCTCAGTAGTTGTGACGCGTGGGCTTATTTGCTCCTTGGCATGTGAGATCCTCCCGGACCAGAGGTCAAACCTGTGTCTCCTGCATTGGCAAGTGGGTCCTTATCCGCTGTACCACCTGGGAATTCTGAGTTGGTAATTAACTTTATCCTCCAGGTCCACCTGGCTTCCTAGACGCCAACAGAAGAAAGTTGCATGGCTCCTTCAAGGGCTGCTGGCCCTCCTGGGGCCCCATCTCCTTCCTCACACCTCCTCCCGCTGGAAGGTGTGCGTGGTGGTGGGTCTGAGAACCTGTGCCCGCCCGCCCGCCCCGCAGAGTCTCTCATGTGGTTTGTGGAGGGTGGTGTGGACTCTGCTGTGTGAGCCGTGCCTCTGCGTTCCCTTGCGGTTACACAGCTGTATTTTGTCCTAATGGACCCAGAAGGGGTTTGGGACGTTGGTTCTCTTAGCCCTCATATGTCTGGGCATGTCTCTTTTTTCTCTAAGTGATGCTTGCTGGCAAGTTAAGTCTGCCGGACCCGTGACCCTGGCCTTCCTGTGCTAACGGGCTGGAGATGGGCATATCCAAGCCCCGCCCTGCTTAGCTGTTGCCACTTCTGGCCAAGAGGATGAAGGTAGATGTCGCTTCCCTGGTTCAAAAGTGACTCAGGAAGTCTGGAGGTTTCCTGACCTCCTGCGTCTGTCCCCTGGTCCTCTGCCCTGGACACCCCCCTCCTGCCGCCCCAGGTCCCTAGTCTGTGTGGTGCCGCAGTGCAAGGTGGGAGTGTGCTGTTTCCCCTGCTGCTGGCTCAGATCTCAGCTTTTGACTCCATCATGGTCTCTTCCTGTAGATTCCCAAATTTCTGCTTCCATCTCCTGTGCCAACCCCGGGCCCCAGCAGCTTAGCGTGTGAGTCACACACCTTTGACCCTGGCTTCAGATCTCAGCTCTAGAGCTCCCAGCAGAGCAACCTGGGCGCGTGGCCTCTTCCTGTCTCCTGGCCTGTAAGCTGGAGTCCATGAGGATCAAGCCTGCTGACCCTGCAGCCCACCCAGGACAGGGACTGGTACCTGGAAGGGTCCCAGGAGGCATTTTCTGTCCTGGTTTGTATTCTTTTTTTAAAAAATATTTTTGGAGTGTAGCTGATTTAGTTTCAGGTGTATAGCAAAGAAGGCTTCCCTGGTGGCTCAGCGGTAAAAAGATCCTGCCTGCAGTTCAGGAGATGAACCTAGATGGTGGTTTGATCCCTAGGTTGGGAAGATCCCCTGGAGGAGGGCATGGCAACCCACTCCAGTATTCTTGCCTGGAGAATCCCAGGGACAGAGGAGCCTGGAGGGCTACAGCCCATGGGGTCACAGACTCGGACAAGACTGAGCCACACGTACATTCACACACGTATGGCAAAGTGAACCGGTTACAGGTATACACGTATTCACTTTTTAAGACTCTTTTCCCACTGAGGCTGTCACACAGTATTGGGTGGTATTACCTGTGCCATACAGCAGGCTCTTATTAGTTACTTACTTTATATGTTGTAGTGTCTATATGGGGTTTTGGGAGAGTACATTTGTAAGTGCCCAGGCGCGATCCTTTATATTTCACTGGCAGTCTCAAAAAAGACTTTCAATCTTTCATTGAATCGAAAAAAATTATTGCAGCTGAAGTAATAAATACATCGTATGATGGACAGAGAAAAGAACCATACGTGGTAACACTCGCTCCGGCTGAATCTCGGCAGGGAAACCCGATCTCAGCAGGAGAGTTGGTTCTGCAGGGTTTAACCAGGGAACACTGTTTGTGATGGTCACTGTGGTGGGGAAAGGACACCCAGGGACAGAAGACATGATGGTGATATTCGGCCTGATGAACCTTGACCCATGCATCACATCTACACTGTAGAATTCACGTGGACGCGAATCTTTATCCATTTTTTATGAAATGAAGCAGACACTGGAGAACATCAGGAACGGTTTGACCCAGCGGAGGGCGAATCCAGGACTTCCCGCACCCTCGGGGACCTTTGCCCTTCCTGAGGGCGGCTTGGCCTTGGCGCTCACACGGTGGGGAACAGCCAGGGATGATTGCAGGCTGCTGTAGGAAAATGCTGGTTCCTCACCCGAGGGGTCACATGCAGAGCTGGGTGTGGGCTGTGGCCTGCAGTGGGCATCGGGCAGGGCAGGGCTTCTCCAGCGGCGTGAAGCTGGGACTCGGCCACAAGCAGGGCTGGTGCGGAGGAGAGGAGGGGCGTTGATTCTGGGGGGTGGGACGCCCACGAACTGCTGCCCAAGACCCCGCTGGGCTGGGCCAGGCAGCCAGGATGTGCCATGGTGCAGTGGCCACCTGGGGGTGTGGGGGCCCAGGGCTGCCCTCTGGCCCAGCAACCCCTTGAAGCTGAGTCCAGGCGGAGGGCCTCGGCTCTGTAGCAGCGCAGCACAACTTCGCTTTGCTCTGAGGAGCGCCCTAGGGGAGCCCAGCATGGAGGAGCTCTGGAGGAGCACGTTTCAACCTCAGAGTTCTTGGAGATCACGGAGTCAGGTCCCTGCAGTGTGGGGCATGAAACCAGCCACTCGCTGAACCCAGTTCCTGACAAATAGGTCTGAAAAGGGACCAGCTTCGGGGCTGATCCGGACGATCACAGTTTAAGTTTAATGTGTCAGGACAGCTGACACACCTGCCAAGTGCACACCTGCCCACGCAGGTGGCCGGGCGCAGGCCCCCAGGTGTGTCTGGCGCCCCTTCCCTCGAGGCTGTTCCGAGGGCCCCAGAGCTCACCTGCACGGCAAGGATGTGGGTGGGCACGGGGTCCAGGGTGCACCCCCTCCCTGGGCTCCAGGATGAACCTCGACTCCCACCTCCAGGTGGTGCTGGCCACACCCGCTGCCCCTTGCCTCTGCTCTGGCCCCCCCAGGGCCCTGGTCTGGGCAGAGCCTCCTGCTGGCCCAGTGCCTGCGGTGCTGCTGGTGGCCACCTGGGGGCAGCAGAGACCAACATTGTGGTTCAGTTAGTTGCTCAGTCGGGTCCGACTCTCTGCGACCCACGGACTGCAGCATGCCAGGCCTCCCTGTCCATCACCAACTCCCAGAGCTTGCTCAAACTCAAGTCAGTGATGCCATCCAACCATCTCATCCTCTGTCGTCCCCTTCTCCTCCTGCCTTCAATCTTTCCTAGCAACAAGGTCTTTTCCAGAGTCAATTCTTTGCATCAGGTGGCCAGAGTATTGGAGCTTCAGCTTCAGCATCAGTCCTTCCAATGAATATGCAGGGTTGATTTCCTTTAGGATTAACTGGTTTGATCTTCCTGCAGCCCAAGGGACTTTCAAGAGTCTTCTCCAACACCACAGTTCAAAAATATCAGTTCTTTGCTGCTCAGCCATTGAAATTAAAAGATGCTTGCTCCTAGGAAGAAAAGCTATGACAAATCTAGACAGCATATTAAAAAGCAGAGAGATAACTTTGCCGACAAAGGTCTGTATAGTCACAGCTATGGTTTTCTCCAGTGGTCATGGATGGATGTGAGGGTTGGACCATAAAGCAGGCTGAGCACCAAAGAACTGATGCTTTTGAACTGGGTGCTGGAGAAGACTCTTGAGAGTCCCTTGAACTGCAGGGAGATCCAGCCTGTCCATCCTAAAGGAAATCAACCCTGAATAATCATTGGAAGGACTGATGCTGAAACTCCAATACTTTGGCCACCTGATGCGAAGAGCTGACTCATTGGAAAAAACCCTGGTGTTGGAAAAGAAGATTGAAGGTGGGAGGAGAAGGGGACGGTAGAGGATGAGATGGTTGGATGGCATCACCGATTCGACGGACATGAGTCTGAGCAAGCTCAGGGAGATGGTGAAGGACAGGGAGGCCTGCGTGCTGCAGTCCACGGGGTCGAAATGAGTTGGACAAGCTGAGCGACTGAATAACATCAGCCTTCTTTGTTGTCCAACTCACATCCATACTTGACTACTGCAAAGCCCAGAGGTTTGACTAGACGGACCTTTGTTGGCAAAGTGATGTCTCTGTTTGTTAATACACTGTTTAGGTTGGTCATAGCTTTTCTTCCAAAGAGCAGGCATCTTTTAATTTTATGGCTCCAGTCACTGTCCGCAGGAGCACAAGAAAATAAAGTCTGTCACTGTTTCCCCTCTTCCCCCATCTATTTTCCATGAAGTGATGTGACCGGATGCCAGGATCCCCAGGTGGTGCAGGCCATGCCCTCTGCCCCTGCCTGCCCAGGGCGGGTCTCCTGCTGGCCCAGTGCATGCAGGGCTGCTGGTGGCCACACGGTGGCAGCAGAGCCCAACACATGCAGGGGCCCAATGTCCTACTCATGGGGCTTCTCATGGGGCTTCCCCTGCACCAAGCCCGGAGGAGCCAGAGGGCTCGCTGCACCGACCAGCCCCAGGCTCCCGAGCCCAGCCCTAGGTCCCCCTGACCCCAGCCCCAGGCTCAGCCTGGACCCCGCCCCTTGCTGGGCTGAGCTCACGGGCAGTACTCGGTTGTTCCAGGGCCCTGGGTCATTAGGTGCTGTGCTGGCTGCACCCGTACTGAGTGTCCGCTGAGGGCAGTGTTTGGAGAATCCAGGGATGCTGGACACCCACAGTGAGACCGGTGCTTGGGCGACAGGAAGAGGACCGCTACCCCACGGCCACCCGTCCCTGCATCTTGAGGGTGGGGGGGTCCCTGTGTGGTAGGAGGGGGCGCCTGGTCCCTGCCAAGGGGGGTGACATGGGCCTCTGGGGAGGGTCTGGTGGTGCTGGTTGGGGGGAAGCTGCTGACATGAAGGACTCAGAGCAAAGGGGCTGGGAGGCCCTAGAGCCTTCTCCAGCTCTCACATCAGCATACACACGTGGTGGGTCTGTCCCATGAGAGCTAACATCCTGAGGGAAACCTTGCCCCTAGGATGTTGCCACTCGAGTGCCAGTGGCGAGTGAGGCTGCAGTGCTGAGAAGGCTGCTTGTTGGGACGCGCAGGCTGGCCTTGCAGCCGTGGAGAGGAGGGTCCTTCCTGCCCCCATGGAGAGTCTTGCTGAGGTCGGACGTGTGCTCTGGCTCTTGGGCTGCATCACAAACAGTCCAGCGCATGTCTGACTGACCGCCCAGCACCGACTGTCCGTTCAGGCATGCGGTCAGGGGTTCAGGCTCAGCTGACATTCTTGGCTCTTTAGGGCACTGAAGGGCCACTTGAACGTGATTGCTGCTGGGTGGGTTGTTCCCAAACCTCGGCCATATATTGGGGTTCCCTCACCTCAGTGACTCAGACTGTAAATAATCTGTCTGCAATGCAGGAGACCTGGGTTCGATTCCTGGGTTGGGAAGATCCCCTGGAGAAGGGAGTAGCAACCCATTCCCGTGTTCTTGCCTGGAAAACTCCATAGACAGAGGAGCCTGGCGGCTACAGCCCAGGGGACTGCAGAGTCAGACATAACCTAGGGACTAACACTTTACTTTCAACTCGAATGGCCCCTCCGGTCGGGGGTCGGAAGTCCTACACTCAGACCTCCCACTGTCCCTTTTTATTATGTCTCTTTAAAGATTTATTTTTCTCTAGGTAACATTAGTTTATTTTGGTACCTTGTTTTATGTCCCTGGATATGTTCCAGTGTCTCCTGGTTTAAGTCTATTCAGACTTGAATAGAATTTGTATCCTGCTGTTGTGTGAAAATTCCATACATCTTAATTATGTTAAATTGGTTCACAGTGCTTTTCAGGTCTTCTATACCTTTCTACTGTTCTGTCTATTCATCCTATTAAGTTTTGAGAGTTTGGTATTGAAACTCCTACTAAAAATCTTACTTTATCTATTTAAAGAATAATTGTAATATATAGTGGGACTATAAGCAACTTTGTCCTGTATTTTCCAAGTCTTCTGTAAATGTTATCATACTTTCATAATTTAAAAAATAGAAAAGAAAAAAGTTTTCATGCGTTCAGTGTATCTCTACTTCCGTATGCCTCACAGAATGCGTGTGTGCTAGGTTGCTCCAGTCGTGTCTGACTCTCTGTGACCCCATGGACTGTGGCCCCACCGGGCTCCTCTGTCCACAGGATTCTCCAGGCAGGAATACTGGGGTGGGCTGCCATGACCTCCTCCGGGGGACCTTCCTGACCCAGTCATCGAACCCAGGTCTCCCACGGCTACGGCACTGCAGTCTGATTCTTTACTGCTGAGCTACCGGGGAAGATGCCACCCTATAGCGTGCTCACCACCAAAAATCCAGTTTCTATCTGTCACTGTAGAGTTGGCCCCTTTACTTGTCTTGCCCTTCCCATGCCCTCGTCCCCTCCCTGTAACCTCTGCTCTGGTCATTGACCCAATGGGTCTTCATAGCATGCGATTCAGTCTCCGCATATCGGTCATTTTCCCAGCTTTCTTCTTGTAGTTGATTTCTATTTTCATGCTATTGTGGTTGGAAAGGATGCTTGATAAGACTTCAACCTTCTTAAATTTATTGACACTTGTTCTGTGTCCCAAGACACAATCTAGCCTTGAGGATGTACCGTGTGTGCCTGAGAAGAATGTGTGTTCTGCTGCATTTGGATGGAGGGTTCTGTACAAGCCTGTCAAGTCCGTCTGGTCCAGAGTTTCAGTAAAGCCATGGTCTCCTTGTTGACTTTCTGGTCTGTCCACTGATGTAAGCGGGGTGTGAGAGTCCCTGACGATCACTGCTCTGCTGTCAGTTCCTCCCTTTTGGTCTACTAATAACTGCTTTATATATTCTGATGCTTCTATATTGGGGGCATATATATTAGTAACTGTTACGTCTTCCTTTAAAAAATTAAAAGAAGAGTTGGCTGTGCTGGTCTTTCTGGTGGTGTGTGGGCTCGAGCCCGGGCGCTCCGCAGTCATGGCCACAGTCTTCGTTGCTCCATGGCGTGTGGGGTCTGCCCAGACCAGGGACGGACACTGCCTCCCCTGCCTTGCAAGGCAGACTCTTAACCCCTGGGCCACTAGGGGAGTCCCCACTGCTATGTCTTCTTGGCGAACTGTCCCCTTTGTCGTTCTGTGCAGCCCATCTTTGTCCCTTATCACCATTTTGGCGTGAAGCCTCTTGTCCACTCTAAGTGGAGCTACACGCAGTTTCTTCTGGCTGTGCTTGAGGTCCTCCGTCCCGTCCCTTCCCTTTGAGCCTGTCTGTGGAGCTGAGATGCATCTCCAGAGGCAGCACATAGTTGGGTTTTGTGTTTTAATCTATCCTGGTGCTCTGTCATTTCATTAGTTAATTCGATCTGTCCATATTTAGGGTGAGCATTGGTTAGTGAGGACTGGGGACTGCCATTTTCCTTTCATTTTATGATTGTGCTATCTCTCCATTGGGGCTTTCCTGGTGGCTCAGTGGTAAAGAATCTGCCTGCCAATGCAGAAGATGTAAGGGATGTAAGTTCGATCCCTGGGTCAGGAAGGTCTCCTGGAAGAGGTCACGGCAACCCACTCCAGTATTCTTGCCTGGAGAATCCCACGGACAGGCAGGCTGCGGTCCAGAGGGTCGCAGAATCAGACATGATTGAAAGCAACTTAAAACAATCTCTCCATTGCTTTTTTCCCTCGTGTTCTCTCTACCATTTAGGTTTGGGGTTTTCTAGGATTTTCTTTTCTTAATGTCTCTTGCCTCTGCTCTCAGTGTGTGTCTTGTGGCCACCATGAGGTCTGTATGAAACGTCTCTGGATGGAATGGTCCTCACTCTGCAGACAGCGTCTGTTGTCTGCCAGGCAAGGTCCCTCCTCCTCCCCGTATAGTTTTGGTGTCTCAAAGTACTGCTTTTTGTATTATGAGTTTGTTACCAAGTTGACGTGGCTGTAGTTATATTTCTGCTTCCCCCTTTATCCTTTATGCCATGATAAAATGCTTAAAAGCCTATAATGTTTAAGAGCCGCAAATTTCTGATTCTGTCTGTTCACCACTTCACTCAGCTTCGCGCACTCTTGCCCTTTCGCTTCTGGTCAAAGGTCTCCTTCCAACAGCTCTTGTAAGGCGGGTCTAGTGTGATGGACTGTCTCAGCTTTTGTTCGTCTGCATCTGCGGAAGTCTTTATTTCTCCTCTGTATCTGAATGATACCTTTGCTGGATAGAGGAACCTTTCAGTCTCTTGAGAATGCCATTCTATTCTCTCTTGGCCAATAGCGTTTCTGCTGATGAATCTGCTGGTAGCCTAAGGGGGTTTCTTTGTAGGTGACCATCTTTTTTTCTGGCTGTCTTTAACATTCTTTGTCATTGGCTTTTGACAGTTTTAATGTAAGGTGCTTGGAAAGTCTTTTTGCGTTGAGGTGATTGGGTGTTCTCTCAGCTTCATGGACTTGTGTATCTGGTTTCTTCCCAGGTTTGGGAAGTTCTCAGCTATTCTTTCTTCCTTTCCTGGCTGCACTGAGTGCCTTGCGGGATCTTAGTTCCTGGACCAGGTATCAAACCTGGGCTTCGGGCAGTGAAAGCGCCACGGGTTAGCCACGGGCTGCCAGGCAACGCCCAGCTATGATTTCCTTAAATAGACGCTCTGTCCCCTCTCTCTTGCTTTTCCCTGTGGGATTCTCTCACTCTCACTTTGCTCTTCCTAAAAGAGTCAACTAGAACTCAGAAATTTCTTCATTTTTGGCATTGTGATTCTTTTTCCTCTTCTACTTGTGTCATTCCTAGGTTTCCACCTTTGAGCTCGTGAATTCTCCTTTCCATGCAGTCTGCTCTGGTTCAGGTGCTTTCTAGTACATCTCACTGAGTGAATTCTTCACTGCCAACACTGCTGTTTGCTTAACTTTCCACTAAGGTTCTAATCTTTCTGGTAAATTATTTCTTGTGTTATTAAATTTATTTCTGAGCTCACTGAAGTGACCTTCCAAGTTTCCTGAGGCTTGTTGAGTCCCTGTGACAGCTGTGTGACTTGTCTCAGTTAACTCTCAATACTCCGTGACTTTAAGCTTGGTGTCTGGGGGATCGTCTTCTCTGTGGGACAATGTCCCGGCTTCTTCTCGGTACTGGGAGGGGGAAGGGGGGTTCCTGGTGGGCACCTTCCAAATGGTGTGAATGCCGCTCAGTCGTGTCCGACTCTGCGACCCCATGGACTGTACGGTCCTCGGGATTCTCCGGGCCAGAATACTGGAGGGGGTGGCCGTTCCCTTCGCCAGGGCATCTTCCCGACCCAGGGATGAACCCGCGCTCCAGCTCAGCGGGCAGGACTCTTTGCCCCCCGAGCCCCCGGGAAGCCCCGGAGGAGGTTTGGATCGGAGCCCTCCCTTCGGTTCAGCAGGCGGCGCAGCGCAGGTCTCCCGCGGGCTCGGTTCCGCTCGGGAGGCGCCGCTGCCTCCGTCGGGGGGTCGCCGGAGCCCGGTCTTTGCTCCTCGTGCCTTCGGTGTCCTGGTGCCCCGCTGCTGCCAGTGTCTGCGACCTCGGCTCCTGGTGCCCGGGGAGGGTGGGCTTTGCTCCGGTGCCCGCCCCCCCGCCGCTGCAGGGACACGGACACGGGGGTGGGGGGTCCTGGCTCTGCAGGGGGCGGCCGAGGGGCCGGGAGGGTCCCGTCCGCGGGGCCGCCAGTCGCTCCGGCTCCGTCTCCCTGCTGCCCGGCCTCACGTGTCCCGCCCGCCCAGACGCGCAGCGGGCAGGGCCTCTCCGGTGCCCCGGTGCGTCGGGCAGCTGGGGGGCCTTTGCTGATCGCGGACTGAAGGGACCCAGGCCGCTCTTGCTGGCCCTTGCTGCTGACCGCCCGCGCCCGCCCCGGACGGCCAGGCCGGCCCAGCGCCCTCTGGCTGTGCTCCGTGGCGGCCGGCCGGTCCCTGCGAAGGGCGGGGTGACTCCCCACGCCCGCCCCCGGGCCGCTTAGACCCCTCCGCAAAGGGTCCGTCCATACGGCCCAAAGTCCCAGCTGCGAGGCCGGACCCCAGGACGACGCGTCTCGTCTGTCCATAGCGAGAGCCCGCCGATCCCACAGAAACCGCGGGGGCAACAGGGGGAGCCGCGGACTGCCCAGCCAGCCACCGTGCTTAGCGCTGTTCCTGGGACCGCGGTGGGTGGAGCTAGGGCTACACATGTGTGAACACTGGCACTCGCACACACACGCCACGCGTGCTCACGTCCAAGTCTGTGGCTTTGCCCTAGACCCCCCAACTCTAGAGCCGAGGGCTGGCTGGACATGGCCACCGGGGGCGCTGACCGGGTGAAATCCTGTCGTGTGGGAGCACACGGGGCCGTGTGCAGTTCTGCACGGGAGATTCGGGGTGTGCGAGTGAAGAGGGCACGCTCCTAGCCCCA
Organism: Antilocapra americana; assembly: GCA_007570785.1. Classification (NCBI taxonomy): domain Eukaryota; kingdom Metazoa; phylum Chordata; class Mammalia; order Artiodactyla; family Antilocapridae; genus Antilocapra; species Antilocapra americana. The sequence goes on from ML661920.1 coordinate 1,835,313, forward strand.
GGCCACCTCTAGAGATAGCACCGGGGGGCTCCAGTCCCTCCATGAAGCAGCAACCGGAGAGTGGCAGCTCCCTGCCCGCCATCTGCGCTCAGGTCTATGAGGACAGGCTGGTCCAGGAGGAAGCCCTTTGCCGGGAGGGGGCGGTCCGTGGGGTGCGGGCACGTGGGGGAGGTAGGGTGGTGTTATCCTCCGCTTGCATGAAAGGAAGCATCTTTGTAGTTGTGGGGTTCTTCTACAGGGAGAGCTGTCTCTTTTCCCCCATTTTAATTTTTTCACTCAGTGCTTCACTCTGTCTGAATCCATTATGTAGTTATGTCATTGTGGACTCAGGGCTTTCATTGTACACTGTGAGGTCTAGAGGAATACAGACGGTGGTCTGTGTGCCAGGAGGGGCTGCCCTGGGAACACTCTCCTAGATCTGGGGACCCTCGGTCTATTGCATTAGACCTCACAGTTCAGTTCAGTTGCTCAGTCATGTCCGACTCTTTGCAACCCGATGGACTGCAGCACGCCAGGCCTCCCTGTCCATCACCAACTCCTGGAGCCTACCCAAACTCATGTCCATTGAGTCGGTGATGCCATCCAACCATCTCATCCTCTACTGTCCCCTTCTCCTCCCACCTTCAATCTTTCCCAGCATCAGGGTCTTTCCCAAAGAGTCAGTTTTTCGCATCAGGTGGCCAAAGAATTGGAGTTTCAGGTTCAGCATTAGTCCTTCCAATGAATATTCAGGACTGATTTCCTTTAGGATTGACTAGGTGGGATTAGGTTGGATCTCTTTGCAGTCCAAGGGACTCTCAAGAGTCTTCTCCAACACCACAGACCAAAAGCATCAATTCTTCTGCGCTCAGCTTTCTTTATGGTCCAACTCTCATATCCACACACGACTACTGGAAAAACCATAGCTTTGCTTAGACAGACCATTTCCGGCAAAGTAATGTTTCTGCTTTTTAATATGCTGTCTAGGTTGGTCATAGCTTTTCTTCCAAGGAGCAAACCGTTAGACCTCACAGTGTAAACACCCTGGAGTCCACATGTGCATGTGATGATGCAGGGCGGCCACCGGGGGCGCCTGAGGCTCGCCCGGGAGTCACTGCAGGGCCAGGGCGGGTGTAGGAGCCGGGCCAGACAGGCGATCGGCCACGTGACCTGAGCCCGGAGCCCTGCCCAGCAGCCATGCTCAGCCTGCCCTGCCCAGCGTGCCTGGCCACCTGCTTCCAGAATCTTCCGTTTTCTTTTTTTAAGCAATGTATTTATTTCAATCAGAGGATAATTGCTTTACGATAGGCGATGGTGTTGACCCTCTGTCGACATGAGTCGGCCACAGGCATGCCTGCATCCCCTTCCTCCTGAGACCCCCTCCCTGCCCACCCCATCCCTCCAGGTTGTCACAGGGCACCCACTTTGTTCTCCTCAGTGTGTCAAGAATTGCACTTTGCTTTCTTTTGATGTTATGGAGTGAGCTGTGTCTGCCCAAATTCAGATGTCGCAGCCCTAACCTCCAGGACCTCAGAATGTGCTGAACTTGGAGATGGGCCTTTATGGGGGTGATTGAGTTGAGATGCGGTCACTCGGGTGGCCCCAGCCCAGTCTGGCTGGCGTTCTCCTAAGAGGAGGACGTGAGGGCACGGACAGGCCTCAGGAGGAGCCCAGTGCTCACCGGCCTCCAGGACCGGGAGGTGCAGTCTGCGGTTTCTGCTGCCTGGAGTCTGGTGATGATCACAACAGCCCAAGTGGGCCCGAGCCCTGGCCTGCTGGGGTCTGCATGGGTCTCGAGTGTGCCAAGCCCCCTCTCTCTTCTCGTTTGGACAGCTCTGGGCCCTGGCCTCTTGCACCCCCACTTCTTCTTGGGGGATGAGTCCCGTGGTGTGGCCTGAGTTCTGCTGCCCGTGTCCTCTCGCCTGGGGTCTCTGCACTGCCTTGTGAGCTGAGTTGCTTCAGCCGTGTCTGACTCTCTGTGACCTCATGGACTGTAGTCGCCAGGCTCCCCTGTCCATGGATTCTCCAGGCAAGAGCACTGGCGTGGGTTGCCGTGCCCTCCTCCAGGGGATTGTCCCAACGCAGGGATCGAGCCCGCGTCTCCTGTGACTCCTGCACGGCAGGCAGGTCTTCACCCACCGGGGAAATCCCCCTGCTGCCTTCTCCTCTAACAGGAATCCACTGCCTGGTCCTGTGTGCTGTCTGTTTTGTCTGTTTTGACTTCACTGTCAAAGGTCACCTTTTTCAGTTCTAGGAGACCTTTTCAAATCTCTTGGTTTATCTAAAACTTTTATCTTATTTTGTCACGTGCTTGAGTGCATTATTTTTAGAAAATCACCCTAGACACTTCCCCTGTGTGTTCTGTGTCTGATGGTTCTGATAACCAGCTTTTCCTCTCCTTGGGGTCTGACTCTGTGGTTCCTCATTTCACAGGAAACGACAGTTGGTGTCTTGTTTTTCTCTGTCCTCAGCTCTGTCGCTAGCATTCTTTGAGGCTGAAGCCTGAGCGCCCCAGGTACTCAGGGAGCGAGGCTTGTGTCTGCCAGGACAGTGCTCCCCTCAGCCCCCCACCTCTCACTGGCCATCACAGTGTCCGTTCGGAACCTCCCCGGCCTTGAGACAGACGGGGGCCCTCCCAGGTCCCAGACCCAGACCCAGGCTTAGTCCTGCCCTCTCGCAGATGGGCTCAGGGCCTGGGTCTTAGTGACAGTCCCTGGCGTGCTGCTGGGTGGGCGCTGCCCGCGGTCCATGTGGGAGCGCTAGTGAGCCTGCATGTCTGTGATGGACCTGCTCACTCAGAACTGAGTTGTGGCCCGGCCCCAAGAGCAGCCCTGAGCCCCAGCCCTGGTGCAGCTCCAGGGGGACCCCCACACCTCTGACTCGGTCCCAGACTGCCCACATAGTGCCCACAGGCCCCTGCCCAGAGCCCCAGAGCTGTGCGGAGGGCTCTGAGGACCCAGGTTTGGCAGAGCGGCTAAAGTGCAGAACGGCCCCCAGGGGGCACCAAGCCTCGTTTCGGGGACACCCGGTGTGACCATCTGCCCAGGACCTGCTGCACCGTGGGACGGGCTGCAGGGTGGGGCCTGGATGTCGCCTCACGGGCACACAGGGAACATCCCTGCAGACTGCAGTGACAAATACAGCAGCCTCTGGCAGACCAGGGAGCAGAGTGCGACCCTCGGGCGGTACCCTCAGCCCTGGGCTGGGCCTGTAGCCCGCAGGTGCCCGGGGGTGCAGGCCCCCAGGTGTGTCTGGCTCCCCGTGCCCCTGTCCATCAAGCCTGTTCCGAGGACCCCAGAGCTCACAGGCACTGCAAGGATGTGGGTGGGCACGGGGTCCAGGGTGGATGCCCTCCCTGGGCTCCAGGATGAATCTCGACTCCCACCTCCAGGTGGTGCTGGCCACACCCGCTGCCCCCTGCCTCTGCTCCGGCCCCTCCAGGTTTCGAGGGTAACCTGCAGGAAGGCCAGGGGTCTGGAGTGTCAGACGTTTTTATCTCTCTCTTAAGCTGCAGGAGGAAATAAACTAGTGATATATTTTTTTCCCTTCTCCATACAAATTTAAAAGAGGTTTTTCTTAAAACACTGGGTTGCTATAACGACACCTGGTCTCAACTGAAATTAACTATTCTCAAACCTTGAGTTTACCAATGCATTCTTCTTATGGAAATGTTTGTCTCGTCTTAAGCTATGTTAATGTACTATGCATTTACCCCAAACTCTGTCTTTGATTCGGTTCTGCCAAATGGATTAAAACCTACTTGACAAACCAGTATGTAATACTCAGACATTGTTCTCCTAATCTATGTAAATGAAACTCTCTGTTTGGTAAACTGCCCTTCTACAGGATTCAAGTCAATTGTTTTATGGCCCAGGATGACTCATCTGGTGCCAAGATTATCCCAAAGGACAACTTATGTATGAGGGGCCTGGTGCCATTCTGAGTTTTGAGACATTCTTTTCTCTCATTAGCAAACTGCTAGTGACTTTATAGCATCCAGCCGAAAACTAGCGGCGGGGGGGGGGGGGGGGTACTCTTTCTACCCCCTTCTGATGCCTATGTCAGAAGCTTTCTCTAGCTCCTTTATACTTTAATAAAAGTTTATTACACAAAAGCTCTGAGCGATCAAGCCTCATCTCTGGCCCTGGATTGAATTTTTCTCTTCCAGAGGCCAAGATTCCCGGCGTCATTTTTGTAATTTCGTCAACAACCTTTCAAGGGCCCGGGTCTGGGCAGGGCCTCCTGCAGGCCCAGTGCATGCCATGCTGCTGGTGGCCACACGGGGGCAGCAGAGTCCAACGTGTCCAGGGGCAGGCGGTCCAGCTCCTGGGGCTGCTTTAGACACCAAGACTGGGAGTGGCCAGAGGGCACGCCGGCACTGACCAGCCCCAGGCTCCCCGAGCCTGGCCCTAGGTCCCCCGGACCCCAGCCCCAGGCTCAGCCCGGACCCCTTCCCCTGCCAGGCTGAGCTCACGGGCAGTACTCGGTCACCCCACGGCCCTGGGTCATCGGGGGCTGCACTGGCCCCACCCATACTGAATGTCCGCTGAGGGCAGCATTTGGAGAATCCAGGGATGCTGGGCACCCACAGTGAGACTGGTGCTTGGGCGACAGGACGAGGACGTCTGTCCTGGTCACCTGTCTTGACACCTCTGGGTGGGAGTCCCCGTGTGGCGGGAGGGGGTCCCTGCCTGGGGAGGGAGGCTGGGCCTGTGGGGGCTGCTTCGGCCTTCGGGGGGGGTCTGGCGGTGCCGGGTTTTTGGGAGCGTGGCTGCTGCTCTGAAGGACCCATGTTGGGAGGGGCTGGGGAACCCCAGAACCGTTTCTCAAGCTTTCACACATGCACACATGTGGGCCATGGCCTTGGTCTGTGTGTGTCGTCCACCCCAAGCCCTGGACAAGGCACCCGGTTCTATGCACCTCAGAGCCCCCAGCCTGCCCGCGGCTTTCAGCTGGGTGTGGAGAGACACTGTTTGGGCTTTGCCCGTTGGCTGCCCGTCCTTCCTGCACTGGCCACTGCTGAGGGAAGGGCCCTGTAGCCCGGGAGGTGCAACAGCAAAGGGCAGGGCCTGTGTGGGCTGGTGAGGACCATTAAAATACTGGACGTGAGAAACCTAACGTTCCCGCTTTTCCAAAGCGAGATGAGCTGGCCGGAAGGAGCGGGTAGGTGGATGGGAGGTGGGTGGGCCAGGCGGCCCGGTCCATCGGTCCATCGGCGGCAGGACCTGGAGCCCGGGGCTCCTGCGGGGACGGGTGTGCAGCCGAGTCCAGGGAGCGGAGCCTGGGGTGGGAGCAGCCACGGCGGCAGAGCCCTGATGGAGCCCGGAGCCCGGAGCCGGCCGCAGGCGGCGCCCCTTCCTGAAGGTGGTTCTGGGGGCACTGGCAGCAGCTTCAGGAGCCGGGTCGCGTGAAGCTGAAGAGCAGACAAGTGGGCCCAGGTCTCAGCCCCAACATGCGAAGGAGCCCCCTGCTGCAGCAGAGCCTGGAGTCGGGGTGCCCCCTGCTGCCCCATGACTCCCTCCTCCAGACCCTCCCGCTGTCCCCACCTGTCAGACACGCGGCCCCCTGAGCACCAGGTCTGGTCCCCGCACAGCTCCCTGTGCCCCCTTGGGACGCCTCTGCCCACCCGCCCCCAGTGCCCCTCACGGCCTCCCAGACCCCAGCCTGCCTTTCCCTGCGGGAGCCCCGAGTCCAGTGTGTCGGGAGGGTGGTGGGCTGTCCTCGGAGGCCTCCCCAGGCCCTCCCGAGCCCCAGGGCCGTGTCCCCCCACTTCAGTCAGACTGTCACCAAAGTGCGCTTTGTGTACAAACACGGGGTGGTTTCAGCATTTTGTGAGAGAAGTCTTACAAAGGAGCATGGAGAGGAGAGCCCAGCTGCCCCAGGCCACGCAGGGAGGGTATGGGCTAAGGCCAGAAAGGGCCGGCTCAGCCGCTACCTCGGCCTGGCCATCAGCAGCTGGGGGCGTCGGGTGACCAGGGCCTTCCCGGCTGGACCGCAGGCCCTGTGTGAGGAAGGAGGAGGGAGGACGGTGGCAACCGAGTCTGCTCCTGTCGCCCCTGGGCTGCGGCCCCTCACCCGGACCCTGCCCTGAGGCCCCCTCAAGCAGGTGCTGCAGGGGCCCCGTGCGCAGAGAGTGGCCACAGAGGCAGGCAGGGCTGGCCAGGCTCACCCTGAGAGCCACGGGGCTCTGGTCAGCCATGGGTTCTAGAACAATCCCTGGGGTACAGACAGCAGGAGGATCAGTGCTGGGCCCTCTGAAAGGTGCCAGGCCTAGCAGCTGGGGGACTCAGGTTCAGGGCCTACAGGTCCGGGTCAGCTGGACCATGACTGTGGGTGCTCAGCCTCACGGGGCTGTCGACCAGCTTCCTGTGTGTGTGGCTGTGAAGAGTGTGTGTGAATGAGTCCAGACTCACACGTGCACCTCTCCGCCCCCTGGCTGTGGCATGGGCCGGTGTTTGTGGGGCTCTGGGTGGATGGGAGGCCCAAAACCCGTGTCTGGACCTGGGTTGGTCCCAGCAAAGTGTGACCCAGTCTGAGCATGTGTCACTGTGCACAGCTGGTGAGGCTTCAGGGCTGGGGGTGATGTCTGGGGCAGGCCTGGCTTCTCCGGGCTGAGCAGGGTTCTCACTAGGGCGCCTCAGGACCCCACACTGGACTCCTTCACCTGGGGGTCTCAGTGACTGGCATGTCGACCAAGTCTATGAGCCTGTGTGAGCTTTTGTGCCCCTGTGAGTCTGTGTGCCCGTGTGGGCCTGTGTGAGTCTGTGTGCCTGTGTGAGCCTGTGTGAGTCTGTGTG
>ML661920.1:1877088-1887349 GCA_007570785.1 Antilocapra americana
CAGGGGCCCTAAGGGCCTGGAGTGAGGAGTGTGCGGGTGAGCGTGGGCGTGAGTGTGAGTGTGTGAGGGGCTTGCGCGGACGCCTGTGCCCACCTCAAGGCCCTTCCTGTCTTCCTCTCTTGGCGTCTGTGCTTCTCTGCATTGCTCTGTCATGTCTCTCCCCGTCTCTGTCTCCTGCAGCCCTGTCCCTCTCGCTCACCCTGGTGCTGTGCCCCCTCCCTGACCCCTCTGAGTCCCTGTGTGAGAGGGCGGTCCTGCCGTGAGACCTGTGGGCTGCTTCTGTCTTGGTCTGTGGTCTGGGGGAAGCTGCTAGGGTCCCAGGGCTGAGCCCACGGCCCACCCCTGACTGTAGGACCCACACAGGGAAGAGGAGGGATGGGGTGCATGCGATTTGGGACCAGGCAAAGTAATTGCTGGGCCCCCTGGTGCCGGCCCCATACCTGGGCCTAGCTCTGCCATGGGCTCAGCCAGCATGGGGCCCACACCCTGAAGGTGGCAAGAGCACTCTGACCTGGCCCAACCCGGGTCGATGCCAGAATAGCCTGTGCAGACCCTGGTGGAACCCTGCCTGACCCTGGCCTGGCACTGTCTGCCTGAGAGTTGACCCTGACTAACCTTGAGTTGGCCCTAGCTGACCTTGACTGACCTCGAGCTGACTGACCTGACCCATGGATGCTTTGCCTAATCCTGGCTGACCCTGGGCTTTCTAAGACCTGACCCTGGTTGACCCTGGCTGATCCTGACTGACCCTAGACTGACCCTAGTTATCCTGGCTGATCCTAGGCTGATATTAGCTATTCAGAGAGCCAGGCTATCCCCTCTTATCAGGCTATAGCCTACAGGCTCTCCCCCAGCTGACCTTGGGAAGATCCTGGCTGGTCCTAGGCCCATGGGGGCTGGTGGGGGAGGGGAAAGGGCCCTCTCCAGGCCTTGGGGAACTCACTGCCCCCACAGGACTCCCCTGGGCTTTGGTCCCAGGCCCAGGCCACAGGCCCACCTGGCCGGGTCTTGGTTTTGAGGCCCGATTCTCAGAACAACAGCCTGGCTGGGCCACCTGGCTTGGGCTGTGCTCACAATGACTCAGTAGCCACCTAGAACTATTTTGAATGTTTCAGCAGGTGACCAGGTGCATGAGGCTTGAGAAGAGAGAGAAAAACAAGAGGGCACAAACACCTCTGCCTCCCCCATCCTCCACTACCCCTGCTCCCAAGCCCTCCGCCTCTGGTAACTCTGTGCCTGGAGACCCTTGTGGACAGGGTTCTGGTTCCTGTACCCTGGGCCCTGGGCCAATTTTCTTTCCATCATGGTGGCCTGGCATTTACAAACACCTTTGGATCCTGGAAGAGGTGAGGTCAGTGATGGGGCATCACCTCATTTCCATTCTGTGTTCAGACCAAGAGGATCTCTAGGAACCTCAGGGTCCCTGGGATGTTCTTCTTTCTCCATGTGAGTCACTATTTATGAAGTTCAAGATCCAGGACCCACCGGGTGAGACGAGGACTCAGGATTTAAGATCAAGTGATGAAGCCAAAGAACAGGGGCTTCTGATGAATGGGCAGAATATGAGGGCTAGAACCCAGTGATGAGGACCAGGACTCAGTGACCAGGACCAGGGCCCAGTGATGAGGACCAGGGCCCAGTGATGAGGACCAGGGCTCAGTGATGAGGACCAGGGCCCAGTGATGAGGACCAGGGCCCAGTGATGAGGACCAGGGCTCAGTGATGAGGACCAGGGCCCAGTGATGAGGACCGGGGCCCAGTGATCAGGACCCGGGCTCAGTGATGAGGACCAGGGCCCAGTGATGAGGACCAGGGCCCAGTGATGAGGACCAGGGCTCAGTGATCAGGACCAGGGCTCAGTGATGAGGACCAGGACCCAGTGATGAGGACCAGGACCCAGTGATGAGGACCAGGGCCCAGTGATGAGGACCAGGGCCCAGTGATGAGGACCAGGGCTTAGTGATCAGGACCAGGGCCCAGTGATCAGGACCAGAGCTCAGTGATCAGGACCAGGCCCAATGATTAGGACCAGGCCCAGTGATCAGAACCAAGAACTTGAGTGCAGGTATTGTAGAGGTCTTACTTTATACTCTGTTTGGTGAAGCCTACTTCTAGTCTTTGACTAATATTTTGGGAGCAGAATCAGCTCATGATTCTAGGCAAGGGAACCCCATCAATGCACCTGAGACCCTCCTTCATCCATGAGGCAGGCATTTGTGTCTCCAGAACCTCTGCCCCTCTCTTTCCCCTCCCCTCATTCAGAGTCTGAAAGCGTCTGCCTTTGGGGTCATTTATTGCACCAGAAAGGAAGGCCTTTGTGGGTGGCCGTGACTTCTGACGGCGCTGTTGTCTGTTATCCAGCTGGGCTCTCTGGAGGCTCCTCAAGTTTCCTTCCTGCCAGCACAAGAGGGGTCAGGGCCTGGCGGGCTCCCAAGGTGGGCAGGGTCCTTGCCAACGCCCTGTCCCCACCACAGCCTGGCTGCTGTGCACTGGCCGAGTCCAGGAATGGCCACACCCAACGAAGCCGCTGTCCTGCCCTGGAAGGGCACCTAGGGTCTGCCCCCGGCCTGCACAAGTGTCCAGTGTCTGTGTGGGCACCATGCCCCTCTGAGGCCAGACCCCCACTGGGGAGGGGCGGCCAAGCTCTGGTGAGGCTGGGCACTCCCGCCCCTCAGCCCATGGCTCTGCCCCTGTGCCCACCTGCCCGGCTGGCTTTGCTCAGTACTGGGGGGCCTCCCGGCTGTCTGGCGTGGCCCGGATACTTGTCACGGTCAGTGCTGTGCTGTAGAAGAGGCTCAGCAGGAAGAGGGTGAGCAGGGTGACGGTCGTGGGCCATAGGCTGGCCTCCGGGCTGTCCTCCTCGGGGCCATCCTGCATCAGGTCCAGCACCAGCCAGGGCTGAGATTCTGTAAGACACAGAGGGTTTGCCAGGCCTGGGCCTGTGCCTGTGCGGACAGGGCCAGGCCAGTGCCCTCCCCTGCCCCGACTCTCAGGACGGGATACCGGTAGCCAGTGCCCGGCCTCAGGACTGAGGCTGCAGATGCCCAGGGAAGGAGCCAGGACCCTGAAGCTCTGAAGACACCCGCAGGACTCCTGCCTCTGGGGTCTCAGGATGCCTTAGGGAGAGCCGTGGCAGGGCAGGAAGTTGGGGACGGCTCTGCTGCTCCAGGAGAGTTAAAGGCCAAGGCCTCCTGACTCCCAGCCCTGCCTGCTTCCTCAGCAAGCCCTTGTTCTTGGACCTTCTTGGCCTGGGCCCTGGGAGGGGCAGAGAAGACCAGCCTTGCCCACCCTCAGGGTGCTCCAGCTTGAGGCACGGATCTCAGTCTGTCGTTCAGTGTGCCAAGGGCTGGATAGACGAGACCGAGGGGCTCTCCCAGGGGATGGCTGGTCTGCAAGGAGCACAAGGAAGGCCCGACGGAGCCCAAGCTCAGGGTCCCAGGCCTAGGCCTTGCATGTTAGGTGGGATCTGGACCTACTTGTCATAGTTGGCCCATCCAGTCAACCACCCCCCTCTGCATCCGTCCCCTACCTGCTCACCCTCCCACCTGTCCATCCATCCACCTGCCCATCCAACCTCCATACATCCAGCTCTCTGTCTGTCCGTTTGTCCATCTGTCCATCCATCCATCCTCCTGTCCACTGTCTGTCCACCCTTCCATCCATTACGTGTTCTCTCTGTGCTGTCTGCTAGTTCCACCCTGGTCTGCCGACCCTTCTTCCTCCCTTTCTCTCTAGAAAGCTCCTCCTGTGGTCAAGTCCTGGCTCTAGGCGGCAGGTCCACCTTCTCTGCAGCAGCACTTCCCTCTTGCTTCCCCCATTGCCCTTGGGGACTGAACCTTGGGAGGGGGGCAGTGGCCATCATTGGCAGGGGCCTGCAGCCCACCTTGGCCCTGGGAGAAGGGAGAGGCAGCCAGAAGGCCGTGTCCCTTGTTGGGGGGCAGAAGGTGTCTAGATGAGAGCAGGGCCCCAGCCGCCCCCTTGTGGGGCCCTGGAGCAGGGGCCCCACGGCAGTCACGGCCTGCCCTCCTGGGCTCCGTCTCCCCAGGCTCCCCTCCTGCCCGGGGCTCTGAGCAGAAGCTACTGAGTGTCCCTGGGTGGAGGCGCTCTCTTCTGACCCCCTCCACCGCCCGCCATACTGTCCGTGGTTTGGGCCACACTTGGGCTCAGGAAGGGATGGGAGACTTGAATCTGGCAGCCAAGCAGGGAGCAGCTGCTGGGCTTCTCCAGTGGGTCCCCGAGCTGTGCCCAGCCAGATACATGGGGGGCCTGAGGCCAGGGGGGCTGGGGCAGTGGAGCTGGGCCTGGGGAACTTCCGGGCGCTTGGGCAGGGACGCCCTGCCTTCCTGGGGCGGGTCTGGGCTGTCAGCTTCCTGCACCCGCGGGGCTCAGGCATGCACGCTCGTGTGAGAGAACGTGTGCATACACGAGAGCATGTGTGCGTGTGTGTGCCCACCCCTGTGCACACATGTAGAGCGGTGGGGTGTGGGCGGGGGAGAGCTGTGCCCGGGCGGGGATGGCCCCTTTCTGTCCCATCAGGGGCTGTCCTGTGCAGAGGGTGGCACGGGGCCCCTGGCGTCCAGCCCTCTCTGAGCCTCTCCTCAGCCCTGTCCTGGGTGGGCTGTGGCTCTGCCCTGTCTGGCAGGCTCCCTGCTCTGCCTGGCTCATGCCTACTGGCTGCCCCTAGAGGCAGCTTCCTGAACTACAAGTGACCGAGTCCCCCCCTTTCCCGCCCCCACCACGGGGGACTTTCGTGGGGCCACTGCTCTCAGTACCCACCAGGCTGTGTCTGCTTTGCACGGTCAGCCCTCGCTCAGACCTCACTGCTGTGCCCACGCCCATGTGCACACACACACACACACACACACGTGCATGGCCGTGAAGGTGTATCCAGTGCCAGGCTGAGGGGACGCCAAGGCCTGGAGAGGGCTGGCGTGGTCGCTTTCCTCGTGGGACCTGCCCCCTCCCAGTGCGCAGACCCTGAGGAGGAGCACGGACAGGCAGGCGGCCGCAGGGAAGCGCAGAGCTGCTTCAGGCGAGCACGGAGTTTATTCAAGGGCGGGGTGGGGGGGCTCAGTAGCAGACGCCATCCACCTCTGACATGACCACGGACACATTCACGTGGGTGGGTTTACCCGCCAGGCGGTCGATGGTCTTCTGGGTGAAGGCCAGGGGCAGGGACTCATGGCCCACCATGCAGGAGAAGGTGTCCCCCTGCTTCCAGACCTCGGCGTCCACGCGTAGCACGCTGGTCACGGTGAAGGTGGCGATGCTCTGGCCAGGCTCGGGCAGGGGGCCCCAGGTCAGATACTTCTCACGGGGCAGCTCTTGATTCCCCTGCAGCCAGCGCACCAGCACGTCCTTGGGGCTGAATCCCCGCACCAGGCACGTCAGCGTCACCAGCTCGTTGAGGGCCAGCTCTTCCGACGGCGGCGGCAGCAGGTGGACCTGAGGCCGGAACGTGTTCACTGCAGGGCAGAGAGTGCGTCAAGGGTCTGCATGGGGAGGAGAGCGCCCCTGTCCCCTGGGCCCCCCGTGCCTCAGTTTCCCTCTGTGAGGGGTGTGCAGGGCTGGAGAAGGAGGGGCAGGCTCAGGAGGGTGCCTCGCATGTGGAGTGCCCAGCCGTCCATGTGTGGTGGTCCAGGCCTACCTGTGTCTTTCTTGATGGTGGCTGTCAGTGGGCTCGTGGAGTCAGCGTTGGGGTAGGTGGCAGAGCAGGAGAAAGTCTGTCCACTGTTCCAGGGGTCGGCACAGCCCGGCAGGACGCTGGACACGCTGTAGCAGCCACAGGAGTCATGTTTGGATGACCCCTGGACGGCGGTCTTCCCATCTGTCGGGTTCCAGGTGAAGCTGACGCCCTCGGCGCTTGTCAAGCCACTCAGTGTGCACGTGAGGCTGGCGTTGGAGCCCAGCAGCAGATCCTCAATGGCGGGTGGGTGCAGGGCCAGGCTGGGCTTGCAGTTTGTCGGGGAACACTCAGGAGGACATGGATCTACTGAAAGAGAGGCAAGACAGCTCAGTGAACCCTCTGCCCACCTCCCCTGGCCTCCAGCTCCAGCCCGGGCCCCTCCTGGCCACTCGCACACGGGGCTCAACCCCCTATTGTCTGAGTAGAGTGCCCACAGGAAAATGGTCCACGCTGGGTCAGGGTGGGAGGACGGGGCCTCACCCCAGCCTGCCCTCTGACCTATACATTTGCAGGGCACGTCCACGGTCTTGCTGGCTTTGGAGAGGTGCTGCACTTGGCAGGTCACGGACTTGTCATCTGGGCACAGGTTGGCCGGCAAGGTCAGCTGGCTGCTCATGGTGTACAGGCTCCCGGACAGCACAGCAGGGAAGTTCCTGACGGACACATTGTCACCACTCTGGTTCCAGGTCACGCTCAGGGGCGCTGATGGGAAGAAGCCCTGGACCAGGCAGCCGATGACCACCTGCCCCGGTGGGTTGCTGTTCCCAAGGCTCAGCGGGAAGATGATGGGGCTGGTTTCAGCCTCTGAAACACAGAGTGCACTGTGAGACAGCAGCCCTCTGCTGACTGGACCCCTGACAGCCCCACGAACACAGGACGATGCCCACCTTTCCTTTAAACAGAGAGTAAGTGACTGGCCCAAGGTCACACAGCTTGTATGTGGTGCCGCTGGGGTCAGCAGCGGCCACCTGAGTCCAGCCAAGCCATGTCTGAGCATGCCCCTCAGGGCTCTGAGCATGTGGGCCACACACGCTCTTCAGACGGGGCCTCTGGGTCAGGCCACTCCCGGTGGGAGTCCTGGCTGACACAGGGCTCTCTCTCTGGCAGGCTGAGGCTTTGGAAGAATTGGGAGCTACTTGGCTGCCCTCTATGTGGTGGGCCCAGCTTGCCCTCCCCCAGAGTGTGGGGGATCGTGAGAAGTAGAGAGCGGGCTAAGCAGAGACAGCAGCCTGGCTTGAAGCTGAGTCTGTGGGGTCTTAGTTTGGCTGTCCTGGGAATCCGGCGGGGAGCGGGGAGGCTGCCTTCTGTGTCCCCTCCCACTCCCTGGGTAGGGCCTCAGTCACACTGCTCCCCCTGCCCCGATGAATCCCCCACCCGTTCTTCTAAACCAGCACTTGGCTTCCACGGACTACGAGGGTTTTGAGGCTGGAAGCGCAGTAACAAGTCAGTCCTTCAGGGCTGCCCCCGGATGGTCAGGCTACAGAGGGTGTGGGCTACACCTGTGTTTTCACGGTCCCCTTCCTGTCAACAGGTGGAGGCAGAGGGGGGAGTCACAGGTGCACCCTGGGGCTGCACGGCCCTGGTGTGCCCCCAGGAAACACGGGGGTGCTATCTGGCTGGACAGCAGGGCTCTGGGGGCAATCCCTACTCAACCCATGCCTCCAGGTCAACTCAGGCACTAGCCCAGTCCATCCATGTTCAACCCAGCCCAGCCCAGACTAGAGTAGTCAATTTCAATCCAGCTCACCCCAGCTCAACCAAACTCAGCCCAGGTCAACTCAGTTAAAACCACTTCAACCCAGTTCAGCCCAGCTCAGTACAGCCCAGTTAATCTCAGCTCAGCCAAGCAGAGCCTGGTTTAGACCAACTGAGAGAGTAACAGGCAGGAAGGCTAGGGGTCTCCAAACAGAGGAAACAGGCTGCCAGTGTCAGGCATTTGTTTTTCCCTCTTAAGCAGCAGGAGGAAACAAGCTACAAGCGTCCGATTTTCCCTTCTCTGTACAAATTTAAAAGGAGGTTTCTTTTAAAATTCTGTGTTGCCATGACGACAACTGGTTCCACCTGAACTTAACTTTTCTCAAACCTTGAGCCAACTAATGCGTTTTTCTTAAGGAAATTTTTTTTAAGCTATGTTAATGAACTATGTATTTACTCTATACTCTCTTTCTTCAAGTCGGTTCCTCCTAAGACTCAGAACCAACTTGACAAACCAGTGTATTTTACCCATGCGAACATTCTCTCAGGCTCTGTTAACGAGACCATGTATTTGCTCAGAAAACTGCCTTTCTTCAAGATTTGTGTCAATCATTTCATGGCCTGGGATGGCTCACTTTGTGCCAGCATCATACCAAAATGCATGTTGTGGGTGAGGGGCCTGGTGCCGGTCTCTGAGTTTTGAGACATTCCCTTTCTCTGAGAAACAGCCTCCTGATAGGCATAAAACTTATTCCTAAAGACTAGCAGGGGTCCCTCTCTCTGCCCCCTTCTGATGTCTGTGTCAGAAGCTGTCTCTATCTCTTTTATACTTTAATACATCTTTATCACACAAAACCTGAGAAATCAAGCCTCATCACTGGCCTCAGATAGAATTCCTCTACTCTGGAGGCCAAGAATCCTGGCATCATTCACGGCTCAGCAACAACCTTTCAAGCTCAGTCCAGTTCAGCCCAGTTCAGCCTAGTTCAGCCTAGTTCAGCTCAGCTCACCTAGCTCAGCCCAGTTCAGCCCAGCTCAGTCCATTTTAATCTAATTGAGCCCAGCTCTACCCAGTTCAGCTCAACTTGCCTAGACCAGCTCAGTATAGCCCAGTTCAGTCCAGTTCAGCCCAGTTCAGCCCTGCTTACCCAGCTCAGCTCATCTCTGCCCAGTTCAGCCCAGCTCGCCCAGCTCATCCAGCTCAGGCCACCTCAACCCTGCTCATCCCAGCCTAGGCCAGTTCAACCCAGTTCAGCCCATTTCAGCCCAGTTCAGCTCAGTTTACCCAGCTCAGCCCAGCTCAGCTTATCTCAGCCCAGCTCAGCCCAGTTCATCCCAGCTCAGCCCAGTTTATCCCCGCTCAGCTGAGCCTAGCCTAGTTCAGCTCAGCTCACCCATTTCAGCCCAGCTCAGCTCATTTCGGCCCAGTTCAGCCCTGCTCAGCCCAGCCTAGCCCAACCTAGCCCAGCTCAGCCCAGTTCAGCCTAGCTCAGCTCAGCTCACCTAGCTCAGCCCAGTTCAGCCCAGCTCAGTCCATTTTAGCTTAATTGAACCTAGCTCAGCCTAGTTCGTCTCAGCCCTACCCAGTTCAGCTCAGCTTGCCTAGACCAGCCCTGTTCACCCAGCTCAGGCAATTTCAACCCTGCTCAGCCCAGCCTAGGCCAGTTCAACCCAGTTCAGCCCAGCTCAGCCCAGTTTATCCCCGCTCAGCCGAGCCTAGCCCAGCTTAGCCTGGTTCAGCCTAGTTCAGCTCAGCTCACCTATCTCAGCCCAGTTCAGCTCAGTTCATCCAGCTCAACCCAGCTCAGCTCATCTCAGCCCAGTTCAGCCTAGCTCAGTTCAGCTCACCTAGCTCAGCCCAGTTCAGCTCAGCTCAGTCCATTTTAGCTTAATTGAACCCAGCTCAGCCTAGTTCATCTCAGCTCTACCCAGTTCAGCTCAGCTTGCCTAGCCCAGCCCAGTTCAGTCCAGTTCAGCCCAGCTCAGCCCAGTTCAGCCCAGCTCTACCCAGTTCAGCTCAGTTCAACCAGCTCAGCCCAGTTCAGCCCAGCTCAACCCTACTCAGCCCAGCCTAGGCTAGTTCAGCCCAATTCAGCCCATTTCAGCCCAGTTCAGCTCAGCTCACACATCTCAGCCCAGCTTAGCCCAGTCAGCTCAGCCCTGCTCAGTCCAGCTTAGCCCAGTTCAGCCGGTTCAGCCTAGTTCAGCTCAGCTCACTTAGCTCAGCCCAGTTCAGCCCAGGCTAGCCCATCTCAGCTCAGTTCAGCCTAGTTCAGTTCAGCTCACCTTGCTCAGCCCAGTTCAGCCCAGTTCAGTTCAGCTCACCTTGTTCGGCCCAGTTCAGTTTAGCTCACCTAACTCAGCCCAGTTCAGCCTAGTTCAGTTCAGCTCATCTAGCTCATCCCAGTTCAGCCCAACTCAGTCCATTTTAGCCCAGTTGAGCCCAGCTCAGCTCAGTTCAGCTCAGCTCGCCTAGCTCAGCCCAGTTCAGCCCAACGCAGTCCATTTTAGCCCAGTTGAGCCCAGCTCAGCTCAGTTCAGCTCAGCTTGCCTAGCCCAGCCCAGTTCAGTTCAGCTCACCTTGCTCGGCCCAGTTCAGCCCAGTTCAGTTCAGCTCACCTTGCTCGGCCCAGTTCAGCCTAGTTCAGTTCAGCTCACCTAGCTCAGTCCAGTTCAGCCCAGTTCAGCCTAGTTCAGTTCAGCTCATCTAGCTCAGCCCAGTTCAGCCCAACTCAGTCCATTTTAGCCCAGTTAAGCCCAGCTCAGCTCAGTTCAGCTCAGCTTGCCTAGCCCAGCCCAGTTCAGCCCAGTTCAGTTCAGCTCACCTTACTCGGCCCAGTTCAGCCTAGTTCAGTTCAGCTCATCTAGCTCAGCCCAGTT
>ML661920.1:1887359-1911292 GCA_007570785.1 Antilocapra americana
CAGTTCAGCCTAGTTCAGTTCAGCTCATCTAGCTCAGCCCAGTTCAGCCCAACTCAGTCCATTTTAGCCCAGTTGAGCCCAGCTCAGCTCAGTTTAGCTCAGCTCGCCTAGTCCAGCCCAGTTCAGCCCAGTTCAGCCCAGCTCTACCCAGTTCAGCTCAGCTTGCCTAGCCCAGCCCAGCTCAGCCCAGTCCAGCTCCCGGCTCCCAGCCCAGCTCAGCATCCTGCTCTATGTCTGGTGGGTGGCAGTCTGCCTTTCTATTTGGAGTCTGTCCTCTGTCCTCTGACCCCAGGAGGCCCTGGAATGCGCAGCTACAGAGATGACCCTCAACAGCTTCTGGGACCCACCTGCTCAGGGCTGCCCGAGGGCTCAGTGCAGCTGGGAGGGGCCCTTGCCTTTTGGCCATGTGGCCCCGCACTGCAGGTCCCTCTGGCCCTGGAGGAGCCAGAGTGGGTGGAGGCCTAGGGCTTGTCCAGGCCGTCCTGATGGCTGCGCAGTCTCAGCTGACCCTGCCCCGCTCTGGGCCATTTGGGCTGTTGGTGAGGTTGATGCTGTGAGGGGCAGGCTGGGGATGGGCTGCATGACCCCATAGATGGGGTCACTCGCCCACTTCCTGTCCCGCCAGTTGCGGCCGCTTGCTTCCACGTCATGTCTGGTCTGTGGTCTGGCTGTGGTGGGGCCAGGTGTGTGTGGCCTGGACTCTGGGACCCCCAGGAACTTGACCCTGGCCTAAGACCTTGTGGGTGCAGAGGCAGGTGCTGCGGTGGGGTGGGGGTCATGGCCTCATGGGGCTGACCATGGGGCTGGGCAGGGGGCTGAGGTGAAAAGAAGTCAAGGCCACAGTGAAAGAAGCAGAGGCCACAGTAGACAGAGTCGGGGCCACAGTAGCCAGAGTCAGGGGCCTAGGGTCCCTGAGGGAGACATGGTCCCAGAGTAGAGGGGTGAGGCTGGAGGGGGAGGCGGCCGCATGGGTCAGCAGGGGCAGGAGCCCCGAGGGACAGGCACTTCTGGGTGACCCCAGCAAGCAGGCCTCCTAGACCATCAGGGCGCAGGGCGGCTTGAATGTGGGGGGCCTCTCCAGCCTGGCCATGACCCTTCCTCTTCCTCCAGGAGTGGCGGGATCCTCCCCTGGAGCTGGAGCGGGAGTGTGGGGGTCACCTCTGTCTGGAGTCTGGAGTCCTGTGTTGGGGGGAGTGGCTGAGCTCCTGGCCCTGCTGCCTCTGCCCTATTTCCTGCCCAGGGTTCTCCCACCAGCTGCCCCGCCAGTTGCCAGGTGCTTGGCCCCCCTGGTGACCCTCAGAAGGCGGTCCTGCCTGGGCATACAATGGCTGAGGGGCTTGGTTTGCATCTGTGTTCGTATAAAATTTATCTGTCTGTTTTACTTTTGGCTGTGTTGGACCTTTGGTTGCTGTGTGCGGGCTTTCTCTGGCTGCGGACAGCAGCGCTGCCCCTGACAGCAGTGCACAGGCCCCTGTGGTGGCGGCGTCTCTTCCTGCAGAGCGCAGGCGCTGGGCCTCTGAGCTCAGCAGTCGCAGCCTGGGGCTCTAGAGCCCGGGAGTGTGGCTCGAGGCTTAGTTGCTCTGCGGCAGGTGGGATCTGCCCAGACCAGGGATTGAACTGGTGTCCCCTGCATTGCAAGGTGAATTCCTAACCGCTGGACCACCAGGGAAGCCCTGTTTATTCATTTCTTCACACACAGAAGGTTCTGGAGCAACACAGGGACCAACAGTCTCCTCCCAGGAAGAAGACTGCTGTGGGGAGGGCGGCTGGCTGGTAGAGATGCTGGGCCTCAGGGGGAGACCGGCTTTTCCCTGGGGCAGGGGTGGGGCTGGCAGGGTGGGAGGGGGAGATGGATGGAGGAAAGGGAGCCCGGGGTGGCATGCCAGGTGGGCACATACACCTTGGCTTGGTTTAAGGACCTCTGGAGTCTATCATGAACCTTGGGACACCCATAGTGCCACCCACGAGGGACATTTCCTCCCAGGCTGCTGGCTGGCCTCTGGTCCACCCCATGCCCACTGTACCAGCGGTGTCTGCGTTGCAGATGGCTGGCTCTGAGGATTCTTCTTTCTGGCCCTCGAGTGCCCAGAGCTCTGTGCCTTCTGGGGGTCCCTGTGTCCCTCATGTCCCCTGGTGCTGTCCCTGAGGGAGCTGGAGAAACGGGGCTCAGAATGTGTGGTCACATGTAGCCTGGCGGGCATGCAGGAGACAGAGGAGGGTGGTGGGGAGCTGGGGATCACCCTCTCCAGCGTCCTGTGCCCCCACACAGACAGCACTACCCCACCAGGGTCACAGATGGGCATGGAGCTTGGGGCAGAAAGAAGAGCTTGGACTTGAGATGGATGGATGCGGGGTCTATAAGACTGAGAGCCACGGAGTTGGGGGAAGGGTCTGAGCCCTAGTGGGTGCTGCTGGTAAGATTAACTGAGCACCTTCGGGAGTCAGGGACTTGTTCACTGTGGGTTTAGGCTGGAGAGGAAAGAGCTGGGACTGGACAAGTCCTCCTGGGCTTCTTCGGAAGCAGGCGGGGCCTCAGCGTGGCCAAGGCCTGCTGGCTGGCAGTGAGGGTCCTGGGGCCGTGACAAGGACCTCACACTGTGGGCTCAAAACAACAGAAGTTTAGTCTTGTGCTTTGGAGCTAGAGGGAGACCTCAGTTAGATCCCTGGGTTGGGAAGAGCCCCTGGAGAAGGAAAAGGATACCCACTCCAGTACTCTGGCCTGGAGAATTCCATGGCCTGTAGAGTCCATGGGGTCACAAAGAGTCAGACGCGACTGAGCAACGTTCACTTGGAGCCAGATGCCTGAGATCAAGGTGTGGGTGGGGCTGTGCCCTCCCCTGCCTTCCTACCTCCTCCCACTGCTGGTGGCCCAGGCATCCCAGGCACCACCCCGATCTCTGCCTCTGTCCTCGTGAGACCTCCCACCCCAACTCTGGTCTCCCCTCCTCTGTCCTTTGTGAGGACTCTTGTCATTAGATTTAGGGCCCATCTGGACAATCTCGTCCTAAAATCCTTTAATTGTGTCTGTAAAGACTGAATAAGGTCACCCTCATGGGTCCCAGGGCTTAGGATGTGGACATAACTTCTGGGGAGCGCCCCTCAGTGGTGGGTTACTGGAGAAGCAAGAGGAGGAGGACAAAGGCGACCCTGAAGCTGGCATCTTGCTGCTGGGAGGGCACGTGCAGCGGGCCACTGGCTCAGAGCCCAGCTGCCTGGCATTACCCTTCCTCTTGTCCTTCTCTGCGGCCCTGCTCTTGGAGGCTCCTTCCCGCACAGGTGCAGTTGGGGAGGCGTCCCCAACCTCAGGAGTGGCAGATGGGGTCCTCTTGTCTCTGCCTGAGCAGAGCTCAGCTCCTGCCACTAGCTTTGCCCTTAGAGTGTCAGGAATCACTCACTGTACTTGGCAAGCTCCACCTGCTCAGCCCAGGGCCCTCTCTCTCCTGCCTCACCCCTTTCCCTTCTGACTCGGGGAAGATGTGTGTGGTCGGTGTGTGACAATGCCCAGCTCACAAGGCCCTAGTGGGCTGAGCCCTCGTGGCCCTCGTTCTGGGGTCCCCAGCGGGTCTCATGGTCTGGGGTGCAAGTCAGAGAGAGAAGACACCCCCCTCTGCCCTCAGGAGTCCCAGCTCAGGGGACAGGGAGGAGGGTACCTGGCATGGCTTGAGAGAGCCCTGCAGGTAGGGTCTGGTCCAGGCCTGGTTTCCTGAGACTGAGTGAGTCTGTGCAGGTGTGTCGTGTTGACCTGGGAGGGTGGAGCACGGCGGGGCTGTGGCCCTGGCCTTGTATGAGGCTCTCTCCTGGTCTCATGTTCTATTTGGACCAGACTCTCGGAGTCTCTGGACAACCTCAGAGTTGCCCAATCCTGGGTGTTCTACCCTCGATCCCTGCAGGCTGCTTGGTCCATGTTGGCGTCCTTGGGATGCGGTCTCCTAGCGTGGAGGGCGGCTCTCAGAAGGGCCTTGACCATGAATGGACTCTCCTGTCAGCGCTGACCATGACTGACCCCTTAGGGTTTGCCTGCTGGGAGTGGGATTGTTGTTTGACCTTCGTGTGGGGAAGGGCAGTGAGTCTGGGCTGGAGGCCAGTGGGGTAGGTGTGGTGGAGGCACAGCAGTTCCCTCTGTGGGCTTCAAAGGACGCTTGAATCAGGGCCTGGCTGGACACTTGGGTGCTCAGGACTCAGAGGTGCCCTCTGCCTGCTTCCCTCTGCTCCTGTCCACTTCCCTGGGTGGAGGTACCTCCCACTTCCATGGGACCAGAGGTTCTTCCCTCAAAGTATGTTCATGGGATTTTTTACTTTAATGAACTTTACTTGGAAAAGTTAGGAGAGAGAGGTCAGACAAGGCCACAGTGTGGGGGGGTTGGGGTGGGCCTGGGCTGATTACGGGGGGGTTGGGGTGGGCCTGGGCTGATTACGGGGGGTTGGGGTGGGCCTGGGCCGCGCCAGCTGTGGGGCAGGCCCTGAGGTAATCCCCCTCTGCTGTGGGGCCTGCCTCCCACTCTGGAGGCCCTGCCTGCAGCCCTGAAAACTCCCATAGCTCTCCTCAGAAGGGATTCTCTGCCCCCTTATTCTGTAGACCCAGGGCCTGGGGGTGGACAGCAGGGAGGGCGGACGTGGGGACAGGGCAGGGGGTGGGGGGCAGGGGCCTTGGACCTGGGGCAAGGAGGTGGGACTAAGGCTGGGAGGGAGCTCTTGGCTTGGTTGGGCTGGACCAGGGCTCTTGAGTCCCAGGTGGGCTCTGGACTCTGAGCGTGGGTGGGCTGTGAGCTCCAGGCCCCTCCCTGTGCTTTGGGGGCTGTTCTGTTAGTCAGGGTGTGGCCCCCACCCCAGGCGCCTGGGAGGAGCCCAAGGTGGTCAGTGTCCACACCCAGCCCAGTCTCTGTGGAGGGGACAGATGCTCTCCTGGGACTTGTCCCCAAGTTGGGTGGCTGTGGGGGTTGTGAATGATGGGCCTCCTTGTTGCCTTTGACCTGGAGGCTGAGCTGGACTATGGACGCCCGCATGCTTCCTGTAAGCCCCTCAGTGGTTGTCTGCTCCTCCCTCCTTCCCAGGGCCGCTCGGCAGCTGCAGGGATGCTCAGACACCAGAAGGCAGTGGGTGCTGTGTGGTACTGGTGTGGTCTCGGGGGGCCTGGGGCTGCCCCTGGAGGATGGTGGCCAGGACCCACTTCACCTGGGGGAGGGCATGTGTGAGGCAGGTTCTGAGCCCAGCTGGGGCTCCCCCTCTCTGGGTGCCCCACCCGGAAGCGGGGCGTCTGTGCCCACCTTGCAGAGGCTGACGGTGGCGCCATAGCTCATGCTGAGCAGGAAAAGCACGATGAAGACAAGGAGGCTGGTCCAGGTCTCCTCCAGCTCCTCACTCTCAGCCTCCTCCGCACACAGATCCTCGAGGGCCAGCTCTGTGGGCACCGGGTGGTCAGCCCCCTGGCCTGGGGTCAAGCTGGAGAGGACAGGCTTGGCCACCCTTAGTTAGTGGAGGGAGCTGGGCCTGGTGCCCTGGTCCTGGGCGGCCCCCCTTCTGGCCCCTCCAGCCAGCCCTGGCCGCGGGGGCAGGAGGCCTCTGAGCCGGCAGGCAGCTGTGTGGGGGACTCTGGCCCCCTGCCTACTGTCGTCCGTCCCTCTACCCCCAGGTGGCTGGTGTTTTCCCTCCCACCGTTTCGCACAGCTTTTCCCCTGACTGCTGGTCTCTCACACTGAACCGCGTGGGCTCCTTACCCCGGACCCACCCCCACTGCCTGCTCCACGGCAGGTGGTGGCCCCCGGCCTGGGGAGTGCCCTCCTCCATCAATTGCACAGCCATGCCTGCCTAGCCCAGCCCCCTGGGTCCCATTCCTGCTCAGCTTCACTCTCGTCAGCCTGGGGGCTCCTCAAAGAGCATGGGGCTGGCCTCCCTCCCTGGAGCCCTCAGGAGAAGCCTGGACCCAGGATGGCCTCTGGAGTCAACAGATCATCACAAGGGGCACCCGAGGGCTGTGCCCTGGCATGTGGACCTTGCCCACCCTGTGGGAATCCAGAGCTGCCCCCAGACCCTGCTCCTCCTGTCCTGGGCCTGGGCCTCTCCTCACCCAGCACAGCCTCCACTCTGGGCTCCTTTCAGGGTGTGAGTTGTGCAGGTGGTGCTTTCTGTGTGTGTGGTGGTGTCTGCGTGTCTGCGTGTGCACCCACATGCACGTCTGTGAGGTCGTGTCCACGTCTGTGTGCACTCAGGTGCGTGTCCACGTGTGTCTGACCACATGTCTGTATGTCTGTGTGTGCACCCACATGCACATCTGTGAGGTCGTGTCCACGTCTGTGTGCACTCAGGTATGTGTCCATGTATGTCTGTCCACATGTCTGCGTGTCCGTGTGTTCCCATGTGTCTGTGCATCCAACTCTTCATCTGTGGGGTGCAACTGACAGAGACGGGCTGGCCTGGGGAGGCTGGGGCCACAGCAGGAAACCACGGGGGGGAAGGGAGGGTCCAGGGTCCAGGGTGTGAGGGTGTGGTCTTGGTAAAGGGTGTGGCCTGGGTGAGAGGGTGTGTCCTGGGTGAGAAGGTGGGCCTCTTGTGAGTGTGTGGGATGCTGCCTGTGGCTGGCAGTGGATGAGTGTGGAGCCTTGGCACCAGTGGACATGGTGGCCTGAGGGTGCTTGGGAGTGATGGGTATGTCCCAGACCGATTCAGAGTGGAGTGAGCCTGAGCAGCAAGATGGGGCACTGGGCGCTGAGCCCAGCCCCGCAGGACTGCATGGGTAGGAGGCAGTTCAGAGGCAGGAGCCAGAGGAGCGAGGGTCAGAGGAGCAGATGCCACGCTAGCCTACGTGCGCGGTTGGCTTGTCTGTGCCCCGGAGGTGACAGTGGGGGTCCCGCACGCTGGAGCCAGTATGGGGGTCTGGCCTGACCCATTTCTCCGTCTGGAGGGCCTGTGTGTGAGCAGCTGAACCTGGGAGCTTGGGGGCTTCTCTGTGTCCAGAGGGGCTGGCAGGAGCCTCGGGTGGAGGCTGAGGCCTCCAAGGCCCCCAGAAAAGGCTGGGACCTCTGAGGTCCCTCCCCTAGGACCGCCCTCTGACTCTTAGAACTTGCTGAGTGGGCAGAATTCATTGTGGGGTAGGGGGAGGGCCCCAACATGGACAGTGATGCTGGACAGAGCCCTGCCTCAGCCCCGTCCTCCTGCCGTGACTTCCCTTCCTCTGTGCCGGTATGTACCCCCCCAACCCACAGCCCACGAGCCCCAAGAACAGGCATGCCCGGGGCTCAGAGCAGGCACCGGAGTGTTTATTGACAGTGGACAGAAGGTCCCATGGGCCCCTCCCCTGCCCCTGGAGAGGGGTGGGTGGAGGGCGGGCATTATTTACCGCTGTTAATGAACACCGATTTCTCCAGGGTCCGAGTCTTGGGCAGTGCCTCGTGGATCACTTGGCAGGTGAACTCATCACCCGTCTCCCAGTCGGCCCTGGGGACCGCCAGGCGGCTGTAGGCGAAGAAGGCGTGGGTGTTGCTGTTGGCCCTGTGGGGCTGCGTGGTGGTGTGCTGGTCTGCCCGCATAGGTTTCTTGTTCCGCAGCCAGCGCACGGAGATGTCCTTGGGGAAGAACTTCTGGATCAGGCAGGTGAGGGAGAGCTCATCCTCGTTCTCCAGCTCCTTTCTGTCTGGCCAGAACACGTAGACCTTGGGGGCTACCCGCTTGCCTGCGGACAGGTGTGTGGTCAGCCAGGCCCCCCCGGGAGACCCCCCCCCCCACCCAGCCTGCCGCTCACCAGCACCCTTGGAGATGGATCGCTGGATGTCTGTGGGCAGGTCGCCATGGCTCACTTTGCAGTAGTAGGTCTCGCCTTCAACCCAGTCAATGACGTCCACCGGCAGGGTGGACGTGACGGTGATTGTCCCGTTGAACTGATTCTTGATGTCGAGGGGGTCCGCGTGCACAGGTTTCCCATTTGCCCTCGACCAGGTCAGGCTCAGGTTCTTCGTGCTGGCCAGGTCCACAACCAGGCAGGTGATCTTGGGCGACTTGTGGACGTACAGTTCAAGGGGAGTGGGCGGGCTCAGGTAGGCGCTCACGCCGCGGGGCTCGGACTCAGCTGTGTGAGAGGGGCCCGTGTGAGGTTGACCGCTCCCCTCCCTGAGCCCCCGGTGTCTGAGCGCCGGTGTAGGCGAGGGCCGTCCGTACCTGTGCACCTGCGGGCGTGGTTGTCGAAGTTGAAGCCGTAGTAGCTGACCCGGCAGGTGTAGGTCTTCTCGGACACCCACTGGCCCTGTGTGATGTTGACTTCACTGTAGGTGGAGGTCAGATTGCCCTCCTGTATCTCGGGGCCCGATTGTGCATACAGTTCTTTGGACTCGAGTCCATCCACCAGCCAGGTGACCTTGATTTTGCCCGGGGTGTAGCCAGAGATCTGGCACAGGAGCTGGATGGTGGTGTGGGTGTCGCCACTGGGGTTGCAGGAGGAGTAGAAGAGCCTCACTGAGGGGTCGCTGAAGTTCTTGGCGCACTCTGCAGGCAGAGGGGGCGGGCGTGGGGCTGGCCTCCCAGGACCCCAGGCTTGCCTCCCTGGTCCTCCAGCCTGGCTGGCCTGCCCCCCACCCCTGACTATCTCACCAGCTACCCCAGGCCTGGCCTACCAGTGCTGACGGTCTTGGTGATGGTGAAGTTGGTCTCAGCGTGGAAAACACTGCAGGTGAACTGCTTGGACTGCTCGCCTGAGACGGTCAGCTGGCTGGTGGTAGTGTAGAGACTGGAGCTCGCCATTTGGATGCTAGGGAAGGTCAGGGTGCTCCCATCCAGGGGCACTGTGTCCCAGGTCACAGTCACTGACCCTGGGAAGTAGTCCTTGACCAGGCATCCCAGCGTCACAGAGGTCTCCTCTGTGCAACAGAGTGTCAAGGGGTAGACGAGTGGGCTGTGGGTGGAGGCTGTGGGGACAGAACCAGGGTCAGTGCTGGTCTCAGGGCTGTCACCCACATGTGCCAGGCTGACTGCTCGCCTGGGGTGGGCTGTAGAGCTCTGGCTCAGGGAACACTGGGACTCTGCTCCAGCCTCGAGGGACAGATGGCTTCTTCTGGGTCCTTTTCTCACCTCCTGACCCCTCCAGGGACCCCTCCAGTGAGCAGCTGTGCTCCACCTCCTGACCCCATCAGGGACCCCTGCAGCAAGCAGCTGTGCTCCACCTCCTGACCATATCATGGACCCCATCCAGTGGGCAGCTGTGCTCCACCTCCTGAACCCACCAGGAACCCCACCAGTGAGCAGTGACAGTCACTGCCCTTGGCCTGAGTGCCTGGACACAGGACACTTGAGTGGAGGTGCCAACCCACTTCCTGGAGGTGGGTACTCAGAGCCCATGACCCCTGTCAGTACCTGGGGACCGGAGAGACCCCCAGGAGGTACCAGGCTGTTTTCCTGTCCCCACTCCCTGTTGGAGATCAAGGACTCAGAAGCCCAGGAACCACAAGTCTGTCCCCTCTGCCCCACCCTCAGCCCTGGCCTGGGTCAGAGACCTTAAGTGATCACCAGGCTGCTTCCCCACTCCCAACCCTAATGCAGATTCCCCTGGGGATCTAAAGGCCCCCACTTTCCAGGAATCACCCCAGTCCTTGTGGGCATCCTGTGGGTGGATCCACCTGCTGCCCTCTGGGCCCTGCTCCCAATGGCCAGTGAGTTAGCCTTTCAGCTCCCTGAGTTGTTCCATGACGGCTGCCCCATTCATCCCAATCTTCCTCTGAACAGCCCAGGACCCCTGGTGCTCTGCCTGTGGATCCCCAGGGAAGTCCGAATACAGCCCCATCGAGAGAGGATGAAGATGCCTCAGGGCCCTCATCAGCCCCCTCTTCAGCCCCCTCAGGCTCAGCCCAGTTCAGTCAGCTCAGCCTGTTCAGCCCTGTTCATCCCAGTTCAGCCCTATTCAGCTAGCTCAACTCAGTCCAGTTCAGCCCAACTTAACCCATTTCAGTCGAGCTAAGCCCTGTTGATTCCTGTTCAGCCCTGTTCAGCTCAGCTCAGCCCAGTTCAGCCCGGCTCAGCCCAGTTCAGCCCAGCTCAACACTGTTCAGACCAGCTCAGCTCAGCTCAACTCAATCAAGCCCAACTCAGCCATCTTCATCCCAGCTCAGCCCTGTTCAGCTCAGCTCAGCTCAGATAAGCCCAGCTCAGTCTAGTTCAGCCCAGCTAAGCCCAACTCAACTCCGTTCAGCCCAGTTCAGCCCAGATAAGCCCAATTTAGCCCAGTTCAGTTCAGCTCAGCCCAGCTTAGCCAAGTTCAGCCCAGCTCAGCCCAGATAAGCCCAACTTAGCCCAGCTCAGTTCAGCTCAGCCCAGCTTGGCCAAGTTCAGCCCAGCTCAACCCAGCTAAGCTCAATTCAGCCCAGCTCAGCTCAGTTCAGCTCAGCCCAGCTCAGCTCAGCTCAGCTCAGGTCAGCCCAGCTCAACTCAACCAAGCACAGTTCATTCAGTTCAGACCAGTGCAGCTCAGGCCAGCTCATCCCAGTTTAGTCTGTTCAGCTTGGCTCAGCCTAGTGCAGCCTTCCTCAGCCTTATTCAGCCCTGTTCAGCCCAGTTCAGCTCTGTTCAGCTCAGCTCAGCCCAGCTCAACTCAACCAAGCCCAGCTCAGCACAGTTCAGTCCAGTTTATTCAGTTCAGACCAGTGTAGCTCAGGCCATCTCATCCCAGTTTAGTCTGTTCAACTTGGCTCAGCCTAGTTCAGCCTTCCTCAGCTTTATTCAGCCCCATTCAGCCCAGCTCAGCCCTTTTCAGCCCAGCTCAGCCTTGTTCAGCTCAGCTCAGCCCGATTTAGCCCCACTCAGCCTAGTTCAGCCCTGTTCAAGCTAGTTCAACCAAGCTCAACCCAGTTCAGCCCAGTTCGACCCAGTTCAGCCCAGTTCAGCCCAGTTCAGCCCAGATCAACCCTATTCAACTCAGCTTAGCCTAGTTCAGCACAACTCAACCCTTTTCAGCCCAACTCAGCCCAGTTCAGCCCAGCTAAACCCAGGTCAGCCCAGTTCAGCCCTGTTCATCCCACCACAGTGCAGCTCAACCTAGCTCAGCCCAGTTTGACCCAGCTCAACTCAGCCAATCCCCACTCAGCCCCACCCCTCCAGGGTAGGCAAGCTCACTAGAGAAGACTCTAGCCCAGTCCAGCCCATTCAGCCTCGATAGGTTTGGGTTGCCCGTTTTATCCCACCTAGCCATTCTAGCTTGGCCCTACTCTGCTGAGCTCAGTTTCTTCTGACTCAGCCCAACTCAATCCAGCCAAGTCCAGGTCCACCTAGTTCAGCTTAGCACAGCCCGGTTCAGCCAACCCAGGATGGCTGACTCCTGGAGCTCTGCTCAGCTGAACCAGCCTGGTCTAGGACAGCCAGGATAGGCTGCCCTGGCCCCGTGAGGACAGCATCTCTCCAAGCCACCTGGCTCAGCCCACCCAGCTCAGCCCAGAATCACCTTTACTCCAGGCGGCCCAGCTCACTTCAGTGCGGTGTACAGTCCCACGCAGCTGAGGACAGCCCAGATGGCGAGTGAGGCCCAGCTGAGGCTGGGATGGTTCATCTGCCTCCTCATAGCTCTGTCTGCTAAGCCACACTCGGCCCAGAGAAGCCCTGCCTGGCCTGCCTGAGTCAGGGTGGCTAAGGCCAGACCATGCAGGCACAGTGTTCCCGCCATGTTGGCTGGCATGCAGACTGACCCCTGCAGCTTTCTCCCCTGACCCTGGGCTGGCCGCCACTGTCCTGGCTGGCTGGGGGCAGATCCACGCTCAGCCTGCTTTTTACGCCCTGTGTGTGGTCCCTGCCCTGGCCCTGACCTGTCTGTGAATCTCGGCCCCTTTGTCTCCTCCAAGTCGGCTTTGAGCATTTTCTCCCTTCCCTGTGTCCCCATGCGGGGAGTGGACAGCGGAGAGACAAGGAGTGACCCAGAGGCTGCGTTCCCATGGCAGGCAGTTCAGCTGTCTTCTCCCAGCAGGGTCTGGGCGGCTCCAGGAGCTGGGGCACCCGAGGTGCTGGGTCCTCCTTCATGTATCCATGGCTGATGTGGCCCAGCCAGCCGGTGGTGGCCATCTGCAGGATCCCTGGATAGGCTCCCGGGTGAGGTGAATCGTTGACACCCGTGGCTGTTATTTTCACATCCAGACGGTAGGGCCTGGGCGGGGACTGGGGGAGCTCTGCCTCAGTGCTCTCAGCTAAAAATGGGATGGGAACCCCCGGAGGCCTCAGCAGCCTTGGAACTTCCCTTCTCTCTCTGTTCTTGGGAAGTCGACTGAGTGGTGGCGGTTCTCAGGCCAGGCTCCTCTGTGGCCTCACCCCGGCCTCCACTGCTGGCTTGTAGCCTCTCTCCTCAGTGCCACGGGCTGCCTTGGTGAGCCCTTGGCACTCACTGTGGTCTTCTGATGGCCGGGAAGGGACAGGGCAGCGGGCACGACCACCTCTGTCCCCGAGGCCGCCCTGTGAGGGGCAGTCTGGGCTGCTTTGTGTGTGAGTCGAGGCCTGGTGGCCCCGGAGCCTATGGTGGATCCTGGGGCTACCCGAGGACACACTGTCAGGAGGAGCAGGCCAGGGTCTGGCCCACGGGGGTGGCCCTGGCTGCGTGTGTGGGGCCATGAGCCCAGCTGGGTGCAGGTAGGGCAGTAACAGTCCGCCCGCTGGCAGGCTCATCCTCTGTGTGCCTGCTGCCCTGACTGGGTGATCCTGTCCTGCAGCCGGGCTTCCATTAGGCCAGCGAGGGCCTGGGGAAGGCTGGACATGAGCATGCCACCTGGGCGGCTGGTCCCCCACAGATGCTCACTGATGTGTGCTCAGCGACAATGGCTGCGTGTCGGCCTTGCCTCCATGTCATGGACCTGGGCTGCAGGACCCTGTCCCTTGGACCCAGGACATCCTGGGCTGGTGGTCTGCATGCCAGAGGCCTTGTCAGGCCTGGTCCCCTTGGAGGGCAGAAGACCCCAGAGGGGCAGCTGGATGCCTGGGGTGGACCCAGTGCACAGAGCTGGGTTCCCGAGGCCCCCAGGACAGACTGGCCTAGTGTATGCCACCCCTGCCCCCTTGGCCCCAGTGATAGATGATGCCTGGGAGGTGGACGGGGGAGCACTGAGTTCCCTGGAAGGACCCAGGGTTCTCAGAGAAACCACAGGGAGGGCAGAGCCCCACTAGGGAGCCTCCTGCCAGGTGGTGTCAGGACCCGCAGCACACGGGAGTGTGTGGGGCTGGGGCTCAGCCTGGCCACCCAGGCCCACCCCAGCATCCCTTTGCTCATTCTCCTTGACTGTGGGCACTCAGGGCAGAGGCCTTGGTGTCCAGCCAATATATATGTTTATTTGGCTGTGGCACACGAGATCTTTAGTTGTGGCATGTGGAAGCTAGTTCTCTGACCAGGGATTGAACCCAGGCCCCCTGAATTGGGAGCATGGAGTCTTAACTGGTAGACCAGCAGCAAAGTTTGCCCTCACCAGTTTTCAACTTGTGATAAGCTTCTCCTGGTTAATCCCTTGGCTGTTTATGCTGTTTATTGAATCCTTTTCATTGAACAGAAATTCTTGATTTCCACGCGGCAGATTCACCAGTTATTTACCCTCCAGCTAGGACATTTAGGGTTGCTCTGTAGTTACCTAGGCCTGTGATAGCAAAGGCCACATAGTTGGTGGCTTAAAACCAAAGAAATGGACCCTCACATTATGGGAGCCTGAAGTCCGAAACCAAGGGGTCAGCAGGGCTGAACTCTTCCGAAGGCTCCGGGGAGGAGTCCTCCTGCCTCTTCCAGTGCCTGGTGGCTTCCAGTCTTTGCCTCCATCTTCACATGGTCATCTGCCCTGTATGTCAGCTCCTCCTGTTTTAAGTCATTGGACTTAATATGCTTCTGAAATCTACTGTGACCTAATCTCAAGGTCCTTAAGCAAGTGACATTTGCAGAGACCTCATGTCCAGACAAGGTCACATTCTGGAGTTCTGGGGATGCACACGGCACTGGGGAGATGCCATCACCACTGTGCCAGCCTTGGCCAGACCTTTTCATTTCAGCTTTAGAGCTGGCTTTTCTGATGTAAGTGTTCGATTCCAGCGGGCTCCCCCCACCACCCACTCACCTTGCAAGTGCTGTGGAAATGCAGGCTGAATTTCTCCATGGAAGAAGCCAGTTTCCCTGCCCACCCCAAAAGCGTTCCGGCTGCCTGACAGCACCACGATCACTGTAGTCCTAGTTCCTAGGAATGACCCGGCTGTTTCTGAGTGTTCTCCTTGTCCTTGGGTCTGCTTTGTGCATGAGACGACCCTTTTCAGTGATGTTTAGGGGTATGTGTTAACACTGAGGGGGACAGTCTCCCCCAAACCCTTCATTCTTTGCTTTACTTTTCAAAATGGTCTAAGCTGTAAATGGATCTCACCAACCAACCAACCAACCAACCAACCAACCAACCAACCAACTCAGCTGCGATTTGGATTGGGCACCCACTGTATCTCTTAGTCTGGGAGACAAACGATACTTTAATCAGCCATCCCTTTCTTGACTAGTGTATCTCTCCATCCATTCAGATTTCTTTTATGCCCTTGAATGAAATTTGATTTTTTTCTTCAAAGGTCTGGGACATTCTTTTCCAGGTTATTTCTTGTACTGCTGTGGCTTGTGCTGTCTTTTCTATTACAGTTTCTAGTAGGTTTTTGCTGACATAGAAAAACACGACTACTTTTGGTAAATTCGTCTTGCATAGAAATTGTGCTGGTTTTCTTGTTAGTTCTAACAGTTTGCTGATTGTTGTCTTTTCCTTGGAAATGATCATATCATCTGCAAATAATACCTATTTCACATCTTTCCTTTCAATTATAAAAGCCCTGTTTCTTTTTCTTGTCACGTGCCATTGTCCAGGACCTCCGATAATCTACTAAATGACCATCTTTCAAACTGCTTCAACCACAGTCCTTGTAAAAAAGTGTTTTATATTATAATTTGATTCACATACATACATTATTTATGAAAGAATATAGTGAAAGTGTTAGTTGCTCAGCTGTATCCAACTCTTTGCAGCCCTGTTGGCTACAGCCTGCCAGGCTCCTCTGTCCATGGAATTCTCCAGGCAATAATACTGGGGTGGGTTGCCATTTCCTTCTCCAGGGGGATCTTCCCCAGCCAGGGATTGAACCGAGGTCTCCTGAATTGCAGCTGGTTTCTTTACTGTCTGAGTCACCAGGGAAGCCCAACATTATTTATATATAACATATATTATGTATATTTATTTATGTAACTGAAACAAAAGTTTCATGAAAATATTTAGTCTTGTTATATACAATGCATAGATTTTTTTCATTTTCTTTATTAAAAGGCTTTTTATTAAAGGTCTTTTATTTAAAAACCTTTATTATTAAACCTTATTAAGGTTTTTTTATTCTTTATTTATTAAAAAAGGTGACTCTCTGATTTGATTTCACAGTCCACAAATAGTCAGGTCACATGTGTGAAAAGCTCTGCAAAATAGTATGACAGAAGGGACAGGCATGCTTGCTTCCCCTCTGTTGCCCCAGTGGTCCAGGAGTGAGTGACGAGAATGAAGACAGACATGGGATCTGGTGCAGTGGGTCAGGACACCTGCAGCCTCTATTGGACTGAGGTGCAGAGTCCACTCTGAGTCCAGCTTTTATTCCTAATTGCAGACTACAAGCCTTTCTCAGATCTTACCTTTCTCAAGACACATGCTGCGTTAATCACGTACTCCTAAATGTCATGGACGACACGGACGTAGTCCAGATCTCCTTGTTTATACCCCAGGCCGTCGTCTGTTCTAGTCTTGGGGACAGTTAGCAAGTGCGTAGGCAGTGTTCACGCCTGGCGCTGACCCAGTGTTCCAAGGTCCATGTTTTCATGATCCCAGTCATACTCCCTTCTGGGTCTGGCTTTGGGGTTTGAAAGTTAATCATCAACACAGTTTCTTAATATATGCTGTTTTTCCAGATTCTATTTCTGGGGAATTCCTCAAGGCTGTGAAAGTACAATATTGGGATTCCCACTACACATCTCCAATCTTATGGGAATGCCTCTAAAGTTTGTCTGTCAGAAGTGTTCCCTGTAGCTTTATTCCTTCTTCCCTACATTCTTCTGGGTTAATAAGTACTTCTTAGCGTTCCATTCTAATTCCCCTGTCGACATTTCAGATGAGTCTCTTTGCACTATGGTTTTCATGACAATAATGTGCATCCCGAAGTCACCACAAAGAACTTATATTAAATACTTTGCTACCTCACATAAGTCATTAAAACTCTGAAAAACTTTAGTTTCGTTTATGAACTCACCCTTTGTGCTATTGTCATGTATACTGCATCCATATATATTAAAAACCCCACAACATACTGTTGGTAATTTTTTAACAGTCAATTATCTTTTCAAGAAACTAAGAGAAGAAAGATAGTTTTTCGCACGTGCATATTTACCATCTCTGAATCTCCTGTCTTCATCATGTGGATCTGAGTTTTCAGTTGGTGTCGTTTTCCTTCCAGCGCAAAGGTTCTCTGTCAGCCTTTCCTTTACTGCAGGTTTCTTGGAAATGTGCTCCCTCAGGCTTTGTGTGTCTGTAAATGTCTATTATACTTTCATACTCATTTTGGAATGATATTTTCTCTGGACACAGAATTCTGGCTGAAACTCCTGGTCCTGCTGTTTCCTGGTCACTGCTTTTCCTCATGAGAAGCCGATGCAGTCTGCACCTGTCCACTGGGTCTTTTTTCTGCTCCCCAGGCATCCCCTTTCCCTTTGGTCTTCATCTCTTGTGTGGGATGCCCCCACGGCACATCATTTCCTACTTACTCTTAGGAACTGGCTGAGCTTCTTAAATCTGTGAGTTGATGGTTTGGCCACTTTGGGAGCTTTCTGTGTCTATCTCTTCAGAGACTCTTCCTGCCCCACTCTGTAGCCGGTCCCTCCCGAGGGCTCTGGTTTTATTCCTGCCCCACTCTGTCGCCGGTCCCTTACGAGGGCTCCGGGTTCATGTATTTTCAATGACTCATGTGCCCTGAAGGACACTGAGTCTCTTTTCTTTACTTTCTCCAGTATTTTTCTTTGTGTTCTGAGTTGGATTAAAAACATTTTATTGATATATAAAATACAGATTTAATGTGTATTTATATATTGTTTAAAACATGTTTTGCACATGTAACACTTCAGAGCACAATGAACACAGAATATCTCTACATTGAAATGCAGTTTTCTGCCCTTTCCTTCAGCTTCTTCAATCTGCTGTTAAGCTCATCAAGTGACTTAAAAAATTCAGAATGTACTTCTAGTTCTAGAATTTTTATTTGGTTCTTATAAATAGTTTAAAATTTTCTGTAGAGATTATCTGCTCCATTGACAACCTTGTATTCTGACTGTGGGTCACATTTTCTTGTTTCTTTGCACACGCAGTGACTTTTGAGTGTGTGCTGGGCGTTGCAGATTGAACGGAGCAGAGGCGAAGGCTTGTGCACTCCCCCTCAGACAAGGGCTGGATTTCTGCCGGGAGGCAGTCCGCGGCAGTGTGTGCCGTGGCTCCCTCCTGTGTTTGGCGGTAGCTCAGGTCACCTCAGTCCTTTTGACTTCCTCTCCTTCCAGGGGAGGGGGCGGTTGAGGATCTGTGCCGGCGAGCATGCAGCCTTTGGGGGTTCCCTTCTGTGGCACCCCCCTTTCCTGGACGTCCCTTCTTAAGTCCCAGCCGCCCTTGCCTGCCACCCTGCCCTGTGATGTGACCGTCGTGCTGACCGCAGCTCCTGCTCCTGTCCTAGCTACCCCTGTGCCTGATCTTTCAAAGGGTCTCCGTTGTCTTTGGGGCATTCCCCAGTGCCTTCAGATCCCTTTTTAGAATATTTTTTTCCCCCCACGGCTTATAGTTATTATTTGCAAGGGGTTAGTCCGGGCCAAGCTGCTCACCTGTGCTGGAATCAGAACTCCTTTCTCTGATGTGGTTTTCACTTTCATTTCCCTGGTAACCAGCATGTTTCCTTTCAAATGTTTGATGAGGGCTGTTTGGACATCTTTTGTGAAACATCTGTTTATTTCTCTTTACTGCTTCTCTGCCGAACTGCCTGGTTTTTCTGATCGGTCTGCAGACAACTCTCCATATTCTGGACCTGTCTCTGTCGTACCTGTGAGCAGGAGGGGCTGTGAGAGGCTTGGCAGTGGGCCGAAGGCTACTTCTTGTGTCTTCTGTGGAAAGCAAGGTGCTGTCCTGCACACCCTTCAAGGTTGTCTGACTCTGGAGGGCTCTGCGATTTTCACTGTCCTGAGCTACTTCATCACTCCATAAGCCGGGGATAATTAATGGCAATGCAAATTCTGTTTTGGAAGGACAATCGTCTCTTCCCTGCCTCCCGTTTATAAACTCATTTCTTCTAAAACATTTTTATTCATTTAATTTTGGCTGTGCTGGGTCTCTGTTGTTGCAGTGAGCAGGCGCTACTTTCTAGAGGTGGTGCGCTGGCTTCTCACCGCAGTGGCTTCTCTGGTGGCGGGGTGTGGGCTCCAGGGCGTGTGGGCTTCAGTAGTGTGGCTCCTGGGCCCCAGAGCGCAGGGTCAGCAGCTTTGGCTCCCGGGCTTAGTTGTCTGCGGCCTTTGGGATCTTCCTGGATCAAGGAAGAACTTGCGCCTGCTGCAGGGGCAGGCGGATGCTTCACCACGAGCCGTGAGGCATGCCCCCCAGAAGGCATTCGTCAACGAGTTCTTAGTCTTGGCGTGCGCTCTCCCGCCGAGACCTGTGGGCCCCGTAGTCGCTGTGTGTGAGCTCCAGAGTGCACGGGCTTCAGTATCTGCGGCCTGCGGGCTCAGCGGTTGTGGTGCACGGGCAATGTTGCCCCACGGCATTTGTGATCTTAGCTCCCCAACCAAGGATCTAACCTGTGTCCCCTGCATTGCAAGGCAGAATCTTAAGCCCTGGATCACCAAGGAAGTCCTGAGCAACTCACCTCTGAATCCTTGATTCAACTAGATACATGGGATACCTTGAATTCTCCTTTGAACTGGGTGTGACCCACTAATGAATGAGTTAAACTGTGAGAAGTGTCCTCAAACCATGTTTCAGAACCTGTCCTTGAGCAGGTCACTGCCATGTCCTCCCACGTGACCCCACGTAGCCTGAGTCCAGGAAGTTCTGTGGCCTGGAGAGTGGGAGACCAGGGACAAAAAGCAGACCTGAGGCGGGCACGCCGTCGCCCCGGGGCTCTGCTTCAGGGCGTGCCCCGGGGAGCTTGCCCTGACCCGCAGGAGGGGCTGTCTCCTCTGCTGTCGGCCTCCTGCTCGGGCTTCCCACTCACAGCGCTGGTTGTGGGACGACTCACTCAGTGCCTGCCTTTGCCCTGCTCTCTGTCTTTTCTGACGTCAGAGGCCACGCCGGTGTCATTCATAAGGGATGTTTGGTGGCCGGCTTGATGGCAGGGTTGCTGTCTGGTGAGGATCTGTCCAGCAGGTAAACTGATGCACCTTCACAGACCTTCCAGGACTTCTTTCTCTCTGAAGGCTTCCTGGCTGGCTGGATGCCCTCAGACAGCTTGTCCTGAGGGCAGGAATCCGACCAGGAGGGGGTCCCAGGGTCTCTGTAAGAGGCAGCGTGGACAGTGGAGACATGAGCTTTGGGCTCTGAAGACATAGACGAAGGCCTGGCACCTCCCCCCCCCAAGAGGCAGGGGGTCCCCGTGGACAGGGGCTGCAGGCGCTCACTTTCTCCAGTGGTCAGGAGGTGACAGTGACCCAGCCTCGTGGGGTGCTGTGGGCACAAAGGGGGATGAGGCCCTTGTGAGGGTCAGTCCCGCACGCCCACTCAGCGGGGCTATCCCCTCCAACTCTAGTCGGGGAGTTGCTGCGAAGGTATTTGTACATGTAGTTAATGGCTATAGCCACAGGGCTTCAAGTTAAGGCGCCGAAGCCCTTCTGCTACCTGGGCGAGCCTCATCCGACCAGAGAAGGATCTGAGAACAGAACCGAGGCTTCCTTGGGGGAAAGGAGTTCTTCCTCAAGACAGCAGCAACTGCTCCTGGCTGAGCCTCCAGCCCACTGGCCCGCACTGCACGTGTCAGCCCTGCCTGCCAGCCCCATGCAAGCAGAGAGCCAGCTCTTTGAAAGAAAGCTTGTCGTCTCTGTATGTCGATAGCCAACGTGTGTTGCCTATAGCGCTGTCTCTAGCTGTGCATGTATACCCATGTAGCTGTGTGTATGGATGCATGCAATGCACACGTCATCTTTGTCCTGTTGCTTCTGTTTCTCCTGACAACCTAATAGTCTCTGAAAACTCTGGGACAGTCAGGACTCTGCACACGTCAGACATATTGTTACGTTTATGCTCGTTGCTGAGCTTACGTTGCGCAGTGCCGTCTGAGGACGACTGTGTCGCCCACTCTCACCAGGGTGCCATCATACCCGCCCCAGGGGAACAGGCTGAGGCATCAGGCCATATTTCTCTTCTGCGGCCATGTCTCCTGCAGGTTGTTTGGGCTTCTCTGTTCTGGGATCCAGGCCAAAGGAGCAGGTGTTTCTGGAACTTGCCATTGTCAGGGTGGAGGGAGGAGCAGGTGTGGTCCGTGATGGACACTGCCACGCACGCCCCTGCAGCCAAGGCGAGGCCAGTGGGAGGTGAGCATCACGGCTCCGAGGCGCAGAGACGTAGCAGGTGCTTGGTGAGCCACGGGGACAGTCGCCAGCATATCCCCAGGATGAGGGTACACTTGAGGAGCCCGAAGCCAGCTGCCTGACAGCTGGTGTGTCTGCCTTGTCCTGTGACTGCCTGCTGGGTCTGTCTGTGTCACCGACGCCATTGGCTCCTCACCCGGCTTGATTCCCCCCAGTCCCCCTTGGCAAGCTCTACAGTCCCCCTTGGCCTCTCCTCTGGCTTGGTCCTCTGCAGCCTACGTTTGAAGGGAGCCAGGAGGTAGTGGTGGTGGGAACTGTCACCCAGCCTGAAGTCATGCTCATGCTGTGACCTGACACCTCCACTTACCGGCCCCTAGCCACGGCCCACAACTGGGCCATTCTGGGTGGGTCTGGGCAGCCTTGGCTCTGACCATAGTGACAGCAGCCTGCAGAGCAGTCTGACGAGCCCACAGGGGCGGTGGGCAGACTGGTGCTCTTCCTGGCTCCCTCCCTTGTTCAGGGGTTCAGACACATCTGGGGATGCCCGTAAGAGCCTCTTGGGGGTGGCCTATCTGCTCTCCCCACCCCCTTCCCCACAGGCTGACTGACTCCGTGACTTTGGGCTGCCTGGTGCCCTGGAAACTGCAGTGCCAGGCGCCTGTGGACCAGGACAGCCCCCGCCAGGACTCCACATGATCCTCACTCCCTGGCCTGGCCAGTCCCTGGGCCCATGCAGGCTGAGCTCATGATGGGGCTTTGGTAGCAAGTGTGTGGGATCTCACACGCCCACAGCCTGATTGTGGTGGGTCCCTCCCCCACCTCAGTAACCCAGGTGTTGCTCTGCCAACCCAGCTGGGTCCTGGGTGGGGCACCTGGCTAGGGGTTTCCTGTCCACTGGGTTTGGCTGCTCTAACCAGGCACCACACATGCGGATGGCAGACACGCTCTCACTGTTCTTGGGGTGGGAAGTTCAAGGTCACAGTGCTGGCAGACTTGGTGTCTGGTGGGGGATGCTTCCTGGTTCATAGACGGTATCTCCCTGCTGTGCCATGACTCAGGAGAACTGAGAGCTCTGGGGGTCCCAACAGGGACTCCAATCCCTTTCCCAAGGGCTCTACCATCTTGACCACATCATCTCCTAAAGCCCCACCTCTGAGTGGCATCGCATTAGGGCTGAGGGCTTCAACACAGGAATCTCGGGGGAAACATTCAGTCCATTGCATCTCCTCTTTCCCTTCCCCACTCACACTGGCCACTCTGTACCCGGGCCCCCCAGGGACACCACACCAAAGACACCACACCACTGAGGCCACATCAGGTTTCAGAGTTCAGATGATTCCCACAGAGTGGGGGCCTCATGGTGGAAGGGTGTGTGTGTGTGTGTGTGTATCTGTATAAGATGCATATGGAGGTGTGTGTACATGAGGTGAGACACTGATAGATGTGTGTCAGGGCTCCTGTATGTGTGCGTAGACATAGATGGGGTGTGTGCACAGGAGGTGACACCCTGACTGTGTGTGTGTGTGTAGACGCAGATGGGGTGTGTGTACAGGAGGTGACACCCTGACTGTGTGTGTGTGTGTGTAGACGCAGATGGGGTGTGTGTACAGGAGGTGACACCCTGACTCTGTGTGTGTGTGTGTAGATGCAGATGGGGTGTGTGTACAGGAGGTGACACCCTGACTGTGTGTGTGTGTGTGTAGATGCAGATGGGGTGTGTGTACAGGAGGTGACACCTTGACTCTGTGTGTGTGTAGATGCAGATTGGGTGTGTATACAGGAGGTGACACACTGACTGTGTGTGTGTGTGTGTAGACATAGATGGAGGTGTGTGTACAGGAGGTGACACACTGACTCTGTGTGTGTGTGTGTAGATGCAGAGGGGGTGTGTGTACAGGAGGTGACACCCTGACTGTGTGTGTGTGTGTGTAGACGCAGATGGGGTGTGTGTACAGGAGGTGACACCCTGACTGTTTGCATGTGTAGATACAGATGGGGTGTGTATACAGGAGGTGACACACTGACTGTGTATGTGTGTGTGTGTGTAGACCCAGATGCAGCGTGTGTGTACAGAAGGTGACACAGTGACTGTGTATGTGTGTGTGTGTGTAGACGCAGATGGGGTGTGTGTATAGGAGGTGACACCCTGGCTGTTTGCGTGTGTAGACACAGATGGGGTGTGTATACAGGAGGTGACACAGTGACTGTGTATGTGTGTGTGTGTGTAGACGCAGATGCGGCGTGTGTACAAGAGATGACACTCTGACTCTGTGTGTGTGTAGGCGCAGATGGGGTGTGTGCACTGTGGTAACCTCCTGACGCTCTGTGAGTGTCTCTGTGTGAAGATTCAGATGGACGTGCATGTACACCAGGTGACACAGCGAGAGGTGTGAGCCAGGGCTCTTACTCGGGAGCCGCTTGGGGCAAGGAGGCAGCTGGAGGGTGACCTCAGGCTCATGTGGTTGCAGCTGGAGCAGCACAAGGGCAGGCACCCCCACTGGGCTTTGGGGGTCATGGGGAATGTGCTGACACTGGGGTGACAAATGGAATATTTCCTGCCACATCAGTGAACGAGAATGCCACAGTCATCAGTGACTGCAGCCCTCCAGTGTGAGCCAGTGGCTCTGGGGCACTCGGGAGCAAGAAGGACAGTTGCCTCCTAGGAGCCTGCAGGCTGCAGCCACTCCCCACGGTGAGTGCGAGGGGCCTGAGGATGTGAAAGCACAGGGTGCTGGCCCCAGGATGGCTGGGGTAGGAACGGACGATGCCAGAGAACCCAGACTCCTGTATCTTCAGCTATATGGAAAAGTGCTAGATCCCTTACCTTGGGCTTCTGGCTTTGTCTAATTGACAATAACCTTTTGACATCCAGATTGCTGCCCTTGGTCACAAATTTCTGGTGTGGGCTCCTCCCCTCCCCTCCCCATAGCAGTTCTCTCAGGATGCTTGAAGTCCTAAAAATTCTCACCCAGTTAAACATAACTCTTAACTTTTAGGTTGTGAATGTTTTTATATTGACAGAGGGAATGTGAGGGGAGGCGTGCCCTGTGGTGCGGCTTTTGAGAGGTCAGCTCCCTGTCCTGGAAGCTGGGATGGGGGGCAGTTCTCCAGCGGCCCAGGGGTAGCCTTGCCAGGAGTTGCATTCAGCTAGGAGGGCAGAGAGTCAGTGCTCAAGTTGGCTACCGCAGCCTTCCTGACGGCTGGACCAGCAGGCAGCCGATTGTTGTTCTGGGGGATGGACGTGAGGGGCAGGGACCAGGGCTGGGCAGGCTGGACGGCCAGTTGGATGGTCAGCATCTTGGTTAGATGGTTAGTGTGTAGGAAAAGCAGAGTGTGAGGAACCCCTAAAAACCGGCTGGCAGAGAGGCCTCGTCCATGCTGCCTGGCTGGGTCCCCCAGG
>ML661922.1:0-32184 GCA_007570785.1 Antilocapra americana
GTGGAAAGCTTCTCTATAGGAAAAAAGGCCCCCGGGGTCCTGATGGGGGTTGCAGGGTTGGGGAAGCTGGATGGCTGACAAGATACGGACCCCAGTGTGACGGCTGGGCCACATCCTGCCCAGCTTTCTCTGCTTGGTCCTCAGTGGAAAGCGAGGACAAAATCCAGGAAGCCATGGGGTGCTGATGAAGCCTGGGCCGTGGGGGGATGTCACTGTGGGGTAGGTCTTCCTGGGCTGTTGCTAGAGATACAGGTCTGATGTCCTTCATGTCTGGCCCACAGGGAGCAGGCTGCATCCTGGGCTGCTTCTTGTGGGGGTTCTGGGTGTCCCTGGCTGGTGGCTGCACCCCTGGCCAGAGGGCATGCTTAGTCAGGCCGGGGTTCCAGTCAGTTCACGTCTCAGCGCATCCTGGTCCAGAGTGTTGTGAGTGAGAATGTTCGCGAGACCCCTGTGGAAGGCCTCCAGCGATTCCTGCAGCTGTGCTCCCTGCCCCTCGACCACAGATTCCCCTGTGCCTCCAGCCCTCCGCCTCCAGGAGTGACCCCTGTCGACCTCTGTATGCCCTGGCGGAGTCGGTGGTGCTCAGCAGGGTCCTTACATGTAAAGTGACAGCCTGGTGACCTGGCTGTCTGCAGCTCCCGTGATACCCCTGCCCAGGCCTGGGTCCTCATCACACAGAAGCTGAGACCCTGCTCTGCAGGTGGTGAGCGTTGGGGACCGCTAGATGAAGAATGGAGACCTATCGAAAGGCTGTTCAGCAGGCCCTCTGCATTCTCTCATACAACCAACTGTGGATTAAAAACACATATTTGAAATGGGATTCCAGAAAGTTCCAAAAAGGAGGTCTGAACCGGCTGCACGCTGGCACCCTAACAGCTGTGACACTGCACTGAGTGTTACAAGCAACCCGGAGGTGACTCAAAGGGTCACACAGGGAGGGTGTGCCCAAGTCAGATGCGAGTCGAGCATCTGTGGATTTCGGTATGTGAGAGCACCCAGGAACCAACCTCCCAGGCACCCCACGGGGGTGGCCCTCCTCTTTAACTGAGATATTTATCTGAACCCCAGCAGCTGTCTGCTATGAGCCGGGTGTGACCCTGGATGTGACCCCCCCCCAAGTGTGACCTCCAGGCGTACAGAACATGTGTTTCCCTCTCTGAGTGACCTACGCGTGATGCCGGATGTGACCCCCCCAAGTGTGACCTCCAGGCGTACACAGTATGTGTTTCCTGCTGAGTGATTCCTGGTGACCCTGGACGTGACCACCCCAGGTGTGACCTCCAGGTGTACAAAACATGTGTCTCCTTCTCTGAGTGACCCCCATGTGACCCTGGATGTGACCCCCCCCCAAGTGTGCCCTCCAGGCGTACACAACATGTGTTTCCTGCTGAGGGATCCCTGGTGACCCTGGATGTGACTTCCCCAGATGTGACCTCCAGGTGTACAGAACATGTGTCTCCTTCTCTGAGTGACTCCCGTATGACCCTGGATGTGACCCCCCCAGGTGTGACCTCCAGGTGTACAGATGTGTTTCCTTCTCTGAGTGACCCCTGTATGACCCTGGCTGTGACCATACCAAATGTGACCTCCAGGTGTACAGAACATGTGTTTCCCTCTCTGAGTGACCTACATGTGATGCTGGATGTGACCCCTGCCAAGTGTGACCTCCAGGTGTACAAACATGTGTTTCCTGCTTTGAGTGACCCCATGTAACCCTGGATGTGACCAGCCCAGGTGTGTGACCTCCAGGTGTACAGAACATGTGTTTCCCATCTGAGTGACCCTGGATATGATCCCCCTAGATGTGACCTCAGTGAGTACAGAACATGTGTCTCCTTCTCTGAGTGACCTCCATGTGACCCTGGATGTGACCCCCCCAGGTGTGACCTCTAGGTGTACAGAACATGTGTCTCCTTCTCTGAGTGACCCCCGTGTTACCCTGGACGTGATCCCCCCAAGGTGTGACCTCCAGGTGTACAGAACATGTGTTTTCCACTCTGAACCCCCATCTCTCTGACAACTATACCAGTGACGTGGTGCATCCTGACCCAATTTCCAGGCTGTCCTCACCACCCTTGGATCTCAGAACGGCCTTGGCCTGTCCTGGCCTTATGGACGGCCTGCGGGTCCCCTCACATGTCATCTGCAGGGTCAGTTGGAAGCAACATATGGAATCATGTCCCTCTGACTCCACAAAATGGAAGGCTCTACAAGCCCTAAGGCGCTCAGGGAGAGGTGGCCACCCCTTTCCGCACTGCCCCTAAGGCTGGAGTGGGCCTTCTTCCTGAGCGGACACCCACCGTGGTCTGCTCAGGAGGTCCCACCAGGCCGCCTGTGGTTCCCTCTGGGATCAGCTCCAGGCCACACTCCAGCATCTCTCCGATGCTGGGGGGTCTGGACTCCTACCTGCCTCCCCCACCTGCCCGCTGACCTCCTCAGGCAGTCTCTGACCCCCTCTTCCTGGGCTGTGGGTGGGTCAGCTTGTTGGAAGCACCCCTTGGAGGGAAATGAGCAGGGAGGCTGAAGCCAAAGCCGCCTCCTTCTCTTGGTTCAAGGCCCAGGGCCGCCTCCTTCCATAGATGGCTGGTGGCCTTCCGGTCTGGGGAGGGGCTTGTTCTTGAGGGTAGGAAGAGCCCCACCCACATGGGGTTCCCTGGCCGGGCCCTGTGACTTGGCAGGACAGATCAACTGGGAGAACAACTCACACGCACGTGTGCACACACACAGACCCAAACACGTCCACACACATGCATGTGAGCACACGCGCACACGTGTGCACACAGGCACACACAGGCACACGTGTGCACACACGGCTCTCGTGTTGAATGCTGCAGCATGGTAGCACTGGGCTTCCGCAGACCTCGTCAAAGGACCTGAGTTCTAGACAAGTGACAAGACGGAGGGAGGGACTTGGGTTTCCTTGAGAAGGGCATTCAGGAAAGCAGGTGGGGGATGGGGTGCGGGAGACGCATGAGTCAGGCTTGCCCTGCACGCCGTCCAGTGGCCTCTGGCTGACAAAGCCCTGCTGTGCTCTGAGGAATCCCCCTGCCCTTCCTGGTAGAAGATGGGCAGTGGAGAGTTTTCTTATGTTTGCTTTTTTAATGGCTTGCAGCTGAAAAACAATTTTTACCTCAAAGTGGCATGAACACGAGCACCAAGCAAACATGATGGCCAAGAGCACAGCGCCACAGGCCTCCTGGAGCCCAGGGCCGATAGTGTTCACTCCCATGACATCTCCCGGCTTCTGCCCTATCCGCGAATCAGAGGATCGTGCGCAACGGATCAATCCCCTGTACCACCTCCCCTCTGCTGCCAAAACGGGGAGTTCAGGGCTTCTTAGGGCATGAACCACCTCTTCCCCCTGCATGGCCCTGCAATAAACCTCTCTCTGCTCCAAATTTCGATGTTTTAGTTTGGTTGGCCTCGCTGTGTGTCGGGCATTGTGTGTGAACGCTTGGACTGCAGACCCCGGGGAGCCAATGGGGAGGGTTCTGCTCTGAGGGCTGTCTGCTTTAGCTTCCTGAGAGAGGGTGTCTAGAGTGAAATTTTTGGAAATCTTGCATTTCCCAGAGTG
The DNA here is from genome assembly GCA_007570785.1 of Antilocapra americana. Lineage (NCBI taxonomy): Eukaryota > Metazoa > Chordata > Mammalia > Artiodactyla > Antilocapridae > Antilocapra > Antilocapra americana. The sequence continues at coordinate 3,575 of ML661922.1, forward strand.
ACTTAATTCCACCCTTAAGTCTTCTTATCAGTTTGCATGCAGAATTCTCTCATAAATAATATTTCTCTGGATGATTCAAGCCATGATTGTGCAGCCCCTTCAGCTGCGGGACATTCTACTATCAGCTAAGGAACTTGGGTGCAGGGTGACCTCTCCCCACCCTGGTCCACCTCCAGGTGCTGGACCGGAGCTAAGGTAGTTTAATGGGGCTGCTTGCTATGCTAAGTCCCTTCAGTCATGTCCAACTCTTTGTGATCCTACAGACTGTGGCCCGCCAGGCTCCTCTGTCGATGGGATTCTCCAGACAAGAATACTGGGGTGGGTTTCCATGCCCTCCTCCAGGGGATCTTCCTGACCCAGGGATCAAACCTACATCTTCTGTGTTTACCGCATCATAGGCAAATTCTTTGCCACTGAGCCACTGGGGAAGCCCAATGCTCAAGGGGTAGTCTTTTCAAACAAACATTGCTGAAATATAGTGATATCTACCCACAGAAAATATAAACTTACCCCGTCACAAAATTAGCTCATTGACCTACATACAAAACACAAAGCTAAGTTTCTTTTTATATGCTAGAAATTTCATAGCAAATAACCCAATATCTAGGTAACTGTGGTTTGGGCAATGAGTTTTAGACCCAACACCAAATGCACACTTAGAGAAAAACAAAAATTCATTAGTTGACTTGACTGAATTGAAACATGTCTGCCTGTGAAAGACAGAGTCAGGAGAAAGACAAGATGGGCCACAAAGGGGGTAGAGACACGCAAAACAGATGGTTGGTAAAGGGCTTATTTCCAAAATGGGCAGAGCATGGTTAAAATTCAACTGCAGAGAGACAAACACCCTGACTTATAAATGAGCAAAAGATCTGTGCAGACCTCTCCCCAAAGAAGACTTATAGACACACCTAAGTTCATTACAGGATACTCTGCCTCACCTGTCATCAGAGATGGAGATTAAAACACAATGACACAGCGCTGCATGACCTCAGAATGACACGCTGCTGCATGACCTCAGAATGACACGTCGCTGCACCACCTCAGAATGACACGCCGCTGCACCACCTCAGAATGGCACGCCGCTGCACGACCTCAGAATGACACGCCGATGCACCACCTCAGAATGACACGCCGCTGCACCACTTCAGAATGACACGCCGCTGCATGACCTCAGGATGGCACGCCACTGCACCACCTCAGAATGACATGCCGCTGCACGACCTCAGAATGACACGCCGCTGCACGACCTCAGAATGACATGCCGCTGCACGACCTCAGAATGGTGAGAGTCTTGGAGCAAAGAACGAGAACCTGACATTTCTGAGCACGAGGATGTAGAGCAGTAGGAGCTCTCATCCACTCTTGGAGGGACTGCAAGGCCCTGCAGCTGGTTTGGAAGATGGTCTGGTAATTTCTTAACCATCTAAATATGACCTCACCACACTACTCAGCAATTGCACTCCTAGATATTTATCCAAATGAGCTGAAACTCATGTCCTCCTCAGAACCTGCACACAAATACTTAGAGGTGATAAATGTTTATGGGTACCTTATTCATATTTGCCCAAACTTGGAAGCAACCAGGATATTCCTCAGTAGGTGAGTGAATTAATCAATTGTGGTGCATCAAGATACTGGAATAGTATTGTGCAATGACAGAAACAAGCTGTTTTTGGTGTGTTGATCCTTCCATCATTGTATATGCTGTTAGTTCTCTTTCTGTCTTGTAGTTACTTTGCTCCTCTTTTTTCTTTCCTGTTATCTTAGTTTCACTGATTTTTTTTTTTTTTTTTTGGCCACGTGAAGCAGCATATAGGACTAGTTCCCTGACCAGGAATTGAACCCACACCCCTTACACTGGAATCACAGAGTCTTAGCCGCTTGAGCACTAGTGAAGTCCCAATGTTTCATTGATTTTTGTGGTGACATTCTTTGATTCATTTGTTTCAATGGGTGTAGCTCCAGTTATGCAAAACTGGAGTTAAGTCCTAGGATATGCCATATGACGCAGTGCCTGCAATTAATAGCAGTGCACTGTGTGCCTCAACATTTGTTGGAGAGACAGTCTCATACACACACGTCCCCACACAGGCCTCCTAAAGAATGAGCCCAAAGGCAGACTCTCGGAGGTGATGGTGTGTCTGTACTTTGCAGCAATGATTTCAGAGCTCCGCGCATACCTCCAGAGTCATGTATGCATCAAATATGTGCAGGGATTTTATATATCAATTATATATAATGAAGCTATCACAAAAGATGTTAATAAAAAATAAACAAGCTGTCAAGCCACAAAACACATGGAGGAATCTTACATGCCTATTGCTGGAGAAGGCTCCGTGCTCTGTGATTCCAACTCAGAAAGACACGTCTATGGAGATAGAATAAAGATGAGTGGTTGCCAGGGCCTTGCAGGGGAGGGTGAGGGATGCACGGGTGAGGCAGGCGGTCGTGAGGGCCGTAAGAGCATGTTGTGTGACGCTGAGGTGGTGGCCACGTGGGAGGCAGCTTAAACAGCATGTCTGACCAACACAGTTCCATGGACAGCAGTCTGCAGGCTTCTGGATGCAAATGGCATTGTGCATTTGTCAAAACTCAAAGAACTCTACATGTAAGGTAACTACTGTAACACCATAATGTTAGCTATGGACTTTAGTTAATTGATGTGTTAATTTTGGTTAATTGTTGTAAAAAATTGTTGTTGTTGCTTAGTAGCTCAGTTGTGTCTGACTCTTTGTGACCCCATGGACTGCAGCACACCGGGTTTCCCTGTCCATCACCATCTCTTGGAGTTTGCACAAAGTCATGTCCATTGATTCAGTGATGCTGTTCAATCATCTCATCCTCTGTCATCCTCTTCTCTTGCCCTCAATCTTTCCCAGCATCAGGGTCTTTTCCAATAAGTCAGTTCTTTGCATCAGGTGGCCAAAGTATTGGAGCTTCAGCATCAGTCCTTTTAATGAATATTTGGATTGATTTCCTTTAGGATTTACTGGTTTGATTTCCTTGCTGTTAGAGGGACTCTCAAGAGTCTTTTCCAGCACCATAGTTCAAAAGCATTTATTTGTTTATAACAAATGAAACACATTGATTCAAGATATTAATAATAGCTGAAACTGTGGGAACATGTAGGGGGATCTGGAGTATACTTCTTGTTCAATGTTTCTGTTTCCCTAAAACTATTTAAAAAGAACAAAGTCTGTTTATTTAAAAATAGCATTATGTTATACAAAAAACCAAAAACAGAACCATGGACAGCCCCCAAAACAGCTGGCTGGACCAAGGGTGCTCCACAGACAGCAGACTACATGGTCTGTGCTTTGGGCACAGACGTGGAAAAGCCATTGCCCGATGTGCAGAAGGCAGCATTGCGGGCAGCAAAGTCGTCGGCAAAGTAGTTTGCAGATTGCAAAAGCACTCTGGGTCATCACCCCATGACCTCATGTTTTCGGGCATGAATCACGCCCGTTTTTGTAACCTCATGGCCCAGGTCTTGGAGTCACATGTGCACAGACCACGAGTGCCCCACAGGAAATGGAATGACCCAAGGACACAAGTGGGCTGGCAGGATGGCCTCTTATCCTGACGTGAGATTTGCATACATGTATACCACCCACCACGCACCTCGCCGGGCCGAAGTTAGTGGGTCCCAGGCTCGCCCCCCGCCCTTGAGGCCTGTACAGCGCCGTGCCGGCCAGGCCTGGCCGAGGCGATCGTCTATCCTCCCCGGCTGCCCGCGGGGTCCGGGCTCACCTTACCTGGCCCACCATTCCGACTCAGTCTCCACTTCCGACTTCGGGCATGGTGTGGGGAGTACTCACTCCGTCAGCGATCCAGGGAATCACTGACACAGGATCCATGTCTGTGTAGCCCAGGGTCCTGAAGATCTGAAGGTGTTACACGGTGTCAGGCGTGGAAGGAGACAGGTTCAAGTTCAGCATTTGCACTCAGGACTCCTCAGGGCCACAGCGCCCCTCGTGTGTTCACGTCAGAGGTCGGAGAAACCCAAGCAAAAGGGTAAGTGTTGCGAAAGGGCATCAGAGGGCAGACATACTAGAACCATAATCACAGAAAACTAGCCAGTCTGAGCATACGGACCACAGCCTTGTCTAACTCAATGAAACTAAGCCATGCCATGTGGAGCCACCCAAGATGGTCGGGTCATGGTGGAGAGGTCTGACAGAATGTGGTCCACTGGAGAAGGGAATGGCAAACCACTTCAGTGTTCCTGTCTTGAGAGCCCTGTGAACAGTGTGAAAAGACAAAAAGATAGGACGCTGAAAGAGGAACTCCCCAGGGCGGTAGATGCACAATATGCTATGGAGATCAGGAGAGAAATAACTCCAGAAAGAATGAAGGGATGGAGACAAAGCAAAATCGATGCCCAGTTGTGGATGTGACGGGTGATAGAACCAAGGTCCAGTGTTGTAAAGAGCAGTATTGCATAGGAACCTGGAATGTTAGGTCCGTGAATCAAGGTAAATTGGAAGTGGTCAGACAGGAGATGGCAAGAGTGAAAGTCGACATTCCAGGGATCAGTAAGCTAAGATGGACTGGAATGGGTGAATTTAACTCAGATGACCTTTATATCTACTACTGTGAGCAGGAATCCCTTAGAAGAAATGGAGTAGCCATCATGGTCAACAAAAGAGTCCAAAATGCAGTACTTGGATGCAATCTCAAAAATGACAGAATGATGTCTGTTCATTTCCAAGGCAAACCATTCAATATCATGGTAATCCACGCCTATGCCCCAACCAGTAATGCTGAAGAAGATGAAGTTGAATGGTTCTGTGAAGACCTACAAGACCTTTTAGAACTAACCCTCCAAAAAGATGTCCTTTTCATTATAGGGGACTGGAATGCAAAAGTAGGAAGTCAGGAAACACCTGGAGTAACAGACAAATGTGGCCTTGGAGTACAGAATGAAGCAGGGCAAAGGCTAATACAATTTTGCCAAAAGAACATACTGGTCATAGCAAACACACTCTTCCAACAACACAAGAAAAGACTCTACACATGGACATCACCAGATGGTCAACACCGAAATCAGACTGATTATAGTCTTTGCAGCCAAAGATGGAGAAGCTCTATACAGTTAGCAAAAACAAGACCAGGAGCAGACTGTGGCTCAGGACATGAACTCCTCATTGCCAAATTCAGACTTAAATTGAAGAAAGTGGGTAAAACCACTAGACCATTCAGGTACGACCTAAATCAAATCCCTTGTAATTATACAGTGGAAGTGAGAAATAGATTTAAGGGACTAGATCTGATAGAGCGCCTGATGAACTATGGGACGGAGGTTCATGACATTGTACAGGGGACAGGATCAAGACCATCCCCATGGAAAAGAAATGCAAAAAGGCAAAATGGCTGTCTTACAAATAGCTGTGAGAAGAAGAGAAGCGAAAAGCAAAGGAGAAAAGGAAAGATATTCCCATCTGAATGCAGAATTCCAAAGAATAGCAAAGAGAGACAAGGAGCTTTCCTCAGTGATCAATGCAAAGAAATAAAGGAAAACAACAGAATGGGAAAGACTAGAGATCTCTTCAAGAAAATTAGAGATACCAAGGGAACATTTCATGCAAAGATGGGCTCGATAAAGGACAGAAATGGTATGGACCTAACAGAAGCAGAAGATATTAAGAAGAGGTGGCAAGAATACACAGGAGAACTCTACAAAAAAGATCTTCATGACTCAGATAATCACGATGGTGTGATCACTCACCTAGAGCCAGACATCCTGGAAAGTGAAGTCAAGTGAGCCTTAGAAAGCATCACTACAAACAAAGCTAGTGGAGCTGATGAAATTCCAGTTGAGCTATTTCAAATCCTAAAAGATGATGCTGTGAAAGTGCTGCACTCAATATGCCGGCAAATTTGGAAAGCTCAGCAATGGCCACAGGACTGGAAAAGGTCAGTTTACATTCCTATCCCAAAGAAAAGCAATGCCAAAAAATGCTCAAACTACTGCACAATTGCACTCATCTCACATGCTAGCAAAGTGATGCTCAAAATTCTCCAAGCCAGGCTTCAGCAATACATGAACCGTGAACTTCCAGATGTTCAAGCTGGTTTTAGAAAAAGCAGAGGTACCAGAAATCAAATTGCCAACATCCACCGGATCATCGAAGAAGCAAGAGAGTTCCAGAGAAACATCTACTTCTGCTTTAATGACTATGCCAAAGCCTTTGACTGTGTGGATCACAATAAACTGTGGAAAATTCTTAAAGAGATGGGAATACCAGACCATCTGACCTGTCTGTTGAGAAACCTGTATGCAGGTCAGGAAGCAGCAGTTAGAACTGGATATGGTACAAGAAACTGGTTCCAAATAGGAAAAGGAGTAGGTCAAGGCTGTATATTGTCACCCTGCTTATTTAACTTATAGGCAGAATACATCATGAGAAATGCTGGGCTGGAAGAAGCACAAGCTGGAATCAAGATTGCTGGGAGAGAAACATCAATTACCTCAGATATGCAGACGACACCACCCTTAATACAGAAAGTGAAGAGGAACTAAAAAGCCTCTTGCTGAAAGTGAAAGAGGAGAGTGAAAAAGTTGGCTTAAAGCTCACCATTCAGAAAACTAAGATCATGGCATCTGGTCTCATCACTTCATGGGAAATAGATGGGAAAATGGTGGATATAGTGGCAGACTTTATTTTTTTGGGCTCCAAAATCACTGTAGATGGTGATTGCAGCCATGGAATCAAAAGATGCCTACTCCTTGGAAGCAAAGTTATGGCCAACCTGGATAGCATATTGTAAAGCAGAGACATTACTTTGCCAACAAAGGTCTGTCTAGTCAGGGCTATGGTTTTTCCAGTAGTCATGTATGGATGTGAGAGTTGGACTTTAAAGAAAGCTGAGCACCAAAGAATTGATGCTTTTGAACTGTGGTGTTGGAGAAGACTCTTGAGAGCCCCTTGGACTGCAAGGAGATCCATCAGTCCATCCTAAAGGAGATCAGTCCTGGGTGTTCATTGGAAGGACTGATGTTGAAGCTGAAACTCCAATACTTTGGCCACCTCATGCTGAAGAGTTGACTCATTGGAAAAGACCCTAATTCTGGGAAGGATTGGAGGCAGGAGGAGAAGGGGAAGACAGAGGATGAGATGGCTGGGTGGCATCACCAACTAGATGGAAATGGCTTTGGGTGGACTCTTGGGTTGGTTATGGACAGGGAGCCCTGGCATGCTGCAGTTCATGAGGTTGCAAAGAGTTGGACACGACCGAGCGACTGAACTGAACTGAGATATTAAATATACATGTGAAGTGAAGTGAAATCGCTCAGTCGTGTCCGACTCTTTGAGACCCCATGGACTATACAGTCCATGGAATTCCCCAGGCCAGAATACTGGAGTGGGTATCTGTTCCCTTCTCCAAGGGATCAAACCCAGGGATCAAACCCAGGTCTCCCGCATTGTAGGAGGATTCTTTACCAGCTGAGCCACCAGGGAAGCCCAAACATACATGTATTTAAATTAAACTCTAGTTAGTTTACAATACTGCATTTGTGTAGGTATAAACAGAGTGATTTAAAGTTCCTGTAAAATACTGGCTTTGTTCCCTGTGCTGCCCCAATACCCTTGCAGCTCATTTATTCACACACGGCAGCTTGCACCTTCGCATCCCCTACCCCCAGCATGCCTCGCCCCCTCTTAGGCCCTCACTGATAATCGCTAGTGTTTTCTGTGTCTGTGAGTCTGTTTCTTTCTTGCTATAGTCATGCATTTGTTTTAACTCTTAGATCACATGTGTAAAATGATAACATGCAGTATTTCTTTTTCTCCATGACTTATCTCACTTAGCATAAGCCATCCATATTGCTCCCGATGGCAAAATTACATCATTTTTCATGACTGAACAACATTCCATTGCGTATATGCTAATTCTTCCTTATCCATCCCTCCGTTGATGGACGCTGAGGTCACCTCCATATCTTGCCCATTGTAAACAGTGCTGCTGTGAACATTGGGCTCCATGCATCTTTTCAAGTCACTGTTTTCCTCTTCCTGGGCCATCTGTGGCAGGCACGATCTGTTACTTGTGGCATGTGAGCTCTAAGTTGTGCCATCGGGGATCTCAGTCCCTGACCTAGGATTGAACGCTAGCCCTCTGCATCAGGGGCTTTGCCCCACGGGGGAAGCCCCTGACAATCTAGTTATGATGCATCTGGATGTGAAATCTCTTTGGGCTCATCTTGTTTGGGACTCTCTGTGTTTCCTGTATCTCATTGGAGAAGACTCTGATGCTGGGAAAGATTGAGGGCAGGAGGAGAAGGGGAGGACAGAGGATGAGATGGTTGGATGACATCACCAACTCAATGGACATGAGTTTGAGCAAGCTCTGGGAGTTGGTGATGGACGGGGAAGTCTGGAGTGCTGCAGGCCATGGGGTCGCTGAGTTGGACACGACTGAGTGAGCAAACTAACTTACTGACTGATGCTCAGCAAACCTTTAATCCAATTTTCTGTTGATGGGTGAGACTGTGTTCCCTCCGTGTATTTTGGCTTGAGGCCCAACTATGGTAGGGGTAATGGTGGTGATGGCGACCTCCTTTAAAAGGACTTTTGCCAGCACACCGTGTGGCTTCTGGGATTGTTGTATTCAGTGCCCTTGGCCCCGTGGCAGCCCACTGTCAACCCACACCTCCACTGCAGACTCCTGGACTCTTACAGACAAGTCTGACTCAGTCTCTTGTGGGGTTACTGCTCTTTTCTCCTGGGTCCTGATGCTCATAAGGCTTTGTTTGTGCCCTCCAAGAGTCAGTTTCCCCAGTCCTGTGGATGTTCTATAATCAAATCCCACTGGCCTTCAAATTCCCTGGGGGGTTTTCAGTTCCTTTGCTGGATCCTCAGTTTGGGACATCTGTTGCTGGCCCTGGAACTTTCGCAACAATCAGGAACTACTTGGGTATAACTGTTCTCTCGTTTGTGGGTTGTCTGCTCATTGACTCTATGGTGGCTGTGCCTCTCAGGTCTGCTGCAACCAGGGCTCCTGTCCCGGTGGCAGGCCACTGTTGATCCATGCCTTCGCAGGAGACACTCAAACACTCAAAGGAACCCTGAAACTCTGAATGCAGAGTTCCAAAAAATAGCAAGGAAAGATGCAAAGTGAATGGTGCAAAGAAATAGAGGAAAACAACAGAATTGGAAAGACTAGAAATCTATTCAAGAAAACTAGAGATACCAAGGGAACATTTCATGCAAAGATGGGCACAATAAAGAACAGAAATGGTATGGACCTAACAGAAGCAGAAGATTTTCAGAAGTGGCAAGAATACACAGAACTGTATGAAAAAGGTCCTTATGACCTGGATAATCACAATGGTGTGGTCACACTTCTAGAGCCAGACATCCTGGAGTGTGAAGGCAAATGGGCTTTAGGAAGCATCACTAGGAACAAAGCTAGTGGAGGTGATAGAATTCCAGCTGAGCTATTTCAAATCCTAAAAGATGATGCTGTGAAAGTGCTGCCCTCAATATGCCAGCAAATTTGGAAAACTCAAGAGTGGCCATAAGACTGGAAAAGTTTGGTTTTCATTCCAATCATAAAGAAGAGCAATGCTAAAGAATGTTCAAACCACTTCACAACTGCTCTTATTTCACATCCTTGCATGGTGATGCTCAAATACCTTCTAGCTAGTCTTCAACAGTACATAAACTGAGAACTTCCAGGTGTACAAGCTGGATTTAGAAAAGGAGAGGAACCAGAAATCAAATTGCCAACATCCAATGGATCATAGAAAAGCAAGGGAATTCCAGAGAAACATCTAATTCTGCTGCATTGATAATGCCAAAGCCTTTGACTGTGTGGATCACAACAAACTGTGGAAAATTCTTCAGAAGATGGAACTACCAGACTACCTTACCTGTCTCCTGAGAAACCTTTAGGCAGATCAAGAAGCAACAGTTAGAACTAGACATGGAATAACAGATGGTTCCAAACTGGGAAAAGATTATGTCAAGGCTGTATATTTTCACTGTGTTTGTTTAACTTTTATGCAGAGTACATCATTCAAAATGCCAGACTGGGTGAAGCACAAGCTGGAATCAAGATTTCCAGGAGAAATATTGATAACCTCAGATATTCAGATGACACTACCCTAATGGCAGAAGGTGAAGAGAAGCTAAATAGCCTTTTGATGAAGTTAAAGAGGAGAGTAGAAAACGTGGCCCCAAACTCAACATTCCAAAATCTAAAATCATGGCATCCAGTTCCATCAATTCCTGGCAAAGAGACAGGGAAAAAATAGAAACAGTGACAGACTTTATTTTCTTGGGCTCCAAAATCACTGTAGATGGTGACTGCAGCCATGAAATTAAAAGATGCTGGTTCCTTGGAAGAAAAGCTACGACCAACCTAGAAAGCATATTAAAAAGCAGAGACATTACCTTGCCAACAAGTTCTGTATAGTCAAAGCTTTGGTTTTTCTGGTAGTCATGTATGGTTGTGAGAGTTGGACCATAAAGAAGGCTGAGCGGTGAAGAACTGATGCTTTTGAAGAGTGGTGTTGGAGAAGATTCTTAATAGTCCCTTGGACAGCAAGGAGATCAAACCAGTCAGTCCTAAAGGAAATCAGTCCTGAATATTCATTGGAAGGACTGATGCTGAAGCTGAAGCTCCAATATTTTGGCCACCTAATGTGCGGAGCTGACTCATTGGAAAAGTCCCTGACTCACTGGGAAAGACTGAAAGTAGGAGAAGAAGGGGGTGACAAAGGATGAGATGGTTGGATGGCATCAGTGACTCAAGGACATGAGTTTGAGCAAGGTCTGGGAGATAATGCAGGACAGGGAAGAATGGCATGTTGCAGTCCATGGGGTCAGAAAGAATCGGGTACACTGAATGACTGAGCAGCAATGAACAACCACCACCTCAATAACATGCAAAGCTCTTCTTCCCCTCAGCTGATTGTCAGTGTCACACAATCGCGTCTTTGTCCATCACGTATTCCAACGCACGTGTATTAGTCTCTTCTTTTCCTGCTTTATTGAGACATAATTGATATATGATATTGTATTAGTTTACAAACAATTAATCTTAAATTATATGATAAATAACACATGGAATTATAAGTCAAAGTTGCAGTAATATTAGTTTTAGACTAATTAAAATTTACTGGTCCTAAATCACGTATTAAATAGAAAACAGCATATGGAGTTACATTCTTCCCTGTACCCCAAACAGTAAAGAATCTGCCTGCAATGCAGGAGACTGGGGTTTGCTTCCTGGGTCTGGAAGATCCTCTGGAGTGGGAATGGCAGTCCACTCCAGTATTCTTGCCTGGAGAATCCCACGGGCAGAGGAGCCTGGGGGCCACGGTCCATGGGGTGGCACAGAGCCAGACACGCCTGAGCGACTGACACCGCTACTACGAGCTGGGGTCACAAGCTTTGGTTGTAGAGATGCTGATTTTCACAGTTGCCCATGTATTTGCCATTTCCAGGCATAGTGTTCTTTCACCGCTCTCTTCAGGACTCCCTTGGCCATTTTTGCAGACAGGTCAAGTGGTCATCAACTCACTCAGTTTTTATCAGAGAACGTCTTAACTTCTCACTCACTATTGAAGGACAGTTGTGCTAGATGCAAAATTCTTGGTTGCCTGGCTTTTTCTTTGAGCACTTTGCATATATTGGCTGATTGCCTCTGGCCTCCAATGTTTTTGATGAGAAATATGTTTACAACCTTATGAGAAGCCCTCATATATGATAAGTTGTTTCTGTCTTATTGCTTTCAAGATTCTCTGTTCACCTTTGGTTTTTGAAATTAGGTTATGATGTGTCTTGGTATGAGTCTCTGAGGTCATTTAACTTGGAGCTTATTGCGCTACCTGGATACTTATATTCATGTCTTCCATCCAGTTTCAGAAGTTTTCAGTCCTTTTACTCACATGCTCTCTCTGTCTTCTTCTGGGACCACCATGGTGTGTGCTGGTCCACTTAGTGTCTCCTGAAGGTCTCTTAGTCTCTAGTCACTTTTCTTCAATCTTGTTTTTCTGTTCCTCATACAGAAATTGCGAATTCCATTATCCTATCATCTAGCTCAACGATTCTTTTTTCTTAAAGAACCATTGCTCAAATCTGTCTTGAATCTTTCATTTCAGTTATTCTCCATATTTCTTCTTCAGAGTTTCTTTTAGTTTTTCTAGCTCCTTATTGACATTTTTATTTTGTTTAGACAGCATTTTATTGACTTTCTCCACATACTTATTTAGTTCTTTGAGCATCTTTAATATGGTCATTTTAAAGACTTTATCTAGTAGATCTGCTATCAAAGTTTTTTCAGAAACATTTTCTGTTGATTAATTTTTTTCCTTTGAGTGGGCCATACTTTCCTGTTTATTGGTATGCCTTGTAATTTTTTGGTTGAAAGATTGACAATTGAAAATAATAATGTGGTGTCTCTGGAAATCAGACCCCTTCTTCACCACTCCAGGGTTTGCAGTTTCTTTGTTAGTGTCTGGGTTTCCCTTTCATTGTTGTGGCTGCCTCTGTGCTGATGGCTCTCCCGAGGTGTGAACTTACCTGTGCTGATGGCCCTCCCGAGGTGTGAACTTACCTGTGCTGATGGCTCTCCCGAGGTGTGAACTTACCTGTGCTGATGGCTCTCCCGAGGTGTGAACTTACCGTCTTCTCAGCTGTTTTCTGAGCCTGCGCCATCCCTGGACATGCATGTCCGCTTTCTGATTTTCCCTAAATACATTGTTGCCTTTGAATGTCTCAGTCTTTGATGGTTCCCAAAAGGTAAACAGGAAAAATAAAGGTAAGGGTTGGGGAAAAGAGGGCGCCAGCCCTTCAGCCACCTCAGCCAGGGATGAGGGACTTGCAACCGTAGGGGAAAGTAGAACCACAGAGGCTGTCCTCCTCTACAAGCACCTCTGTGCTTCTCCAGTGGCTCAGCAGTAAAGAACCCGCCTGCAGTGCAGGAGACACAGGTTTGATCCCTGGGTTGGAGGAGCCTCTGGAGGAGGAAATGGCAACCCACTTCAGTATTCTTGCTTGCAAAATCCCATGCACAGAGATGCTTGATGGGCTACAGCCCGTGGGGCTGCAAAGAGTTGGACAGGACTGAGTACACACCCTCTGCAATCAGAAGTAGCAACTGCAGCATAGATCCTTGATATTTGGAGGACTGCATCCTTTTTGCCCAGCTCCTGGCCACTTTAAGCTATATGCAAGTTATTCCAGGAGTCCATGTCCAGCTGTCTGCCATGTGGCTGCAGCTGGGGACTGGTTAGCTTCCACACTTGACCAGAATTCACCACAATGTACCACCAAGTCTCCATCTGGAGGCTGAAGCCTTCAGTAGACTCCAGAGCTCCAAACGGTTGCGTTAGACAGGTTTCCTTTCCAACTGCCTGCCCTGATGAAGTGTGGCACCTTCAGACCCTCTGCCTGTTTCAGAGGCAAGAGCCCTCCACAGACCTTGTCACGGCCTTCAGGGTCTTTGGTTGGTGACTTCTCTGACTCTACAGTGGACCTGAAGGTCTTTTATCTCCTAGCTTCCCCCACAGTTGTGCAGTGTCTAGTTCTTCACACCCTCTACTCCGTGTTGCTCATAGTGGTCCAGCACTCCTAAAAGAACCCTGTCTAGCCCAACTATACATTGTATGTCTTTCCTGGAGTGTCACAAGAGTTCACCCAAAATATGCAACATTTGAAGTCAATGGTAAGCTTTCTTCCAAACTGACTTTTCCAATTTGACTTCCCAGAAGCAATGCTTGAAAGAGTCTGAATTTACATCCTAAAACTTCATGCAGTCAGATTTCTTAATTTCTGCCAATATCAATTTACTAAGAAATTTATTTTGCTCTTGATGTGACCCTTGAGTTGTGTAGGGGTATTTATTAATCCCCTGGTCTGAGACATTTTCCTCCTTTGCAGCACTGTTAGAGAACTTGGCACCATGGCCTTGGTATTTGGCAGTTTACCTGTGTCCAGCAGATGTTGGATTTTATAGGCCAGCTCTGTGTTTGGTGAGAGCGGGGCGGCTAGGCTGTGCCGGCAGACCCTGCTCTCAAGTCTTGAGCCCAGTCCAGCTGTGTCCTGGCCACCTTGCTATAGAGACTGCACTTGGGAGCGCACCGGGAACCACCTAGCCTCTGACCAGACTCATCCGGAGCAGGCGCGGGCGGGCTCTGCCTTGTCGCCCACCCTCTCAGGCTGCTGCCTCGCCCCACTGGCTTGCCTTCACCCCTGCACCTGCTCCTCACGACCTCCAGGCAGCCCTTTGTGTCGACTCCACTGTGAACTAAGGGCCCCAGCCCTGCTCCTCTACCTCTGACTTCATCCTGGGCCCCAAAGTCCTGGCTCCCACAGCCTCCCACCCAGCGTCCCTTCCTGGACCTCTGAGGGGCAGCTCACACCCACATCACTGAAAGGAGCATTTTTGACCCTGGCACTCAGCAAATGGCACTACATTCATGCTGTGAGGCAGGAGGCCCAATGGGAGCAGTGCTCTCTTTGCAGACCCTTGGCTCAACCTCCAGGCTCATGCCTGATCTGAGGGCTTCTCTTCCCTCCGCACCCCCTGCTTCCTCCTACATTCCCATCAGGACCTCTGCACAGACCCTGAAGGCTCCTGAATTTCCACCCTCCCTCTTGCACAGCCTGCTTTCCAGTGAAAGGTTGGAAATCCCCACCCCACCCAGATGCTTCCAGGGGCTTCCCGTCAACCTGGAACAAAGTCTAAAGTGCGAATGTGCTGTGCTGCCCGGTGTGGTCAGGCTGCTCTGAGCCTTCCTCTGCAGGCTCCTGTCTGTTCACATGGCTCCGCTGGCCTTCCCACTGCCCCTTGTACTTGCAAAGACGTTTCTCCCTCGGACCTTTACCCCTTCTGCTCCTTGTGCCCAGATGTGCCACCCAGACCTGTGCAAAAGCTGCCTTCGCTAAGACCTTGCCAGGCACTGGGGTGCCCATCCTTGCTGGGCTGCCATGCCCTTTGTAGGCATTGGCTGATTTCTAATTGTATCATTTGTGCCCTGTCAGAACAGTGGTGCCGCATGTGGTCACATTGAGTGTGCTTTCATCTTAACACCTGCATGGCATGCGGTGGGTCTACATGAATAGCTGCCATTTGCATGGGTGGTTCATTGTTGAAGGGCTTTCCTGGTGGCTTAGAGGGTAAAAGCATCTGCCTGCAATACGGGAGACCTGGGTTTGACCCCTGGGTCAGGAAGATACCCTGGAGAAGGAAATGGCACCCCACGCCAGTACTCTTGCCTGGAAAATCCCATGGACAGAGAAGCCTGATAGGCTATATAGTCCATGGGGTTGTCGGACACGACTGAGCGATTCCACTTTTCATTGTTGAAAGTCAGTTGTCTTTGGTTATTTGTGAATTTTGACAATTTCATGTGTTTTACTGGTTATTTGTTGTTTACAACCCACTGGAAATGATCTCCCATCCTCTACTTTCTATTGAAAACTTCTACTTGACGTTTGTCCCATTCATTTGGTTTATTTCAACATTCATTTAGTTGGACTGTGTGATGGTTAATTTCATGGATTAACTTGACTAGATCACAGGACTCACATATTTGATCAAACACTAATCAAAAGGGTGAAGGTGTTTGAAAAATGTGATTAACATTTAAATCAGTAGATGTTGAATAAAACAGATTGTTCCACGTGGGTGGGCCTCATGTAATCAGTTGGTCCCCCAAGGAAGAGGGAAGTACACCTTTGGACTCAAACTGTAGTACCAACCCTTCCCTTGGTCTCTGGGTTGCTGGCCTGCCCATTTTCAAGCCTTCACAATCACAGGACCCAGTTGCTAAAATCTCTTTCCCCTATATCCTATATCACTGTACACATGCACATTAATCGGTCTGTTTATCTCAGATATTTATTCTCTGAAGAACCCTGACTGATACAGACTTTTTCAGATTATATTCTTCAGCCACTCTGTCTCTCATAGCATCTAACTTTGCTTACTGTGAGTTTCTCTTTATAGATTAAAATGTTTTTCTCTCTGTAGACAGATCTATCAATGCTATTTTTAAAGTTCCTGGCCACGGTGTCATTCTGAGAAGATGCCTGTTTGCCCCAGCAGAACGTAAATAGTCTGCCTAGCAGAGTGTAAATAGTCCGCCATGGTTTCCTTTGGTCTGAGTCTTGATTGCATCAGTGCTGGTCCTGACCTTGCTTTGTCCTGACGGTGAGAGCAGGAGTCCCGACTCTTTGCTCTTCCATCTCCTGGCTCTCTTTTGAGGTCTTGTCCCACCACAAGCCATCCAAATAAACTCAGCAACATGGGCCTGGCTGAGGGCCCCGGAACGGACGTGGGCCCTGGCTGGAGCATGCAGGCATGTTCCTGACCAGGTCTGGGGAGGCCTCGGTCCACAGCCTTGGGGAGCAGGACTGGCTGAGACTATTCCCCCCAAACACCGAGGGACGGGCAGGCAGCTGAACCCTGTGCAGCTGGCGGAGAAGTGACTCCCACAGCCCAGGGCCAGGCTTGTCAGGCCTTGATTTAGGTGAGGGAGGGCGGATGGGTGCTGTTGGCTGCCTCAGCTGGAAGCAGGCGTTTGTGGCCCGGGAGGAGGGTGTGTAGGCAGGTGGGCTGCAGAGCGAGGGGGTGACTGCTCGCCGCTCTCTGCCGCTCTCTGGGGCCGCGGTGGTGCAGGGACGGGCACCTGCCTCCTGCAGAAAGGCCTCTAGGCAGATGAAAGGGGAAGTTTACTGGCAGACAGCTTGCGCGTTTTCCTTTTGAAGAACTGGGTGAATGTGTGGGACGGCGGTGGTCAGGGGGGCTCGGCGCTGGGAGGGGTGCAGGGAGTTTGTGGGTGACAGCCCGCTGCATGCTGCTTTTTGAGGCCTTTTTGTGAAAGTGTTTCCTGGACAGAAAGGAGCTCAAGTCCAGACCCCCGGCCCAGACCAGCACCCGCAGGCTTAAGAGGTCACCTCTGTGGGCCTTGGGGCCCCACAGCCCTCCTGGCCTCCCAGGGCCTGCAGGTGGGGCTCCAGGGCTCGAGCCCCCAGGAGGTGGGGGCAGGAGCGCCAGCCTGGGAGCCATGGGGCGTGGTGTGAGGCCACACAGGGGCTCCCGGGGTGCGGCCACTTGGGGTCCATGTGCGAGTCTTCCTTGGAAACTCTGAGGCCCTCGGCCCTCAGTCAGACATTGCTTCTTCCCTTCACACAGGCCTCAGTGGCTGGGGGCGCTGGAACTGCCCATCCTGCTGTCCAGGCTGGGGCAGGCAGCCCCCAGGGCCCCCAAAGGTGGGGACACACATGGAAAGTGGGCCACGGTATGGATGACTGTGAGCAGGATGGCGTGGCCAGTGTGGGGCTCCAGACGCGAAAATTCAGATTTAATTCTTGTTTTATTTTGTTTTCTATTTTGCTGCCTTGGGTCTTTGCTGTGGCCCACGGGCTTTCTGTCTGTGGTGTGGGCTCAGCTGCTGCGTGGCATTTTGGTTACCCAGCCAGGGGTTGAGCCCATGTCCCCTTTGAAACAGGACTGATTCTTAACCGCAGGACCACCAGGGAAGCCCGAATTCTATTTTTGATGTAGCAGGAACCCGTGGTGGGGTTTGAGCGGGGATTGCCAGAAAAATGTAGGGTTGGAAAGACCCTGCTGGCTGTGGGCTGGGGAGCAGCTTCGCCCCAGCTCTGGAGACAGCTTTGGGGTGTCATTTGGGGCCCACTTGGCAGGTGGTCACTCACTGAGATGGGAAGAGTGGGCGAGGGGGAGATCTGAGAAGGGCTGCCACTGTGGGGACACTCTGCCTGGTCAGCCAGGGACTTGTGGCCTGTTCTGTGCTGGGCACCCTTGGTCCCCCTCTCTCAGAGCATGGTTGCTAGCATCTGCTGCACATGGCCTCTGCTCACACGGAGCATCGGGAGACCCTGTGCTCTTGGGGTCAGCTTTCCGGGATGAAGAGCCAACCTGTCGGTATAATGAGTGCATGACCTGCAGAATGTGCAGGAAGGATGGGAGCAGAGAGCCAGTAGGGAAGGCAAAAGGCAAGCACATGTTGCTGTTCTAATTCAGATGGGTGGACAGACTTGAGGGGTGAGAGAGGGAGACTTCAGAGCCTGGGAAGAGGTCTCTTTGTGGGGACAGCCAGAGGGGAGACCCCAGCCAGAGAAGGGAGCAGCTGGGGTGGCAGGACAGGAGGCTGGAGCAGGGAGGGGGGTACCACAAGGAACCCCAGGACCTGGAGGCAAATTTCTGATTAGACATGGGGCCCTTTCTGGCTGTGCACCAGCTGAGGCCTCATTTGAGATCTTGAGACAGGACTGCTCACTGCCAGAAGGAGAGGGCTGCAGAGGGCACGGAGGGAGTGGGTCGGTGGTCAACTGGAGGAAGCCCCCAAGGACCCACAGGCATGGAGACCAACTCCGTCAGGGCGGTGGGTCTGCCATGGCGGCAAGTGCGGCTTCCTGGTGGAGGTTACAGGCAGAGGGCAAGGTCTGCGGCTCCCCTGGGACGGGCTGCCAGGAGGAAGGGAATCAGTTCCCAGGGTTTGCACCTGAGCCCTGGGAGGGCAGGGAGCCTCGGTCAGGAGGACTGGGGGCCTCTGCCAGGAGGAACAGTGGCCTCGGGTGGGAAGGGCTGGTCTGGGGGGATAGTCGGCGTCTTCGTTTTTGTGGCTGCAGCAAATTACTGCGAACATCTGTTCCCTACACAATGTGGAGGTCACAAGTCTGAAGCAGTCTTGCTGGGCCTTGGCAAGTGTGGCAAGTGTTGCCTGCCCTCCAGAGACCCCGGGGAGGATCTGCATTGGTCCTTCCACCCACCAGAGCTACAACCCGGCTCATAGCCCCTCCTGCATCCTCAGAGCCCGCAGTGTTGTGTCCTGCTTCTGCCTCACAGGCCTTCTGCTCCGCCAGCCGCCGCCTCCTCCTATGAGGGCCTGGTGATGGCACCAGGCCCCTCTCCTGTCTCAGGAGCCCAGCTCAGCCCCCACTCAGAGGCTGTGGGATCAGGACTGGTGTCCTTGCAGGGGGTCAGCCTGCGCTCCAGAAATGTGGTGCTGGGTGTGCTGGGAGTGAGATGCACTGCTGGCCTCCAGGCCTGACACATGGAGTAAGGTCTAGGTCTGGGAGGAGAGGTGAGCAGGAGCTGTGGACAGGCACTTCTGGTCACATGTCAGGTGTGGGGGGAGCTGGATGGGAGCCGAGGGGGAAGACCTATACCAGAGGAACCCACCAGTGAGCAGGGGAACCAACCAGTGACCAGGGGGAACCAGAACCAATCAGTGAGCAGGGGGAACCAGTCAGTGATCAGGGAGAACCAACCAGTGAGCAGGGGAACCAACCAGTGAGTAGGGAGAACCAGAACCAACCAGTGAGCAGGGAAACCAACCAGTGAGCAGGGGAACCAATCAGTGAGCAGGGAGAACCAACCAGTGAGTAGGGAGAACCAGAACCAACCAGTGAGCAGGGGAACCTATCAGTGAGTAGGGGAACCAACCAGTGACCAGGGGGAACCAACCAGTGAGCAAACGAACCAATGGTGTAGAGTCTGGAGCCAACAAGAGGAGTGAGACACCGTGCCCGAAACTGGGACAAGCCAGAGAAGGGATGCTCTCTTCCAGGTCTGAGAGGGGAGCAGACAGGACCCGCCTGAGGCCAGCACCGAGGAAGGGTGTCTGGCACACTGGCCTCCCTGCCTGGGGGCTACCTGGAGCCAGGGCCACACTCTTGACTGCCGCGGGGACTCTTGACAGCAGCAGGAGGACCAGGAGCTGCCCAGTGCCAGCGTCTTCTCCAAGCCCCTCCAGCAGCACTTTCCTCCACACTCTGCCCTCTGTGAGGGGTGCTTCCACCCCACTTGATGGGGGCTCCGTGTGCCCAGCCTCTCCCACTCCCACCACATAGGGCCATCTCCTGTGCGTGCGTGTGTGTATGTCTGGGCGTGCCTGAGTGGTGCGTGAGCACACATGTGCTTGCACGTCTCTATGAGTGTGAATTCATGTGTGTGCGTGTGTATGCAGACCTCCGCATGTGTGCCCACAGGCATATGCCCTGAATTTTTGTGTGTGTTTGCACGCGTGTGTGTATACTTGCGTGTGCAGGGTGTGGCCCCACCTGTGGGCGCACACATGCTTACGTGTGCGGGCTGCCTGTGTGTGCACACGTGTGTGCAGGTGTGGACGTGTGCATCCGGCATGCCCAGTCCCTTCAGCGCAGTAGGCTCGGCATTGTCCTCCCTAGGCAGCCCCCTGCTGTGTGCCTGACCCTGCCCGCCTCTCCTGTGCGCGTGGACCTGCTTGGGTGTTTACCCTCGGCCTCCTGGGTACTCTCACCTGGAAGATCCAAGGGCTGGGGTACAGAAAGGGAGGCAGGAGGAAGGACCAAAGCTCTTTATGCAGCAGGGAGGCAAGGAGGCTGCAGCCAGGACCACTGGCTCTGGGGCTGCAGGGCCCGCCAGGGGCCCCCACTCTGCGCCATGATGCCCTCCTCTTGGTCTGGGGGCGGGGCTCTGTGGTGGAGAGAGGGTGGGCCACACGGCCTCTGTGTGCAGGCGGGTCCAGCGTGGGCTCCTCTGCCCTCCTGGAGCAGCGGGCAATGCGGAGGACAGGGTCTGTTCGTGCGGAGCCGGTGTCTGTTCTCCTGGGCTACTTCACCTGCAGCAAGAGCCCCAGGCTCAGGAAGGGGCTGGGGCTGCCAGGCCCAGGGCCCCTGGCCAGCTGAGCTGGGGACCCCACCTCCCCATGGCCCTGGGGAGTGGGTCCTTGCGCCTGTCCTACTACAGGGCTGAGTTGGCGGGGGTGGCTCCCTCAGAAACCCTGGCAGACCCCAGGGCTCCCAGCCCTGGACGCAGTGTCCGACCTTCCTGGGCCACTTGCCTTGATGAAGGTGACAAAGCCACCGTAGACCACAGTGATGAGGAAGAGGGCCAGGAAGGTGAGCCAGAGTGGGCTGGCGTCCTCCACGTCTGCGCCGTCCTCACCACTCTCCTTCTGGCTCCATGGCAGCCAGGTGTCCAGACCTGTGGGGGAGTGGGCGCTGCTGAGGCCTGGCCCACGCCCACCCCAGCACGCGATGGGCCGCTGACTGAGGGGCACAGCCACAGCACCCCACACGGCACCACTGGCTTTGGGGCCCCGTGTGAACAACCTTCTCCCTGCTGGGCTGTGCCGGGCAGGGAGGGGTCACAGGGCCTGACAGGGCACAGAGCCTGAAGCCGGCCTTCATGCCAGCCCGAGTGTGGGCGGTGAGCGGGCTGCCCCGACGCCGATGTGGATCTGCGGGCCCCACGCGGCAGGCTGCACCAACAGCCACTCACAGAAGGGCTGCTGTGTGAGGGTGAAAGGTGAGACAGGGCCAGCGTCCTGGCGGGAGGAGGAACATTGTCACAAGGGCCCTGAGTCCGGAGAGTGGACGGGAGCCTCTCGTGCTGCAGTGGGGAGCTGGCCCAGGGGCTGCACAGGAGGCCAGGGCAGGCCGAGGCTGGGAACTAGAGGCTTAAGCCAGGACTGAGTCTGTGCCTCAGAAGTCAGTCCTGCTGGACGTGGGGTGAGGGCTGGGGCAGGATTGCTTGGGTCCGGCCAGCTCAGCACCCTCGTGGGAAGCCGCGCTCTAGTCCAGTGGGAGGGCCTGGGGCAGGGAGGAAATGCTGAGTCCTGGGACCCGCCACCTGCTCGGACTCCCTGGTTGGTCTTTCCATGAGCACTCATTCATTGGGGGCCCACCTCGAGCCTGACCAGAGGTGCGGGAGGTGGGGTCACGTGGGGTGCCGTCCAGGATCCACTGGTCACGGCACAGGAGGTAAGCATGGAAACTGTGTGCTCGCTGTCAGTGGGATCTAATGATGAAATAAATACCAGCGCATCTTGGTTTCTGTTTGTCTCAGTTTTCCACC
This sequence comes from Antilocapra americana, assembly GCA_007570785.1. NCBI lineage: Eukaryota > Metazoa > Chordata > Mammalia > Artiodactyla > Antilocapridae > Antilocapra > Antilocapra americana. Next base: position 25,400 of record ML661922.1, read on the forward strand.
AATGGGTTCATACTGTGTTCTACAGTGGTGTGGGTCCATGATTCATTGGAAAAATTTTCAAAGGCAGCAGCCCTTTGCCATGAAGAACCTGAAGGAACCTGTTCTAGACACATGGAATACAGGGTTGAGTGGTCTGGGGGTCGCTGAGGCGGCTAAATGCGACGACAGGACCCCCTGGATGCGTTCCACTCGGGTAACGGCCAGGGGTCCTGGCTGCCCCGTGGCCCAGCCCTGGAGATCAGGGAGGTCTTCTCAGACACACAGGAGCACTCGTGCGAACGGCAGGCAGGAGCTGCCGGGATGAGAAGGTGGGAAAGAGTTGGGGTTGGAGGAGCCACATTGAGAATAACTGCAGGAGAGGAAGGTCACGCCCCTTCACCCATCTCTGCGGGGGCAGGACGTGCCTCTGGGCAGCCCTTCGGGAACAGCCCGCAGAACTGTGGGGCCGGGCCTGCCCGGTTTTCTCGAGGCCACAGAAGCCACTAAGCTGGGAGCACGAGGGCAATTGTTTTCAGCTCCAAGATCTGGGTCACCTGTGGTCTAGCTTTGTTTGCTGTGAAGGTTTTCTGCTTCTTTGCACACTGAGGGAATTTTGATTGCATGGCGGACATGGTGCACGGGCGGAAAGTGAGCGTGAAGTGGATGACACGCGTATGCTTTCTGTGGAGCGAGCACACACTCTCTGTCGGGCAGGGAGGGTGAGGAGCTGTGTCTTCACCAGGAGTTGGGCTGGGCTGGGTGGCGGGATCCTTGGCCACTGGCTCCCGGCGTGGGAGTAGGGTCAGGCCTGGATCTCTCCTGCTGCGGCCCCGCTCTGCTCTCAGGGGCTGCTTGCTCAGTAGAATCCCTGGGCTCCCCACCTACGTCAGCGGGCCCAGGCGACTTTTCGGGGGTCGTCTGTACCCACACCCCAGGCCAGCCTGTGTGGGAACCAAGCCTCAGCTGCCTCCCTCACGTCCCTCTCATCTTGGATGCCCAGGACTCTGTCTGCCTGTGTTGAAGACGAGGATAAGTGGCCAGCAGCCTCTTCTGAGCCAGGAATTTGGGTCAGTTGGACACTGAGTCCTCAGCTCATTTGAGACTTTAAATAAATATAATTTTTATGATTTATTTGGCGTTGACCTTTTGTTACTGTGTGAGTGACTGACTCACTAGCTTCTGCATCCTAAGTGGAAGCAGAACTTTGACGGGTATTTGAAGGTCACCTTTGGTGGCTGGGAGGAGGGTGGGCTGAAGGGGACAGCCCTGGGCTGTGAGACCACCAGGGACAGGAGGACTGGGGTGGGATCTGTGGACAGAAGGGGCTGATTCGAGGGGCACAGGAGTTGGGCGGCTGGCTTGGCTTCTGTGATGATGGAGGGCAGAGGGCCCTGGCTTCAATTTGGGGGGCCAGGCTGATGCAGGCTCTTGGGAGACGGGGCCCGTGGATGAGGGGCCTGGGGCCCCAGAGCAGGACCAGGAATCAGAGGCCAGGGGCCCCCGGGGGGAGCCTTCCAGCTGCTACTTGGTGAGAGTGATGACCGCAGCTGTGGGCCTGGGTCAAGCTGCGAGTGGCCTCTTTTGAGCAGAGGGTGGTGGTGGTGGGCTGGGCCTGGAATCGAGAGGGAGGGGCGGCCTTCAGGTGCAGGGGACGGGGAGGAGGGATGGGGGTCCTCCAAGGAAAGCAGTGGGCCCCTCAGGCATCAGTGACAGAACGGGGCGCAGTGGGCCCAGCAAGGACGAGCTGCCATCCTGGCTGTGGGGGCCCAGGCTGCCTTATGGGGAGTGGCTCTGGCCGTCTTCCTTGGTCTGGCGGGGGCGGTGCTGGCGTCGGCTGCGGCCCCCGGAATGGAGCTTTGCCCCCACCCCTCCAGGGGCCCTAGGGGCTGACCAGGCCTCCCACAGCCTCTGCCACTTGCCCTGTGCAGAGCGTGGCCCTGGCTGCTGGGTGTAGCTTTGGCCCCTGCAAGAAAGTGTGAGGTTTGGGTCGAGACTCTGGGGGATGCAGGTCCAGAGCGTCCTGTGACACGAGGCCATGCAGTGCCCGGACTATGTCAGGCGGCCGGTCAAGGGCGCGGGGCAGGCTGGGTGTACAGGCCGAGGCCCGCTGGGGCGCACGTAGTAGGGTGCAGGTAGGGGTGGGCGTGCTGAGGCAGCTGCCCCGGGCACCCCGTGTAGCCTCCAGGGTGCTGTCTGCCAGGCCCGTCTCTCGAGGCGTCGGGGCCTGGGCGGTGATCTGTGTGCCTTGCCCGCTGGGCGTGGGGCCCACAGCAGCGCAGGCCTGCGGGCTAGGTCCTGGACCCTGGGCGAGCCTAGCCTTCCTCTCCCAGCACCCGCTGCTTTGGGCCCCCATTGGACACCTTCCCTGCCGGCCCCCATGGGGTGGCCCGGACACCTGCTGGCCCATGCGCCCTGCTGCCTCCCTGAGCAGCGTGTCCACCGCAGTCTCGCGGGGCCAGGCTGTGTGCTGCGGTGCCCGGGGGGCACCTCAGAGGGGAGGGCGAGCCCTGGGCCCCCAGGCCCCCCCTCTGTGGCACCCGCCCCTGCTCCTCAGGAGGCCTGCGGTCAGACCCCTGTGGGCGCCCAAGTCCAGCCCCCCGTCCTGGGCATAGGTGGCCTTCCAGGTTCTGACTGGGCTCCCAGAAGGGTGGCGGGCTCGGGCCCTGGGGAGTCTCTGACACCCCGGAGGCAGCTGTTGAGGGTGGCCACCCTCACTCCCAGCCCAGGTGAGGCCCCTGCTTTGTGCTCAGTGGCGGGCAGGTCTTGGTGGGAAATGGCTGCTTGGGTCGTGGGGGGCAGGCAACACCTCCTGCCCTCTTGGGCCAGTGTGTGGCATGTAGACGTGTGTCCGGGGCCAGCGGGGCAGCTGTCGGGCTTCCAGAGCCCCGGGGCCCCCGACATGGAGCGGCCATGTCCCCATTGCCCGGCGCCTCCAGGGCTGCCCCTCTGCTCCTCACCCCATGTCCCGGTGGCTCAGACGGAGCCCCAGGCCCATGTGACTCACCACAAGTGTCCAGGGTGCAGCTGCCATTGAGGAGCGTCCGGGAGGCCTCGTGGCTGACCACACAGGTGTACATGGTCCCCGTGTAGTCCAGGGGGCTGGAGACACGCAGGGCACTCCAGCTGTGGAACGAGGCTTTGCCAGTCTGGGCTGTGGGGCGCGCCATGGCATACTGGGAAGGCTCCACCTCTCGCTGGCCCTCCAGCCACGTGAGGAGGACGTCCACAGGTGAGAAGCCGGACACCTCGCACAGGAGCCAGGCAGGGGAGGGTGGGCCAGGCGTGGTCAGTATGCGGAGGGCCAGGTTGCGGGGCGCCGAGGCGGCTGCAGGGAGACTCCGTGCTATGCTCACGGGCTGGGTCCCAGGGGCTGGGCGCCCTCGCCCGGGGGATCCCCGGGGGAAGGAGGTGGCCGGGGCGCTGTGGGGCTGACCGAGGGGAGGTGTGGGGCCGTGGCTGCCCTCACCATGATCTCTCTGTGCCGTCAGCGTCACTGGCGTCCGCAGGCCGGGGCCGCTCAGCGTGCAGGAGACTGTGGAGCCCAAGGCCCACAGGGTCCTGGGCAGAGCCAGGCGGCTGCTTCGGCTCCAGGAGCCGTTGAGGTCCCTGGTGGGCCCCTCCTCCACGGCCCCGCCACGGAGATTCCCGTCCACCTCCCAGGAGAAGTGGGTGTCCGGTGGGGCCTCCCCCGTGGCCAGGCAGGTAAACGTGGCCTCGTTCAGGAGCCAGAGGCCCCGCGGGGGTGGGGGCAGCAGCCGGACCCTGGGGGCCTGGGTGTGGTTCTGACACTCTGCCGGGAGGGGAAGGAGAGGTGTGGGGGTCTCGGCGGGGGGTCGGGGTTGAGGGCTGTCCAGCGGTGTCCACTTGGCCCCAGGCCCACCCTCTCCCAGGGCCCACCCAGCCTCTGTTGTTTCCAGAAGTGCAGTGGGCGGGGGTCTGCCCACCCCTGGGCTGGGGTCTCGCTTGCAGGCAGGCTCTTTCTGGTGTCCCAGAAAGCACTCTGCCCTTCTTCCCGACTTTGTCCTAAGGGACTGACCTCTGCAGGGGTCCTTCGGACACGCCAGTGTCTGGGCTTCTGGCTGGCTGTGGCTGATGGACAGCACTGTGGAGAATGGAGGGAGTCAGGGTCTCCTCCAGGCTCCATAGATGGCCGGGGTCGTGGCATCCCCACATGCCCAGCCTCAGGGGTGGCCGCTCGGCCTTCCTGTCGTCTGGGGGTTGCCTCCACCAGTGTCCGCTGCTGTGCTCCGGTCCCGGTGGGATCCTGGCTGTCCGCTTGTTGGTTGCAAGTATCTATGCTAAGTGCCCGGGGACTGTCCTCATGACCATCGCCAGGACAGCTTACGGTGAGGACTAGTGACTGACTGGCCATGGATTTCTGACAGCCGGGGATCAGTCAACCTTTTCTATAAAGGCCCAGAGAGCGAAAATTTGAAGCTGTGCTGCCATGCAGGGCTTCTGTCTGTCCCTCTTCCTGGTCCATCCCTCTAAGCTGGACACACCAGCCCCGGCTGCAGGGATCCGGCTTCGGGTTGCATCTGGCCTTCAGGCCATGCACGAGCTGCACAGTGTCTGGCTCAGGGGCTGTTCCCTGAGCGGAGGGCTGGGCTCTTCTGGTCAGCAGGCCCTAGGCCCCAAGAAGGTCACTCCCCATGGGAGAGCGGTGCGGCCCTGGAACAGGAGGCGCAGCCTGTGCTCACAGAGCTCAGCCCCTGGCCCCCAGGGTGCTGGATGGGTGACGTGGCTGCAGCAGTCCGGTCAGGGCTGACTGCTGACGCCTGGGGAGCGCTGGGCTGACCCTATAATCTGCAGGGCCTACCTCTCTCCTGATTTGCCCCCGCCCCATTTGCCTGACAGGTCACCCCACATCAGGGGTTGTGCACACTGCTAGCAGATTCTGCCGTGGACTGTGGGCATCACGGTCCCCTCTTGGAGGGTTGCCAGTGGCCCGGGGGCCTGTGAGGGAGCTGCTGTTCTCTGTCTGCCCGGCTCCCTCTAGCGGCTCCTGCTCTGGACCAGGGGGGCGTCCAGGGTGAGGGGTGACTCTGGGCCCCAGCAGGGTGCCTGGCAGTCAGGGAAGCTGGGGCCAGGTGCAGGTGGATGTGAGAGGCCCTGCAGGCAGCACCGTTCCCGTGAGGGTCTCAGTCCACACTCAGTCTCACTTGGGCTGCACCAGGGGAGTCCGGAGCTAGCCTGTGGGCCTCCCTCTCACTGCATGCCTCCCAGTGTGATCTGAGCATAGCACCCATTCATGAGGGGCCAATGGCCAAACAGGGGCCTGAGGCAGCATCTGCCAGTGCCCAGCCCAGGCCTGGCCACAGTCAGTGCCCCACCTTCCTGGCTCAAGGTGTGACTTAAGGTCTCAACAGCGAAGTCGTGGAGGGCTGCCTGAAGGTGGCAGTGGAGGGACAGGCAGACAGTTGTGCATGGGTGGGGCTGCTCACCTGGGCTGCTCTGAGTGGTGAGGGCTTCGTTGGAGCCCTCTGATCTGGATGTTAGAGAAGGCGCTAAGGTGGTTGGGGTCGGGGTCCGGGTCAGAGTCGATGCTAAAACCAGAGCAGCAGGGAGCAGGTAAGGGTCAGAATGCACTGTGCCCTGGGGGAGGGGCTGCACGGTGGAGGGGGGAGGTCTGTGGGAGGGTGTGGGGTGGGCTCCTCTGCTCCTGTCCCCCATCCTCGGCCGTGGGTGAAGCCTGGCTCACCTCTGGGGAACACATCCATGGTCTTGATGGTCTTTCCATCCTTGGGGTGCTGGACTTTGCACACCAGGGAGTCCTTTGGCCCCTGGGGGACGCTCGAGGAGGGCAGGACCACCTGAGAGGAAGCCGACCACAAGCCGTCCCTCAGGACCTCGGGGAAGGTCTGGATGTTCTTGCTGCTGACTATGCTGTTGTTCTTGAACTTCCAGGAGAAGCTGACAGAATTGGGCATGAAGTCCCGGGCCAGGCAGCCCAGGGCCGCCACTGTGTTCTCATCAGACGGGGAGCTCACACAGGACACCAGGGGGAAGATTTCCGGGTGAGATTCACTTGCTGAGGACCCGAGAGAGGACACAAGAGAAGAGGGGGGTGAGAGGCGTCCTGCTGGTTGGGGCTTCGGGCAGCTCCGCCTTCCCTCTGAGATGGTGGGTCAGAGGGCACACTCAGCCCTGCCAGCCCACCCCCACTGCCCTTGGCTCAGCCACTTGGGGCCCACTTGGGGTCTGTGGCCATCAGTGAGACCAGTACACACTCAGTCCCCCAAGTCCTCAGTACAACCAGGTCACTGAGGTCAGCCTAGGGTTGGTCAGGACAGTCCAGCATGGCCAGCTCAATCCAGCTAGACTCACCATGCCCAGCAGAGGTTAAATAGGCCCAAAGCATCTCATCAGCTTACCCAAGTCAAGCCCAGGTAGTGCATTTCTGCCAGACCTCTCTCAGCCCACCATGGATAACCCAACAGCCCAGCTCAGCCCAGCTCAAAGCAGCTCAGCCCAGCTCAGCTCAGCCCCCATTAACCCAACTCAGCTTAGCTCATCCCAGCTGACCTGCTCAGCTTAGCCCAGCTCAACCCAGCTCACACCACTCTGCCCAGCTCAGCTCCGCTCAGCCCAGCTCACCTGCTCAGCTCAGCACAGCTCACCCTTTCAGCTCAGCTCAGCTCAGCCCAGCCCAGCTCAACTCAGCTCAGCTCACCTGCTCAGCTCCGCTCAGCTCAGCCCGGCTCAACCCAGCCCATCTCAACTCAGCTCAGCCCAGCCCAGCACAGCTCAGCTCACCCTCTCTGCCCAACTCAGCTTAGCACAGGTCATCCCAGCTCACCTGCTCA
>ML661922.1:32194-98539 GCA_007570785.1 Antilocapra americana
GTTTGCCACCCTCAGACGGAGGCCCCGTCTCTGCTGAGCGGGCAGCGCTGCTTCTCTGGGAGAGGAGAGCCTGGGCACACGTCCCTGGGGCCTGGCCGGCCTGGGCACGTGCCGTGGCCCGGGTCTCTGCCCTGAGTCTAAGAGCCCTGTTGACTGACTGCTCTCTGGCAAACGCCCTCATTAAAAACCACAGGAAAGGCGTCTTATCTGAACCTGCTCCCAGTTCTGTCTTTGTCACAAAGCTCGGCTGAGAGAGAGGACACTGTTTAGCGCACAGCGACCACCTGCACCCCAAAGCCGCGTGACCCCTGCGGGTGTGAAGCGCCCCGGCCTGGAGGGCAGTAGGTTAAGACAGATCTCCTTTCAAGCAGAAACAAAAGCCTCTCATGCAGACATCCCCCGGGGCAGCGAGTCTGGCTGCCCTGCCTCCTGCATCTCACAGCTCCGCCTTGGTCCCTGGCACGTCCCGTGGGGTCTCTGACCTGGGTGGATTCTCCGAATCCCTTCGCTGCGCTAACTCGTGACCTCCCCACTGGCCTGGCGGCGGAGGCCAGGCCCGCACGTCCCCGGCTGCGGGTGGTCCCAGGAGACCCCCAGCCTCCGTGGGCCTGGGGACTCAGAGCAGAGACTGTCCCTCCAGACGGTCCTGGACCCTGCTGACTCCCACCCTCCAGGCAAATGCTCAGTCCCCCAGCTAGCAGTGTATCCAGAGTGACTCACGACGACGAGTGCCCGCATTTCACCCCAAGTCTGTCCTGAGGTGGGCACCCGAAAGGCGGCCCTGAACACTCTGCAGTGAAGGACCTGCGCTGATAGAGCTGCTCCATCGCCAGGAGGGAGCCGGCCAGCTGCGACTGTGAGCACGCTCACAGTGCACCAGGCGAGCGAGCGCCAGGTCTCATCTTAGTCCCCTTGAAGGAGTAACTCTTCAAGGAGTGTACAGTGAGTGCATTGATAAAATGCACCTAGGAGAAATTAATTTCTCAAACACCTACTTTGAAAATGAATATAAATTAGTAGTTGATAAGTTAAAGCTGAAGTAATTTCAAACAGTTAAAAGAGGAACCTTCCAGTTCCGGCCAGCATCTGTACCTTATTTTAGAAATGCAAATTGGCCAGGTGGTGTTGTGCTCAGTGGAACACTTTCAGTTCTGCAGGGCTGGGCAAAACCAGCCGCAAATCACCTCTTGGGAACCAGAAGCTATAAATTTACCAACTGTGTTTTCTTGCTTCCAAAAATAGACTCTCAGCTTCCTGCCACCTGCTGCCTGTGGCCATCTTGACTAACTCTGCACCAGCAATTAAATCAAAGAAATAAGCTGAATTTATTATTCTCAAAGCAGCCCTGAACTGGGGCGGAGGGCTGATGGTACCTTGTTACTACTTTTCAGCCAAACTCGCAACCTTCTCAACTCTCCAAAGCCATGATTCGCGGTTGTTAATTAAATGATAAAATTTTAAAATACTTTAAACATTTCTCTTTTTAAAGTTGCAATTTTCCAGACCATCAGGAGCCGCTTCGAAGATGCCCTGTCTCGGTGTTCGCAAGCACTCCTCCTCTGTGAGCGGCTTTCTCTTTCTCTGAGTGGCCTCACAGAACCCAGTGCCCATCACCTCCCCTGGCTCTCCCTTTCGGGTGGCTGGGGCACCCCTCTCTCGCCACAGTCGGGACACTGCCTGCCCGTCCTCACCTAGACAACTCTCTTTCTATCCAATAAAGAATTTTAAATACAGTCCAGGGCAGAACACACCTCATCTGAGGAGGGCATTCTCCGTGCCTTCCACAGGTGGCATTCCTGAGGCTCTAAGTCATCCAGACTCCATAGATGCTAGGTCCATACCAAGTTACCTTCCACCGTATCCCAAGCTGCCCTGCCGCCAAGGGGGTCCTGGGACTCCCCCACTGGTGGCCTTTCCCACCCAAGTCTCCTCTGAATGCCGGTGAGATTCTGATTTTTTAAAGGCATCAGAAAACAGAGAGTCTGACATGCCTAGGGCAGCTGGCCCCCTCCTGGCCAGTCTGCTCAGTCCCCCGGGGGGACGCATCGGAGGACAAGACAGTGGTGCTCAGAAAAACCCCACAAACAGGAGAGAAAACAAAGGCCCTGGACGGGCCGCCCTTACCTGAGGAGATGGTGACCAGGATCCCTTGGCCCCAGACATCTATACCGTAGTGATCACAGTGGTGCTATCTCCAGCTTCGCCCAACAAAGACCTCGGGGGCCTGGCAAGGCTCGAGGCGCCCAGGCACCCGCCCCATCTCCAGGTGCCACAGGGAAGCCGTTGGTCAAAGTCACTTGTCTGCGACCCTCTGCTGGCCCTGCTCTCACCTGACTGTGCCAGAGACAGTGTCCAATTCTGGCCCCCAGAGGCCAGACCACTGCCTGCCTGGGCCGTCTGACCATGAACCACAAACTCCTAAGTCCAGCCTCGAGCAGCTGCCTGCCCCAGAGAGCAAAGGAAGCCCCAGCCCTGCTCAAGTCAGGCAGCCAGACCAGCCAGAGGAGCTGCCTCGTACCCACGTCGCCGTGTCCTTGGGGCGGGGAGGTCTGTCTCTGCCTGTTTACCAGAACCCTCTCCCCAGTTCCCTTCCTTGACCTCCAGAGTGCCCCTGAGTCTCTGACACCCTGGGTCTCCCCAGGGGCAGTCTTCACTCAGGATGGTGAGGACTCAGCTGAGGCGAGACAGTGACCAGGGCCCTGACCCAAGGGCTCAGACCAGTTGTCATGAGGCGACAATGACGCTGGGACCCCAGGCGAGAGCTGGTGGCCGGCGAAGACCTCCGGACCACCTCACATGTGGCCTCTTGAGGCCAGAACCCCTGGGACCTTGGGAGTCCAGAGCTCAAGGGTGGCTGAGGCCCCCAGAGAAAGTTCTGGCTGCAGAGGCAAGAGGAGAGGGTGCCTGGAACCTCTGCTCCTCGCTGCTGTAAGCCTGGGCCCCTGGGCCCTCCCCATCTCAGACCCCCGGCCACCCCAGGCCCTTTAGACCTGACACCCTCGATTTCCCCCAAAGTCCACCAAGACTCTAAGAGAGAGTGAGGAGAGAGGGTTGGTGAGGACTCACCTGAGGAGACGGTGACCAGGATTCCTGGGCCCCAGTAGTCAATATAGTCACAGTGCCATGGGCTCCATTAGGGGCTGTGCAAAAACCCACTCCCTGGTGGCCTCTGCCTCCAGGCAAAGCCTAGCCCTCAGGTCCGCAGAACCCACTCGGCCTGGTCATGTTCCACAGATAGAGGCTCCACTTCAACAGGGCGGAGAGGCAAACGGCCTCAGACGCAGACCCTCTCGGGACCACAGAGGGTCCCTCACAGACCAAGGGACCTCTGGAAATTCCTTCCCCAGCCCAGGGCAGAGCGAGCAGAGAACCATCTAACTTAGAAGACGGTGACCAGGGCTCCCTGGCCCTAGGAGTCAAAAGGATTGCCGAGGGACACAGTCCAGGCTGCCCCTAAGACATGAACCCTGGGTGGCCAGGCCCGGAGGGCTCCCCTGCCCTCACTGCACAGACCCCAAGCCCACCGGGCTCTGCTCACCACTGCTCCTGCTCAGCTGGCTCCTGGCCTCCCCTCAGCCCTCAGCTGGCTCACCTCCAGCGGCTCTGGCAGATCCAAGGGTGGGACTCTAGTGGACTGGGACCTTGCCTTGCTCAGGGCACAGTGGGGCTGCACAGACCCCAGGGAACTGCCCGAGGCCCAGGCAGAGCTTCGAGGGAGATACTCCCCTGAGGACATGGTGACTGGGGCACGCTGGACCCAAAGATCCAAGTCCCAGCAGCGTAGCTTCTACTCTGCTGCTTCTTTCCTAAAAAAACACACCCTGCCTCCTGCCAGCTCTGACTCCGGTCCCAAGTCCACCCAAGTCCCACTGTCCCCTGACTTGGACACTGGACACCAGGCTCATCTGAGGAGACTGTGAGCAGGGCACCCTGGGCCCAGAGATGGAAGTCAGCATAGTCACAGTGGGATGGCCCCGTGCTGGGGGGCATGGAAACCCACCCAGGGTCCCCAGGGAGCCCCCAGGAGCTGCAAGTTTGTCTTCCTGAAGAGACTTGCCCCCCACCCCACAAGCACCTGCCTGCCTCAGGCCCCTGGTGTGGGGTTTGAGCGTCTGCTGACTCCTGACCTGCTTTGTTCCCGTGAGGTCACATGTTCCCTGCCCCTCCCGAGGCTTGCTGCCCCAATCCCCAATTCCCTGGGCTCTGCGCAACCCAGGCCTTGAGGACCCAGCCCCTCACCTGGGCCGGGCCCTGCTCCGTGCCCGCCTGGGAGGCTCCCCCACCTTCAGCCCAGGTGCCTCTTTTCCAGCTCCCTCGGGCTCCTAGCTGACCCGACCCTGTGTGCCCTGACAGGGAACCCTCAGGGTGAGGCCCCAGCTTTCCTGGGGCCGCTCTGCTCAGGGGTTTTTGTAAAGTTGTCTATCTCTGTGGCTCACCCAGTTCCACTGTGGTTCCTGGCTCGGCCAAAACCCTGAGGACTGGCCACGGGCGAGCTGGGGCTGGGTGGGGGTCACACGGATCCCCTTGGAGAGCCCTGCCCACCGATGCCCATGGTCATATCTGGGCTGGACACATGGAGTCTGTCACTGTTAGTGATCCTCACAGTGCCAAAGGCGGCCTGCACTGGGTCCCTTCTCTTCTAGAAATGAGGGCAGATTTGAGCTGTCTTGTGTCCACCTGTGCTGGAGCTGTGTTCTCAGGTGGAGAAAGGCCCGTGGGGGCAGCAGGTGAGGGGTGGGGGTGGGGTCCGGGCTGTTGCTGGCCCTTTGGGTGGCTGGCCCCCACGGTGTGGCCCCAGGGGATCTGTCAGGGCCTCTCTCTGGTCATGGCTGTGAAGCTGGCAGAAGCCTCTTATTAACTCCACCTCTCACTGGCCTCCATGGGAGCGGCGTCCAGGGGCTGCGCTGCATGCTGGACCACGGGGTGCCCCCAGTGCTGAGGCCTGCCCTGTCCATCGGCTGCTGTCCTCGGGCACGAGGCTCAGCTCTGAATGCCCTCAGCAGGTGGGCAGGTACGAGGGGAGGGGCATGATGGTGTCAAGGAGAGAATCACTCCCCCTACAGGCCTGCACGCACCCTGGGGTCTGGAGCAAAGGGGTCTGCTCTCAGCAGCATCAGAGCTGGGGCTGTGGTGCCAGGACTCATGGGTGTGCCACTTGCGGGCCCTCAGGGGGCTGGGTGTGAGTGCGGTGGACATGCTCACCCTTGGACCACTGTTGGGGGTGGGAGGGAAGGGCACAGATATGGCTGGGACTAAGGAGAGTGACCGTGACCTGGAGGCTTGCTGAGGGAGTGGGTGAGTGGACAGCATGTTGGGAATTCTCTCTGCATCTGAGTCCAGCTGAGGCCATGACTAGAGGCTGGGTCCTGTGCCCGGAGGAGAAGAGCTGGTGGTTTTTGGAGCTGGATTTAAAGGTGACCTGTGATAGCTTACAGTGTTTGCTGAACGGTGCCATTGGCCTGCTTCGTGGTCTCCGAAGGGGAAGATTTAACTCTGGGACCAAAGGCAGTCTCAGTCACTAGAGCTTTGTGTAGAATTTTACTTGAAGTGAAAGTGACAGAAAAAGCTTCTGACAGAGACATCAGAAGAAGGTAGGAGAGTACTGGCCTAGTTAAGCTGTAAATACTCAACTGGCTGCTGAGAACAGGTAAGAAGAATGCCTCAAGGTTGTAAGAGTTCCACCAGACCCTTTCTCAAGGCATACATCCTGCGATAACTTCAGTACAAGATTAGCCAGGGAGTCCTGGGCAACGTCTCTGGGCGAGATATATACTGTTGCTGTGTAATTACAGATACGAGTCGTGAGAAACAGGTTCCCAGGTAAGACTCAATAAGCATTAACATAGAGCCCCAGAAAACCATTTCCTGGGCTGGCGATTCATTTCACATAGGATAATTTACATGTTTCAATGCCGTTCTCCCATATCATCCCACTCTTGCCCTCTCCCATAGAGTCCAAAAGACTGTTCTATACATCTGTGTCTCTTTTGCTGACTTGCATATGGGATGACCTAGAGGGATGGAATTGGGAGGGAGTTGGGGGGTTCTGGAAGGGGAACACATGTATACCCATGGCAGATTCATGTCAACGTATGGCAAAACCAACATGATAATGTAAAGGAATAAATAAATAAACTAATTTTAAAAAAAAGAAAGCCATTTCCATGAGTAAGACATTGTGCTGTGTGATCATTAGCTCCTAAAGGAATGCCAGTTCTCAGGCAAGATACTCTGCTGCACAGGCTTAAGGAAAGCATGAGCGAGAAAGTGCACCCACTCCTTAAAGGGCCTTGGACTGCCAGCTAAGCTTTAACTCATTTACCTGTGTGCCCATTGCTCAGTTGGTATAGAATCTGCCTGCAAGGCAGGAGACCCAGGTTCGATTCCTGGGTCAGGAAGATCCCCTGGAGAAGGAAATGGCAACTCACTCCAGTAATATTGTCTGGAGAATCCCACGAACAGAGGAGCCTGGTCAGGTAGAGTCTCTGGGGTCGCAAAGAATCGTACATGACTTAGCGACTAAACCACCACTGACCTGTGTGCCCAGCAAAGAGGCTGAAGGATGGGGGGCTTGTTGAGAGACTCGGTTTTGGCCTCCTGTTTCCCTTTCAGGAAATGGGGGATGTGGCTGCCCCAGGCCCTCCAGGAAACAACTGCTGTGGCCTTCTCGCATCTCTGGTTCCTGCTTGGGGGAGGGGAGGTGCCCATGGTGTCCTGCCAACCCCTCTCACCAGGCTTGCGTCTCCAGCCCCAGATAGCCGGGGCCTTGCTGGCACAGGATCAGCCAGGTCACAGCATTGTGGGCCCTGTGTGGGCAGCAGCCCTGCCCTTGTCTGGCCCTCATGAGTGACAGGATCTGGCCTTGACTTTTTGAGCCCTTCAAAGTCTGACTTGCCTCTCTCCTCCAACCCACAACTGCCTCTTTCAGCAATGGTGTGCAGAGCTCGGGTCAGGGCAGGGGTGGTGGGTCAAGAGCCTGCAGACCATGCAACTGGCCATGTTCATGCCCAGTCTGGGCTCCTTCTACGGCATCCCATGGCTGAGTTCTGGGACCCCCATCTTGCCCCAACCCTCCTCAAACCAGAGAAAGGACATGATGTTACAGGCGTGTGTCCCAGCGAGTTGCCAGGTGACACATTCGGATTTCCATGATGGAGCAGCCGGAACCAGGCCCACTGGCCATGCTGAGTCAGTCTCCCATCTTCCGCCCACCCCCCTCTGGAGGGTGGGTGACCTACCCCACTCTGGAGCACGAGGCTGTGAAGGTGTCTCCTGACTGGGCTGCCCCAAGCAGGGTGTGGTGTCCATTTGAAGACTCATCCCCTGAGGCAGGAGGAAAGGTTGCCCTGGTCACTCAGCTGCCTCATTAGAGTCAGGGCACATCCATGCAATTGCTTCTGAAAACAGCCAGTGAGCTACAAGGGTTCTCGGGCCTTGATGTCCAAGGCAGAGAGGAAGGCTACTGGGTGAGCCGTGATGGAAGGGAGGTCTTAGCTCCTTGAACTTCTGGCTCACAGGGTTCAGGAGATGGAGAAGACAAGATGACATCTGCTTGGGTATTCAGAGGCCTTGCTTAGGGTGTGGGCTGTGGGTGGGCCCACGGCTCTCCACAGCCCTGCAGACTTGGTGAGTTAACCCCACGCCAGGGCCCAGTTTCCTAGAGCCTGCACTGAGGTAGACCAGATGGCCAGAACATGGTGAGGTTTGGCAAGTGAGGAAGACTTTCCTTGAGTTAGTGAGGGGAGTGCTTGTATCTGAGATGCTGCTTCTGAGGGCATCCTCTCACGGACAGGAACTGCTCTGGACACTTGCTCCAGAAGGTGGGTCCTTATGGGCAAAAACACAAGAGGGAAAAATCTTGACACTTCATTGATTAGGTCAGAAGGGTTACTGCTGCCTCAGCTGACAAATAAACATGTGCGAGAAGTCACCAAAGGGAAAAGAAACGGGGGGGGGGGTCCCTCCACTGACACCCAAGTGTGTGAGCAAAGAAGGGCAAAGTCAGAGAAAATGGTAACAACTAAGAAAGTCTTTAAAAGGTGAGATGAGGGAGGGGAACCAACACATGCTGTACACTTCGAAAGGCAAATTTCCAGAAAATAACAAAAGACTTTTGTGTCCACTGGCTTGTTTGTCCCTTCGCCCACACAGCCCAGAAGAGGCAGTTGAGGGGTAAAGCTCTGACAGGTCTCCTAAGTCCCTGAGGTCCTGGGGAAGCCACTGAACAGGGGTGCCTTGGCGCTCCCCGGGAAGGACACCTGCAGCTGCAGGCGACAGAGGCCTGGCCTCCTCTGGGCAGCCAAGGCCGGCTGGCCTCCTCACAGTTGAGGAGGCTGAGGGTATGGGCACGGGCTGTGTCTCTGAGGACATCTCGGCCTTTCCCTCAGGACTACGGGGCAGCTGCCAATTCTAGAAGCATGACAGGCTCTCTGCCCAGCCCTGCGGCAGGAATGAAGAGCTGCAGCCAGTCACCCCTACTGCAGCCTAGCTGTTCATGCAGGAAGAGGGGCCCTGCTGCTTTCACACCTCTATTTTCAGAATGATGCTGTGTCCACAGCACCCCGGGACCCAGGAACACTCTCCTCTGGGAGATTCTGGGGGAGGCAGAGTTGTTTCTGAGTGCCTTGTCTTAGCCTCTTCTTTCTGCCTGGATAGACTGGCTGACATGGGAGCTGCCAGGGAAAGGGTGTGAGCAACGTGGGTGGGTTCTTCAGTGACTGGGCAGGAGCTCTAGGGACTTAGATCCTGGGACAGAATCCCCCCGATAGTGGGCCATGCCTATCCCTTCAGTACAATGATCACATTTAGCAGGGTCTCTGTGACCCTGACACCCCCTTCACGAACCCACCTCTGCCCTAAGGTCACATACCTCAGGCCAAGGCCGATGCTTCGGCAACAGCTGCCAGGGGGTCCACAGCCCTAGGTGGGGCCAAGGGTGTGGGCACTCACCGTCACCTATAGGACAGGGAGGGGCCCCTAACAGGTGGCTCTGTCACTGCTGTGTGCACTTGCTTGCATGAATGTACTTACACTTGTTAGTTTGCAGGAATTTGCATGAATTCCTTTGCATGCGTTAGTTTGCCTTGCCAACTGTTTGAGGTAGTTTGCTAGCTTTTCTCCTGAGGGCAGTCATGACTTGGATTTTGAGGTCCTTTCCTGCTGTGAACTCCTCCTTCATCATTCCCACAGACTCCTGCCATCGTAAATTTCCAGCCAATGGTAAAGGGAAGGGCCAAGAGAAGAAACAAGCGCCCTCGGAATTCTTGGACAGCTCCAGTGACCATGGGTCCCGACTGACCACCCCCACCACGCTGGGGAAAGTGACTGTCCTGTGGATGAGGTCTCGGGACAGACAGAATCAGAAAACGTGGCGTGCTCGGCTCCCACAACAGGAAGACCCCCTGAAGGCATGGTGATCAGTTGGCTGTCACACCCAAAGGTGACCCCCACTGCCCCCACTGTAACTGACCCTCCACAACCAGCCCACACATGGCCAGCTGCTTTTCTGCTGGTGGTGCTGCTTCTGCTTGGAGCCATACCAGCTCCCTGTGGCCCTTGAGGTGTGTGGCAGGAACTGAGGGATGAAACTCAGGGTTCAGAGGCCTCAGGAAGAGAGGTGGTATTGGCTGCACAGAGGCAGCTGGAGGGGCAGGAGTGTGGTGTGGCTGCAATCGGGGGTGCATGCGAGAAGTCTGGACCTGCCTTAGAAGCAAGGCACCATTGGTGAGAGGCATGTGAATGGTCAGGCAAGACAGGCCTTAGCAGCCTTATTCCCCATGCACTGCATAGGACGTCAGCTTGGAGGGCTCTGGGGTGTGAGTGACAGGACATCACCTTGGCAGGCTCCAGGGTGTGCCTGATTGGACACCACCATGGCAGGCTCTTGGGTTTGCCCGACAGGACATCACCTTGGTAGGCTCAGGGGTGTGATCAATAGGATAACACCTTGGAAGTTTCTGGGGTGCACTCAACAGGACCACGGTGGCAGGCTCAGGAGTGTACGTCTCAGCTGCTGCTGCCTTGGCAGGCTCCAGGAGCAGACACAGTGGGTTGCCCACTCGTGGAGGTGGGGCTGAAGCCGTAGCTGAGCCCCAGGGTCTGTCTGACCAGGGCTGAGGTCTCTTTCTGTGGCTGTGTGAGCTATCAACTCATCATCACGGCCGTCTTTGTGAGCTCAGCAGCTGTCGGGCATCCAGATGGACAGCAGCCGCTCCAGCATCTGGGAGGTCTGTTCTTGGCAGCTGTGGGCTGTGCAGGTGCAAGTGTGCCAGTACTGGGCTGGGTCTGGCTCTGAGCTGCCTCCACGGCAGGTCCAGGCGCACAGCCATCATGTTCCAGGAGCCTGCCTTCAGCGGGTCTGAGCTGGTGGTCTTGTGAAAACAATGACTGAGGGACACCAGGGCAGGTTGCCAGCATTCCCATCATGAGGTGGGGCCAGGGGCAGTGCGAACAGCAGTGTACTTTGTGAGCTGTCATTCGGGTGACAGGTGACACGGCACAGCACACTCCCGGATGAACAGCTCCAGAGGAGGAATACTGTGGCTTCTCTGCAGTCCAGTCACACCTAGCTCCCACCACAGATCAGAAATCAGCTCAGAAACAGATCTGAGGGCCTCGACGCCAACAGCAAGGGTGCAGACCCTGCCCCAGCAGGGCTGGGACACCCACAGAGCGAAGTGGAAACCTGGCTCGGTACTCGGCGCACACCTCCGGTCAGGGGGTGACTGGCGGCCTGCACGCACCGTGGGAAGAGATGGCAGGCATCCACCGCGACAGCAGCCTTGGCACCGAAGCATGTGGAGCCCACGCAGGCGGCTCCCTTGTGAAGTAGCCCACGGAGACCACAGGAGACAGCTGTTTCTCCTAAACTCACAGACTGGGAGAAATACGAGTGAAATGAAGAATCAGAGAAACCACTCCCTCCTAAGAGACCAAGGGAATTCCCCGGAAGGAACAAACATGAGACAGACCTCTGGAGCCTGATTACACCAAGTTCAAAAAGGAAGTAATGAAAACACTGAAGGAATTATGAAAGGCTGTCAGCAAAAAGGCAGCTTACTGCTAAAAGGAATTACAAGCTACAAGGAGGAGCAATAGAAATTAGGAAATTCCCAATCCATGAACACAGTATATTTCTCCATCTATTTGTGTCCTTTTTGATTTCTTTCATCAGTGTTTTATAGTTTTCTATATATAAGTCTTTTGTTTCTTTAGGTAGAAATACTCCTAAGTATTTTATTCTTTTTGTTTCGATGGTGAATGGGATTGTTTCCTTAATTTCTCTTTCTGTTTTCTCATTGTTAGTGTATAGGAATGCCAGGGATTTCTGCAGGTTGACTTTGTATCCTGAAACTTTACTATATACACTGATTAGCTCTAGTAATTTTCTGGTAGAGTCTTTAGGGTTTTCTATGTAGAGGATCATGTCATCTGAAAACAGTGAGAGTTTTACTTCTTCTTTTCCAATCTGGATCCCTTTTATTTCTTTATCTGCTCTGATTGCTGTGGCCAAGACTTCCAAAACTATGTTGAATAGTAGTGGTGAGAGTGGGCACCCTTGTCTTGTTCCTGACTTCAGGGGGAATGCTTTCAGTTTTTCACCACTGAGGATAATGTTTGCTGTGGGTTTGTCATATATAGCTTTTATTATGTTGAGGTATGTTCCTTCTATTCCTGCTTTTTGGAGGGTTTTTATCATAAATGGATGTTGAATTTTGTCAAAGGCTTTCTCTGCATCTATTGAGATAATCATGTGGTTTTTATTTTTCAATTTGTTGATGTGGTGTACTACATTGATTGATTTGCGAATATTGAAGAATCCTTGCATCCCTGGGATAAAGCCTACTTGATCATGATGTATGATCTTTTTATTGTGTTGTTGGATTCTATTTGCTAGAATTTTGTTAAGGATTTTTGCATCTATGTTCATCAGTGATATTGGCCTGTAGTTTTCTCTTTTTGTGGCATCTTTGTCGGGTTTTGGAATTAGGGTGATGGTGGCCTCGTAGAATGAGTTTGGAAGTTTATCTTCCTCTGCAATTTTCTGGAACAGTTTGAGTAGAATAGGTGGTAGCTCTTTTCTAAATTTTTGGTAGAATTCAGCTGTGAAGCCATCTGGTCCTGGGCTTTTGTGTTTTGGAAGATTTCTGATTACGGTTTCAATTTCCGTGCTTGCGATGGGTCTATTGATATTATCTATCTCTTCCTGGTTTAGTCTTGGAAAGTTGTACTTTTCTAGGAATTTGTCCATTTCATCCAGGTTGTCCAGTTTATTTGCATATAGTTGCTGATAATAGTCTCTTATGATCCTTTGTATTTCTGTGTTTTCTGTTGTGATCTCTCCGTTTTCATTTCTAATTCTGTTGATTTGGTTCTTCTCCCTTTGTTTCTTGATGAGTCTGCCTAATGGTTTGTCAATTTTATTTATCTTCTCAAAGAACCAGCTTTTGGCTTTGTTGATTTTTGCTATGGTCTCTTTTGTTTCCTTTGCATTTATTTCTGCCCTGATCTTTAAGATTTCTTTCCTTCTACTAGCCCTAGGCTTCTGTATTTCTTCCTTTTCTAGTTGCTTTAGGTGTAAAATAAGGTTATTTATTTGACTTTTTTCTTGTTTCCTGAAGTGAGCTTGTATTGCTATGAACTTTCCCCTTAGCACTGCTTTTACAGTGTCCCATAGGTTTTGGGTTCTTGTGTTTTCATTTTCATTCATTTCTATGCATGTTTTGATTTCTTTTTTGATTTCTTCTGTGATTTGTTGGTTATTCAGCAGTGTGTTGTTGAGCCTCCATATTTTTAAATGGAATTTTTAAATGGTTTTCTCCTGTAATTGGTATCTAATCTCACTGCATTGTGGTCAGAAAAGATGCTTGGAATGATTTCAATTTTTTTGAATTTACCAAGGCTAGATTTATGGCCCAGGATGTGATCTATTCTGGAGAAGGTCCCATGTGCGCTTGAGAAAAAGGTGAAATGCATTGTTTTGGGGTGGAATGTCCTATAGATATCAATTAGGTCTAACTGGTCTAGTGTATCATTTAAAGTTTGAGTTTCCTTGTTAATTTTCTGTTTAGTTGATCTATCCATTGGTGTGAGTGGAGTATTAAGGTCTCCCACTATTATTGTGTTATTGTTAATTTCCCCTTTCACACTTGTTAGCATTTGCCTTACATATTGTGGTGCTCCTATGTTGGGTGCATATATATTTATAATTTTTATTTCTTCTTCTTGGATTGATCCTTTGATCATTATGTAATGTCCATCTTTATCTCTTTTCACAGCCTTTATTTTAAAGTCTACCTTATCTGATATGAGTATTGCCATTCCTGCTTTCTTTTGGTCTTTATTTGCATGGAATATCTTTTTCCAGCCTTTAACTTTCAGTCTATATGTGTCCCTAGATTTGAGGTGGGTCTCTTGTAGACACATATATAGGGGTCTTGTTTTTGTATCCAATCGGCCAATCTTTGTCTTTTGGTAGGGACATTCAACCCGTTTACATTTAAGGTAATTATTGTTAGGTATGATCCCGTTGCCATTTACTTTATTGCTTTGGGTTCGAGATTATATACCCTATCCGTGTTTCCTGTCTAGGGAAGATCCTTTAGCATAGATGGAGAAATATACCGTGTTCATGGATTGGAAGAATCAATATAGTGAAAATGAGTATACTACCCAGAGCAATCTATAGATTCAGTGCAATTCCTATCAAGCTACCAGAGGTCTTTTTCAGAGAATTAGAAGAAATAGTTTCACAATTTGTATGGAAATACGATAAAACCTCATATAGCCAAAGCAATCTTGAGAAAGAAGAATGGAACTCGAGGAATCAACCTACCTGACTTTAGGCTGTTCTACAAAGCCACAGTCATCAAGACAGTATGGTACTGGCACAAAGACAGAAATATAGAGCAATGGAACAAAATAGAAAGCCCAGAGATAAATCCACACATCTATGGACACCTTATCTTTGACAAAGGAGGCAAGAATATACAATGGAGAAAAGATAATCTCTTTAACAAGTGGTGCTGGGAAAACTGGACAGCCACTTGTTATAGAATGAAACTAGAACACTTTCTACCACCATACACAAAAATAAACTCAAAATGGATCAAAGATCTAATCATAAGACCAGAAACTATAAAACTCCTAGAGGAAAACATAGGCAAAACACTCTCCGACATAAACCAAAGCAGGATCCTCTATGACCCACCTCCCAGAATATTGGAAATAAAAGCAAGAATAAACAAATGGGACCTAATTAAAATTAAAAGCTTCTGCACAACAAAGGAAACTATAAGCAAGGTGAAAAGACAGCCTTCAGAATGGGAGAAAATAATAGCCAATGAAGCAACAGACAAACAATTCATCTCAAAAATATACAAGCAACTCCTGCAGCTCCATTCTAGAAAAATAAACGACCCAATCAAAAAGTGGGCCAAAGGACTTAACAGACATTTCTCCAAAGAAGACATAAATGTGGCTAACAAACACATGAAAAGATGCTCAACATCACTCATTATCAGAGAAATGCAAATCAAAACCACAATGAGGTACCACTTTATACCAGTCAGAATGGCTGCCATCCAAAAGTCTACAAGCAATAAATGCTGGAGAGGATGTGGAGAAAAGGGAACTCTCTTACATTGTTGGTGGGAATGCAAACTAGTACAGCCACTATGGAGAACAGTGTGGAGATTCCTTAAAAAACTGAATATATGACCCAGCAATCCCACTGCTGGGCATACACACCGAGGAAACCAGAATTGAAAGAGACACGTGTACCCCAGTGTTCATCGCCGCATTGTTTACAATAGCCAGGACATGGAAGCAACCTAGATGCCCATCAACTGACAAATGGATAAGAAAGCTGTGGTACATATACACAATGGAATATTACTCAGCCATTAAAAAAATTCATTTGAATCAGTTCTACTCAGGTGGATGGAACTGGAGCCTATTATCCAGAGTGAAGTAAGCCAAAAGGAAAAACAACAATACAGTATACTAACACATATATATGGAATTTAGAAAGAGGGTAACGAGAACCCTGCATGTGAGGCAGCAAAAGAAACGCAGATGTATAGAACAGTCTCGTGGACTCTGTGGAAGAGGACAGGGGTGGGATGATATGGGAGAATGGCATTGAAACATGTAAAAATTGTAAACATGTAAATTGTAAAAAAAAAAAAAAAGAAATTAGGAAATTTCCTTGCTGAGACAGTGTTGAGCTCAAGGCAATGAATAGCAGGATGAATCTTGTAGAAGGAAGAATAAGTGAGCTGGAGGATAGACTAGTGAAAGGTATTCAATATAGAGAGCACACAGAAACCCCCCCCCAAAACTCTATAAAAGCAGTAAGACAAAAGGCCACCCCAAACACAGCAGCCTAAACAGGATGAGGAGGCGGAGAGACATTCAGCAGGCAAAGGAACATGATAAAAGCCCACCAAGCCAAACAAAAGAGGGGGGATAGGGAGTCTACCCGAAAAAGAACTCAGAATAATGATAGAAAAATGATCCCAAATCTTGGAAACAAAATGGAGTTGCAGATAAATAGTCTGGAGACAAGGATTGAGAAGATGCAAGAAAGGTTTAACAAGAGCCTAGAAGAAATAAAAAAGAGTCAGTCAGTAATGAAAAATGCAATAACTGAGATCAAAAGCACTCTGGAGGGAACCAACATGGAATAACTGAGGCAGAAGATAGGATAAGTGAGGTGGAAGATAGAATGGTGGAAATAAATGAAGCAGAGAGGAAAAAAGGAAAAAGAATTAAAAGAAATGAGAACAACCTCAGAGACCTCTGGGACAAGGTTAAATGCCCCAACATTCGAATCATAGGAGTCCCAGAAGAAGACAGAAAGGCCATGAGAAAACACTTGAGGAGATAACAGTTGAAAACTTCCCTAAAATGGGGAAGGTGATAGCCACCCAACTCCAAGAAACCCAGAGGGTCACAAACAGGATAAACCCAAGGTGAAACACCCCCAAGACACATATTAATCAAAGTAACAAAGATCAAACACAAAGAACAAATATTAAAAGCAGCATAGGAAAAACAATAAATAACACACAAGGAGATTCCCATAAGGACAACAGCTGATCTTTCAACAGAAACTCTTCAGGCCAGGAGGGAATGGCAGGACATACTTAAAGTGATGAAAGAGAAAAGCCTACAATCCAGATTACTGTTCCCAGCAAGGATTTCATTCAGGTTTGAAGGAGAAATCAAAAGCTTTACAGACAAGCAAAAGCTGAGAGAATTCACCACCACCAAACCAGCTTTCAACAAATGCTAAAGGATCTTCTCTAGACAGGAAACACAGAAAAGGTTTATAAACTCGAATCCAAAACAACAAAGTAAATGGCAATGGGATCATACTTATCAATAATTATCTTAAATGTAAGTGGGTTGAATGCCTCAACCAAAAGACAAAAACTGGCTGAATGGACACAAAAACAAGACCTTTACATATGCTGTCTACAAGAGACCCACCTCAAAACAAGGGACACATACAGACTGAAAGTGAAGGGCTGGAAAAAGATATTTCATGCAAATGGAGACCAAAAGAAAGCAGGAATAGTAATACTCACATCAGATAAAATAGAGTTTAAAATATAGGTCATGAAAAGAGACAAAGAAGGACACTACATAATGATCAAAGGATCAATCCAAGAAGAAGATGTAACAATTATAAACATATGAGCACTGCAATATGTAAGGCAAATGCTAATGAGTATGAAACGGGAAATTAACAGTAACACAATAATAGTGGGAGACTTTAATACTCTACTCACACCTATGGATAGATCAACTAAACAGCAAACTAGCAAGGAAACACAAACTTTAAATGATAAATGGACCAATTAGATCTAATTGATATCTATAGGACATTTCATCCCAAAACGATGAATTTCACCTTTTTCTGAAGTGCACATGGAACTTTCTCCAGGATAGATCACATCCTGGGTCATAAATCTAGCCTTGGTAAATTCAAAAAAATTTAAATCATCTCAAGCGTCTTTTCTGATCACAATGCAGTGAGATTAGATGTCAACTACAGGAAAAAAGCTATTAAAAACACAAACATACGGAGGCTGAACAGCACGCTTCTGAATGACCAATGCATCACAGAAGAAATCAAAAAGGAAATCAAAATATGCATAGAAACAAATGAAAATGAAGACACAGCAACCCAAAACCTATGGGACTCAGTAAAAGCAGTGCTAAGGGGAAGGTTCACAGCAATACAAGCCTACCTCAAGAAACAGGAGAAAAATAAAATAAACAACCCCCTCTACACCTAAAGCAACTAGCAACAGAAGAAATGAAGCACCCCAGGGTTAGTAGAAGGAAAGAAATCATAAAAATTAGGGCAGAAATACATGCAAAAGATACAAAGGAGACCATAGCCCAAATCAACAAAGCTAAAAGCTGGAGTTTTGAGAAGATAAATAAAATAGACAAACCATTAGCCAGACTAGTCAAGAAAAAAAGGGAGCAGAATCAAATCAACAAAATTAGAAATGAAAATGGAGAAATCACAACAGACAACACAGAAACACAAAGGATCATAGGAGACTATTATCAGCAACTATATGCCAAAAAAATGGACAACTTGGAAGAAATGGACAAATTCTTAGAAAAGCATAACTTTCCAAAACTGAACCAGGAAGAAATACAAAATCTTAACAGACCCACCATAAGCACAGAAGTCAAAACTCTAATCAAAAATCTTCCAACAAACAAAAGCCCAGGACCAGATGGCTTCACAGCTGAATTATACCAAATATTTAGAGAAGAGCTAATACCTATCCTACTCAAACTCTTTCAGAAAATTGCAGAGGAAGGGAAACTTCCAAACTCATTCTATGAGGCCACCATCACCCTATGACAATGATGCCACAAATAAAAGAAAAAACTACAGGCCAATATCACTGATGAACATAGATGCAAAAATCCTTAACAAATCCTAGCAAACAGAATCCAACAACACATTAAAAAGATCATACACCATGACCAAGTGGGCTTTATCCCAGGGATGCAAGGATTCTTCAATATTTACAAATCCATCAATGTGATACACCACATTACCAAATTGAAAGATAAAAAACATATGATTATCTCAATAGATGCAGAGAAAACCTTTGACAAAATTCAATATCCATTTATGATAAAAACCCTCCAGAAAGCAGGCATAGTAGGAACATACATCAACATAATAAAAGCCATATGTGATAAACCCACAGCAAACATTATCCTCAATGGTGAAAAATTGAAAGCATTTCTTCTAAAGTCAGGAACAAGACAAGGGTGCCCACTCTCATCACTACTATTCAACATAGTTTTGGAAGTTTAAGCCACAGCAATCATAGAAGAAAAAGAAATAAAAGGAATCCAGATTGGAAAAGAAGAAGTAAAACTCTCATGATTCTCTACATAGAAACCCCTTAAGACTCCACCAGAAAATTACTAGAGCTAATCAATGAATATAGTAACATTGCAGGGTATAAAATTAAAACACAGAAATCCCTTACATTCTTATACACTAACAATTAGAAAGGAGAAGGAGAAAAAGGGAGCAATTCTATTCACCATTACAATGAAAAGAATAAAATACTTAGGAATCAGTTCAGTTCAGTTCAGTTGCTCAATCGTGACTGACTCTTTGCCACCCTGTGAACCGCAGCATGCCAGGCCTCCCTGTCCATCACCAACTGCCGGAGTCCACCCAAACCCATGTTCATCGAGTCAGTGATGCCATCCAACCATCTCATCCTCTGTCATCCCCTTCTCCTCCTGCCCTCAATCTTTCCCATCATCAGAGTCTTTTCAAATGGTTCAGCTCTTCTCATGAGGTGGCCAGAGTATTGGAGTTTCAGCTTCAGCATCAGTCCTTCCAATGAACACCCAGGACTGATCTCCTTTAGGATGGACTGGTTGGATCTCCTTGCAGTCCAAGGGACTCTCAAGAGTCTTCTCCAACACCACAGTTCAAAAACATCAATTCTTCACCACTGTGTTTGAATTCTGCTCTGCTGTCCTTAGTTGGTGGACAAAGGGGCTGCTCATCCCAGACACTGCATCTGTGTCCCAGGATGGGCAGACAGTGAGCCGCACTCTGGAAGCCTTGCAGTTGGACCCCAGTGCATCTCACAGTGAAGACCAGGGTCGTGTGGATGTCCCTGGGGGCAGAGAAGTCTGGGCTGCACTGGGAAGGACTAGGGGAGGATGGGTGTTGAGTGGGTGTCTGGTCAGCCCCAGAAATGAAGGACAGGAGCTGTGGGTGGAAGGGTCCCGCATGGGCCGTGCTGGGCAGAAGGGGGCTCAGGGCTCGGGTGTGGAGTGCTGGGCTGACCTAGTTGGGCGAGGAGACCCCAGGGCCAGGGCAGAGAGGGGATCATCAGTGCAGGGGATTCAGGGAGGGGAAAGTGAGGCCGTGGGGTGGGGAGGGGAAAGCTGCAGGATTGGAGGTGGGGGAGGGGAACTCTAGGGACAGAACTGGAGAGGGGAGTGGGCAGACGATGGTCCACCCTGCAGAGTGCAATCCTGGAGGTGGGGCCGTGAGTGTGACTGTGTCTGGTGCTTGGCCTGGGCCAGGCTGGAGGGAGAGAAGTCCTGAGCCTGTGACCAGCCAGGACCTGAGGGTGTGCACGCTGGTGACTGACCGCGAGGGGAGCAGCGGCTCTCAGGGTCCAGGGAGGGCATTCCCAGTGGTCCATGTCGGGCTCCAGGCGGATGGCAGTGTGACCAGGGAGGGAGCTGAGAGGGCTCTTCTGTGGGGACTGAGGTCTTCTTGGGGTGGGGGGACCTCTTGGCGGGTGGGGGCAGGGTGGTGTTGGTGCCTACCGCCTCCTCCTTCCTGGGGTGTTCACTATCCATGCTCTCTGGGGTCCCCGGCATTGTGCCCCTCAGGGTCTCCTGGGTGCCCCCTGCCCTGACTGCTAGACGGCTTTCTGCATTTCAGTGAGACTATGGGTGACCCTGTGGATTAGAGTTTTGTGCGTGGATCTTAGGGACCTGAAGCGGGTGTGGGGTCCTTTGCGTGACTCTCAGGCCCTCTCCACTGCTCAGGGTCAGGAGCACTGAGAGCTTTGGATCCGAGGAGCCCCTGCCTGCTGGAGCCCTTCCTGGCTGAGTGCAGGGTCTCAGATCCCTGAGTCTCCAATCCTTGAGCTGTTTCCCTGTCCTCCCCAGGCTGATGCAGGCAGAGCCTTGGGATGTCCTTGTGCATTCCTATGTCCTGTCACCAAGTCCTAGATGCTCCTTCCCTCCAACTGTAGCTGAAAGTGCCACCTCCTCCAGGAAGTCACCCTGACCGACCCCAGACCAGACTGAGCCGGGAGACCCGGCCTCCCAGTCATGCTCTGCGTCTTCACTCACAGATGGCAGCAAGGCCTGCGCCTGACTATGGCCCCTGCCCAGGCCCCGCGCAGGGACCTGGGATGGTGAGTGAGGGAAGGAGTGGAGGGCACCCTGCCTCTGGGCAGCGCGGTCTGGCTTTCTGCTAGGGCTCTCTGCAGACCTCCAGGCCTGTGTGGGGGGTGGGGCAGGGCAGGAAGCCAGGCAGGAAGGGGCTTTGCAGTCAGACTCAGGGAGCAGCTGGAGCAGCTCTTGGCTGAGCTGGCCTGGGGCTTAAGAGCTTTCCTGTCTGGGGGGCGGCGGTGGGGGGTGGGGGTGGGGGGGGGGGGGAGGGGCGTTGCCACACAGAGAAGAGGCTGCCAGGGCAATGCTCCGCAGCGACCAGCGCTGGCCCTGAGGTCTGGCGTGTGGCCGGCACCCAGGAAAGGAGCTGGGTGAGTACTGCCCTGAACCTCAGCCCCGAGCCGGGCTCCAGACCCCCTTGCAGACAGGCTGGGGTGACGGGTGGGCAGGTTCGGACCGTGGACACACCTGAATATAGAGCCCACGGGGGCCCCCGGCTTCGGGGGGTCCTGCCGCGGGCCGGGGCACCACGGCTGCCTGGGGTGGCTGAGATCCCAGAGCTGGGGCAGAGGTGTGAGCACCCGGAGGGGCCATGCTGTGGGGCTTCCGAGGAGGACCTGTGTGAATGACTGTCCCCCAGGAGGAGAGGGCCCTGGGGCTCCCCCGTGGCTGGGAGGAGGGCCAGAGGGCCTCTTTCAGGGTGATCTCCCCGGGGCCACCTCCTGAAACGGGCCTGAGTGCTGCCTCCATCCTGCCCTCCGTGGGGTTCTCCAGGCCTGCTCCCCATGAGCTAGCATTGCGGCCAGCCCCGGGCAGCAGGCAGGGCATGGGGGGCTGTGGTTCTGGTGGACACGTGCAGAGAGTGTGGCTCTGAGCCTTCTGGGTGTCTATGCGGGGTCCGCAGGGGCTGGACACAACCCTGGGCAGCTCAGGATGCCGGGGGCCGCTCGGGCCAGTGACTCTGCAGACATAGAGGAAGGTGGGGACAAGGTCGGGACCCACGACTCGCCCAGCTCCAGGACCTGAAGACAAGGCCCCCCTGGGCCCACCAGCTCACCCCAGGTCCGAGGGTGGTGCTGGCCGGGCTGCACTCCGCTCTCTGACCTCTGGCCCAGAGTTGGGTACCTAGAGGGCGGGTTTAGGCTACATCTCCTCTCGTGGTGTTGCTCCCATCAGCTCCGTGGTGACCCAGGGCTGCCGGAATCCCCCATTGCCCCTTGGCCCTGGGCCTCTATGAAGAGGCTGGGCTGCCAGGTGGGGCAGGACTTGGGAGTCTGAGCCTGGCCCACTGAGCCTTTGAGTCTGAGCCTGGCCCACTGCCCGCCCACGGCTGGTGCTGTGAGCGGCTGACACCGTGGGTGTCCCAGCAGAGGCCCAGCCTGCCTCAGGCCTGCTCAAGTTCATCGGGGTTAGGAGCGGGACCTGGCTAAGGGTCTCATTGTCTGGGTCTCTGAAGCCCAGCTCCTGGCCCAGGGCCTTTCCTCAGGCTGTTGCTGCCCTGAGAACAGGGTGAGGGCGTGCAGGGTGCAGTCCAGTGTTCAGGAGGGCAGGGCCAGACCCAGACCTGGAGGACAGGCTCCCTGGTTGTGGGACCTCGGGGCGGGAGTGTCTGTCCTGGACAGTGTCACTGTGGTATAACCACAACTATAATAACTACCATAACACACCATGACACAGCCAGCATCAGAAACCCCCGCTGCTGGCCTTCAGGCCCCCTTGGTCATGTCTGGTGGGCGTGGAGCCCTTGGGTGCTGTCAGCTGGTCCAGGTCTGGACGGGCCCCGCTTTGGGGAGGGTTCTGAGGACCCAGTCCTGGTCCAGGGAACCTGCTGGGGGTCTCATTGTCTGGGTCTCTGAAGCCCAGCTCCTGGCCCAGGACCCTTCCTCAGGCTGTTGCTGCCCTGAGAGCAGGGTGAGGGCGTGCAGGGTACAGTCTGGAGGTCAGGAGGGCAGGGCCGGACCCCAGGCCTGGAGGACAGGCTCCCTGGTCGGGGACCTCGGGGTGGGGGTTTCTGTCCCAGACAATGTCACTGTGATATAACCATAACTACTATAATACACACCGTGGCACAGCTGGCATCACAAACCCCCGCTGCTGGCCTTCAGCGCCCCCTTGGTCTTGTCCGGTGGGCATGGAGCCCTCGGAGCTGTCAGCTGGTCCAGGTCTGGACGGGCTCCACGGTGGCGCGGGTCTGAGGGCCCGGTCCTGATCCAGGTCTTTTCAGGCCCTGTCGCAGGGAGGGTCTGAGGACCCGGTCCCCAGCCTGCCTCAGGCCTGCACAAGTTCCTCTGGGGTCAGGGGGGGGAACCTGCTGGGGGTCTCATTGTCTGGGTCTCTGAAGCCCAGCTCCTGGCCCAGGACCCTTCCTCAGGCTGTTGCTGCCCTGAGAGCAGGGTGAGGGCGTGCAGGGTGCAGTCCAGTGGTCAAGAGGGCAGGGCCGGACCCCAGGCCTGGAGGACAGGCTCCCTGGTTGTGGGACCTCAGGGCGGGAGTTTCTGTCCTGGACAGTGTCACTGTGGTATAACCATAATTACAATAACCATAACCATAACCACTATAACACACCATGACACAGCCAGCATCAGAAACCCCCGCTGCTGGCCTTCAGCGCCCCCTTGGGTTTGTCCGGTGGGCGTGGAGCCCTCGGGAGCTGTCAGCTGGTCCAGGTCTGGACGGGCCCCGCTTTGGGGAGGGTTCTGAGGACCCAGTCCTGGTCCAGGTCTGGACGGGTTCCATGGTGGGGAGGGTTCTGAGGACCCAGTCCTGGTCCAGGGAACCTGCTGGGGGTCTCATTGTCTGGGTCTCTGAAGCCCAGCTTCTAGCCCAGGACCCTTCCTCAGGGTGTTGCTGCCCTGAGAGCAGGGTGAGGGCGTGCAGGGTGCAGTCTGGCGGTCAGGAGGGCAGCGCCGGACTCCAGACCTGAAGGACAGGCTCCCTGGTCGTGGGACCTCAGGGCGGGGGTTTCTGTCCCGGACAGTGTCACTGTGGTATAACCATAACTAGAATAACCATAACAATAACACACCATGACACAGCCAGCATCAGAAACCCCAGCTGCTGGCCTTCAGCGCCCCCTTGGGTTTGTCCGGTGGGCGTGGAACCCTCGGGAGCTGTCAGCTGGTCCAGGTCTGGACGGGCTCCACATGGCGCGGGTCTGAGGGCCCCGTCCATAGTCCACCCTGCGGCCATCGAGGGCCCTAGCCAGGTGCAAGGCTGTGGGCATCCCGGGCTGAGCCGCTCTCTAAGCTTAGGTCTGATATCATGTCAGCCGCACTCTGAGCCCCTCAGGCTCCGGGCCCCCTTGGAGCTGGGCTCCGTCCTGGAGCAAGGGGTCTGCCCTCAGCTGGGATCACCCTGCCAGCTGAAGGGGGCCTGAGGGCAGAGGTGCAGAGGGCTCTCACAGGGCTCCAGCTGTGGCCGGGCCACTGAGCCGTTGTCCCCTCCATGGGAGACCCCAGGCACTGTCTCCCTCCAGCCTGCTCCTCAGGGGTCAGGCGGCGGGTGGGAGGAAGGATTCCACAGCAGAACTCCCCTGCCCTCTGCAGCTGCCCCGGCCACCCCATCCGTCCAGGAGCAGGGAGGCAGCTGGATGGGGCAGGACCACCCACTGGCGTCGCAGGGAGGGGCCCCCGGCTATTTGCTCGGTACCCAGGGTGGTAACCTCCACTGTAGTCTCAGGGCGAGGCACCCTCTACCAACCTCCGTGACCGCCCCTCCCCGATGGTACCCTGAGCACAGAGTGAAGACGAGGATGCAGTGAAGACAGAGGGGGGCGGCTGGGACCCAGCCCTGCAGGGATGCGCACAGCTGCCCACCCTGTCCCATCACACCTGCTTGCCCAGTGCCAGGCTTCCTCCCTATCTGGCTGGGGAGGCCCAGCCCTGAGCCTCTGGTCCCCAGCCTGCCTCAGGCCTGCACAAGTTCCTTCGGGGTCAGGGGTGGGAACCTGCTGGGGGTCTCATTGTCTGGGTCTCTGAAGCCCAGCTCCTGGCCCAGGACCCTTCCTCAGGCTGTTGCTGCCCTGAGAGCAGGGTGAGGGCGTGCAGGGTGCAGTCCGGCGGTCAGGAGGGCAGGGCCGGGCCCCAGGCCTGGAGGACAGGCTCCCTGGTCGTGGGACCTTGGGGTGGGGGTTTCTGCCCCTGACAGTGTCACTGTGGTATAACCCTAACTGCAGTAACCACCATAACACACCATGGCACAGCTGGCATCAGAAACCCCCGCTGCGGGCCTTCAGCGCCCCCTTGGTCATGTCTGGTGGGCGTGGAGTCCTCAGGTGGTGTCAACCTGGACCAGGTCGTGGGGCCTCGGGTCAGGAGTTTCTGACCCCAAGGGTATCACTGTGGTAGCATAACCATAACCACCATAACACACCATGGCACAGCCGGCATCACAAACCCCTGCTGCTGGCCTTCAGCACCCCCTTGTGTTTGTCCGGTGGGCGTGGAACCCTTGGGAGCTGTCAGCTGGTCCAGGTCCGGATGGGCCCCGGGGCAGGGTGGCCTGTGATGCCTCCTTGCCCAGCTCACCCTGCGGCCACGAGGGCCCTCCTCCAGGTGCAAGGCTGTGTGCACTCTGGACCGAGCGTCTCTCTGACCCCAGGTCTGATGTCCTGCTGGGTGGAACTCTGAGCCCCTTCAGGCCTGTGGTGGCGAGCTGGGGAACCTCAGATGCTCAGCAGACGCCAGAGCAGGGCGGCCCTGGACAGCGTCCTGCACAGGGGCCTGGCAGGTGGGGACACCAGTCCATCCTGAGCTCCCCAGGCTGACCTGGGGGGGTGGTGGGTGGCCACACCGCAGGGCTGGGAGGGAGGCTTAGGTGTAACAGCTCCCACGGGCACTTCCCGCAGAGGCTGGTCACTGGCTTGGCTTCTGGTGCATTGCTTGCCCCGGCCATGATCTCTGGACACTACGCAAAGAACCTGCACACCCCTGCTACATGTGAGAGGCCTCTCGAGCCCCCTCAGGCCCAACCTGGATCTGGACTCCCCTATCTCAGGTCTGGCAGCATGCTGGGAGCTGCTCCCTCTGCGTGAACCCCTCCCAGCCTGCTCCTTGGCAAGCTCCTACACAGCTGAGCACAGGCCCAGCTTCAGCGTCCACTGCTGTCAACTTCCCTGTGCTCCCAGCAGTGCTGGAAGTGTCTAGGGTCCTGCCCCTGGGAAACTTGACCTGATGGTTTGCCCAGTGTGGGCTCTGTCCTTCCCGGTCCCATCTGGTGGTGCGCTGAGAGCCCGGTGGTCAGGGTCAGCTTGCTGGGCTCTGGACGTGTGGCTGCAGGGTCAGTTCACTCGTCTCAGAGTCTGGACACGAGCCCATGGCTGCGTCCACCCAGGGCGGCCCAGGAGGCCGAAGGTTCGGTCTCTGAAGCTCAGGCCATGAGGCCCACCGTGTGGGGCTGGGTGACCGTACGGTTGGCAGGTTTTTGCTGCCCCATGTCTCGCTGTGGTAGTCAGTATAGTAACACTGCAGTAGAGCCCTTGGCAAAGAGCCCTGTTTGTGCCACAGGCTGTCAGCGTGGAGACCCTGGATGTGGGGTGTTCAGAGGCTGAGCAGTTGGGAGGGCTGGGCAGCCTGGGCTGGCTGTGGGTGGAGTGGTGCCGGGGTCGGGGCTTGTGGGGGGCATGGCGCCACAGGAGTCCTGCTGGAGCATGTGGGCGGTGTCTCCTGCCAGGGGGACAATGACCACCTGGCTCTGTCCTGAGGCTCCGAGCTGGGCTCGGCCAAGTGACAGCCTCCTGGGTTGACAGATTGTACCCAAATTGCCCTCAAACTGTGTATGGGTCACCGTGAGGCCAGTTGTGCTCTGGGGCCAGCAGGCGCCTCCCGTCAGGAAACCAAGGAGCAGAGAAAGGTCATTCCTGCTGCTGCCCATCCTGGGAGTCCGGGCCCAGATGTGCTGGCCAAGCCCCTGAAGGCAGCGCTGAGCTGCTCCACCCTCGTGGCTCCAGCAGGACTGGGAGCAGGTGCAGGAAGCTGTGTCTCCCAACTCTGCACCCGCCCCCACCCTCCCCCGGGGGCCCAGAGGCCCAGGACGCGGTGTTCGCTGTGGGGCAGGGCCCTCCTCCCCAGGCGGTTCAGGCCCTCTGCACCCTCACAGCTCCAGGCCTTGGAGCACAGTTGAGACCCACCCTCTTGAGACCCTCAGTGGCCCCTGGGCACCCACTTCACACTGATTTTGGGTGATGGATTGCAATCAGGCCTGGAAGCTCTGGCTTGTCCAGCAGAGTCCCCACTGGAATGTGGACAGTGCTCTGGATCTGGTCTCCCCTAGCACCCCAGGGCTTCGAGAGGGGCCCCCTGTGCCTGCAGGGGGTACGTGTGGCCAGGGCTGGAGGGCTGGCCCTTTGCTGGGATCCCCGCCCGGCTGGCAAGTTTTGGTCCTGGGGAGTCTTGGCCTGGGGAGGGCCCGGGGCTCCTTGGACTGCCGCCTCACCGGGGCCGCAGCCGCCTTTGCTCAGTGCTCTGGAAGTTGTCCTGGAGCCCCAGGCCCTCCCCTGGCCCCTGGCTGTGGGCTGAGCCCAGGGCCCATGCCCACACCTCCCATCTGGTTCACTGTCCTGAGTCCATGGGGGAGGCACCCTGGTTGGGAGCCCAGTGCCCCTGGGGACACACCACCCGGCCCCACACCCTGCGAGCGCGTGTGGGTCGGGCTTTATGTCAGGGCCTCAGTCACTGTGGGTGCAGCAGTAACTATCATCACAGTATTCTCACGGTGACACACACACCCTCAAAATCCTCCCTACCCCGCTGTGTGTCTGCGGCCAGCCTCACGGGCTCCAGCTGGCTCTCAGGTGGGGATGCTGTGTTTCCTGTGGGTTTTTACTTCGAGCCCCAGGGTGAGCAGGGTGCAGGGTGAGTCTGATCCAAACCTCCGTGGGTGAGGAGGCAGCCCTGCTCTAGGTCTGGGGTCCGCTGAGATCGCCCACGGGTCCCACAGGCAGTCTGTCCAGCTCGGGGGTTCTGGTCGTGTCCTTGCTGCCCTCTAGGCCCCTCTCAGAGAGTCCCTGTCCTGGGCCTGACCAGTGAGGGCTAGCGCTCCCGGCCCTCAGCTCACTGCTGCTGGAAGCTGCTGACGGTAGCTGGGCTCACACCTGGCACATGTGTCAGCCACCTGTCCCCTGGGGACGGCCTCCTGGATGTGAGGCCAGCTCCTGTCTGTGGGTGTGGGGAGTGCTCCCGCTCCCAGCACCGGGTGTGGATGGCCTGCCCTGCATGACACAGGTATCGCCGTGGTTGGCTGGGAAGTCCCTGGTGGTCAGCCTTCCCTACCCTGGCCCCTGGCTCCAGTGCACACCCTTCTAAGGACCCTCACGGAGCCTGCTGGGGCCACAGAGGCTGGACATCCAGGTGAGTCAGGGGCTGGCCTGCCGCCCTCCAGCCCCAGCTGGGCTTGACCTGAGGGCCAGCCCGTGAGTGGCTGGTGGCCTGGGCTCTGTGTTCACTGTCCAGGTTAGCTGTTTACAGTTACTGTCCAGGCGCCTTTCCCACGGAAGTGTTGGAATTGCTTTATTCAGTCACTGTGACATCAGGGGAGGGCTGAGTGCACCCCTGCACAGAAGTGACAGCTGTGTCACAGGAGACGTGGGAGTGGGGTGCCTGGGACTCTGGATTAAGAGGGACCAGGAGGTGTGGTGATGAGGCCGCTGTGTCCACCAGCCACAAGGGAGCAGGGGCTGGGTCAGGACTCTGTCCTCACTTAGGGCTCTGTGTCTCTGGAGTCTGGAAGCTGAGGGCACTGGAGGGCTGAGGGCTGGTGAGGCTGACCCTCTAGCACGTCTGGCCAAAATTGCCACCAGTGTTGCGGAAAGCAGTACTTGAGAAGCCAAGTGCGACACTTGGAGAGCTGGAGAGCTCAGGTTTATTACGCTGGCGAGCCCAGAGGAGTTGACACTCCAAGCTCTGAGCCGTGAAGAAAGGAGTTCAGGGTTTTTATATTGTGGGCAACACTAGCTGCTGGCTTAAACTAAGGGGTTTTGTGCGTGTGGGAACAGCATTCAGGATGGGGAGGGGGATGCCTGACCTGGACAGACATGATCAAGCAGGTTTGCAGGGGCTGGGCAGTTGCAAAGAGCAGGACAAGGTTCAGTGAAATAAGCTTCAGTTCCTAGTATTGCAAGCCCCCACTTTTTGCGACTTCATGACCTACGTGATCCAGACTTTTCAAGGAAAGCTGAGTTACAGAGGCAGAAGGAGCAGAAGGTGGTGTAAAATTTTAACTTTTTCCCTTCACCAGGACAGCCAACAGCTCCCCTGGGTGTGCAGAGCAGCGAAAGCATGGTGGAGGCATCTGACACCAGGGTCTCTGGCACTGTTGCGGGGGCCATGCCTACCCACATTCTCGGGGTGAGGATGCCCTGTTAGGAGCCAGGCCCTCCCAGCACCTGTGCTTATGGAGCGGCCGCCAGGATGGGGAGGGCGGGGCCTCTGCCCTCCTGCAGGGCAGCCTGGGAGCTCTGTGCTGGAAAGCAGCCAGGCATCGTGGGCAGGGCCACGGTGAGCCAGGGAGTCAGAGGCCGAGATGCAGCCCCCGCACACTAAGGCCCCGGTAATGGGAGCAGATGGGCCAGCCTGGGAGGCAGCTTGCTGGGGTGCATGAGGCGTGCTGTGGGACTTCCAGGGAGCCAGGGCTTCCAGTCTGGGGTGGAGGGGGGTGGGGGAGCCTGGTGGTACAGAAGTCCTGCAACAAAGGGAAGGTAGTTTGAATGTCAAAAGGGTAATTGCTGATTAAAGAAAACCAGATAACCCAAGTTCAGGAACTTAGTGTTCTTCTGTGTGTGGGAAGATGCGAGAGCCTGGGCTCCCTGAAAGCATCCATTTTTATAAGCACTTGAGCTGTACTGTTTACCTCCCTGGGTACCCTCAGGGCTCAGAGACTCACCTTTGGAGGCTGGAATCTTGGACGACTGTGACACCATTGTTTACTGATATGGCAGGAAGTCCTCCATTTCCCAAAGGTAAAAAGAAAAAGGGAGATTTTATGCAAGCCAAACTGAGGATTCTAGCCTCTGAAGGGAACTGAATTCTCAGAAGTCACTTTGCCTGCCAGGAGTCAAAGGCACTGTCATGCACATTTATGAGACAAAGGACCCTCCATTGGAAAGAAGTGAGGGTATTTTACAGGAAGGTCACCAAGGGTGCCCAGGCAGGTAGGTCGTACAAAGAGGGCAGAGGTTTGCTGAGACCCCTCCAGAGCTGGGGAAGAGTGCTGATCTTTAGGAAGTTATGCAGCCGGTGTCAGAAGAGAGGAAAACTTGCCCTTTCCCTTGGGGCAGGCCCTCTGATGTTTGAGGAGCACCCGCTGAGCTGTGCCACAGAACCGCAGGTATCAGGAAGGCCTGGCATGGTGTGGGGCAGGGGCACTACTGAAGGCCTGTCCTGCCTTAAATGTAAAAGCCACCTCATCAGTTTTCAGAATCACTTCAGGTGTGGAGAGGAGAGGGATGCCCCCTTGGCATCCACATGGGCTTGCAGTGGCTTAATAGAGTGAGTCTTTGCTTCCCATGGGGGA
Organism: Antilocapra americana; assembly: GCA_007570785.1. NCBI lineage: Eukaryota > Metazoa > Chordata > Mammalia > Artiodactyla > Antilocapridae > Antilocapra > Antilocapra americana. The sequence continues at coordinate 62,126 of ML661922.1, forward strand.
GATCACTGGGTGGGCTGTCCAGAGTCCTGAGAGCCTGGTTTGAGTCTGTGCAGTGAGCTGGACAGAGTCTGTCCCCTGGAATCTCATCTGGACTTCCCTGGTGGCTCACTGGTCAAGAAGTCACTTGCCAATGCAGGAGATGCTGGTTTGATCCTGGGTCAGGAAGCTCCCCTGGAGAAGGAAATGCCAACAGACTCCATTATTCTTGCCTGGGAAATCCCATGGCCAGAGGAGCCTGGAGGGCTATACAGTCCAAGGGGTTGCAAAGAGTTGGACACAATTTAGTGACTAAACCACAACAAACAAGAATAAGAGTTTCACTGATGGACTTCTGGCTGTTTACTGATATGCCATCCAGCCTGAGCTTCTCCTTCTGGGGGCATCAGGGCAGGATCCCTACACCCAGGCATGACCCGTTTTGCAGAGGTCTGAAAGCTTGCCCCCAACCCACCAGGGCCCGGATTCCCTGTGCAGACGATACAAACTCAGTGACCTCAGCACTTCTGTTGTAGCCACGCGTCCGGGAAACAAGCCCACTCAGAAGGACAAAGCAGGCAGTGGAGTGCAGTTTATTACCCCGGCGGGCCCAAGGCAGAGTCCCCTCTTAGCCAAGGACCCCGGCCAGCATTTGTGAAGGTCTTTTACACCCATGCGTACGTGTCGGAACTCACCACCCCAAATTCCCTGAGACTTACATAAACAAATGAAGGGTAAATACAATCACTATAATCTCATCATTCACATGTTACGTGTTCAAACAGTTAAACAATTGGCCAATAATCAATAAGCTCAGGGTTACACTCTGACAGGTACAGAAAAACGCATGGCCTGTCCGGAGACAGGGGTGATTAGTGTCTGTTTTCTCTTAGGCGATGAGTAACCTGGATAAGACCTCCAAGGTCCCCTGTCCGGAGGGGGTCTTGTCCTTCTATTGTCGTTTCCATAGGCACTGAGCAGAGTTTAGAGTCCATTGGAGAGGCGGCCGAGCATGACCAGCATGAACAGGCCTAAGATGGAGTCCAGGCCCTATGAAGTCCCTCTTCATTTTCTTGAGGATTAGCATCCTAGTTAGATTCCTACTTCCTCCCCAGTCAGTTTTGTTGCTAGAAAAGGAACATTCCGGGTGACAGCGTTGACTTTGTTGGCACGCGCCGCCAACCCTTGTGCTCTGGAGCTGCTTGGCTCCTCCCAGCCTGCACTGTGTCCAGGGTACAGGAACAGAGCCTGCCAGTGGGGAGCGGGTTGTGTGGAGAGGGGAAAGCCTCTGGGGTGGGGCAGAGACAGGGAACAATGCTGCCAACACAGCTGGAGGGCTGGGCTGCCCACGGGCACTGCCTGCTGGGGAGGCGGCCTCCAGCTTGAGGGGGTATCGTACCCGGCCCCTTGGGCAGGGCCACTGGAGTGAGTCTCACGGTGGGCTTTGGCTCCACAGACACGGCCACTGTGGGTGGGCACACTTTCCGGAGCTGTGGGTGGGGGCAGGTGGGCTCAACTTGCAGGAACAGAGAGGCAGTAGTTGATGAAGAGCCTGGTGGACTGAGTGCTTGGTGTGGCCCATGTGTCGCTTCGCTAGGTCCTCACCATGAATCCCCAGGGGACCCATGATGACTGTGACAATTAATTACTCCATAGGCTGGGCATGGGCAGCAAAGGACCCAGCACACCGTCGTCACCTGCCAGCTGCTGGTGGCACGAGTTCTCCACCCAAGAGCGGAGGCTGTGATACAAAGATGGTGCTAGGGGCCGGTGGGCAGGGTTGGTTCTGGGGTGGGGAAGGGCTCTGGCCTCTGGGGAGGATGGCGCAGAGGCACGGAGTCCAGGCAGGTCCGCAGTGTGCTCAGGCTGAGTGGACGACACACACTCTGCTGGGTCTGGACGGAGGACTCGCCAGGACCTGTGTCCTGAGACTGATGGTGCGCCTTTGAGGACAGCAGGAGTGCCTGGCCACTGCCCTGAGTTCCCTGTGGGCACCACCATGGAGCTCTAGGCAGAGGGTGCATCTCCCCTCATCCCCCCCAGGTCATCTCTGGAGCCCCAGGTGGCCAGCAGAGCCCCTGGAGCTGAGTGCCCCTGGCCGGTGGCCTCGTGGGGTGCAGCTGTGCTGGGCAGCTGTGGCTGCTTGCTGAGGCCCTCACCAATGTCCATGCCTGCCCGTTTAGCCTGGGCTGAGTGTCGTGGCCTGTCCTGGGGGCTCCTTGCAGGTGGGTTTTCCTTCTGAGGCTGCTAGCAGTGCCCGGCCCACAGTGACCGCAGTGCTGCCCTCTGTCACTCTGCCAGCTGAGAGCAGGAGGAGGTGCTGAGGCAGGAAGGCGTGACTCTGGGGAGTGGTGCGAGGCCTCAGTTCAGTTAATTCAGTCGCTCAGTCCTGTCCAACTCTGCGATCCCATGGACTGCAGCACGCCAGGCTTCCCTGTCCATTACCATCTCCTGGAGCTTGCTCAAAATCATGTTCATTGAGTCAGTGATGCCATCCAACCATCTCATCCTCTGTTGTCCTTTTTTCCTCCCCCTTCAATCTTTCCCAGCATCAGGGTCTTTTCTAAGGAGTCAAATTTTCACATCGGGGGGTCAAAATATTGCAGCTTCAGCTTCAGCATCAGTCTTTCCAATGAATATTCAGGACTGATTTCCTTTAGGATGGACTGGTTGGATCTCCTTTCAGTCCAAGAGACTCTCCAGAGTCTTCTCCAACAGGGAGGTACTGAGGCGGGCTGGTCAGGAAGGCGTGGCTCTGGGGCATGGTGAGAGGCCCAGGGAGCATCTCCTCCCAGGTGGGCCCGCCATTCTGCTGATGAGCCCCCCCCAGCAGGCCCAGGGCTCCCTGGGCTCGCTCACCATCACTGTCATCACGCCCACTCTCTGATGCTTGCTGCTTGGTCCAGGTTTCTTTGGTTCTTCCCCAGAGACAGGGGAAGATATCTTCTGTTTCAGACTCTGTTTCTGCTTTCAGTTTCAGAACCGACCAATACCAGATAAGTGTGTTTCTGTTTGGCTGCTCCAGGCAGGAGACACGACAAGACCCCCTCTGCTCTTCTTGCTCCTCGAAAAGCCCTGGGTGAGCCCGAAGCCTCTGACTTTGCTCAGCGGGACTTTGCAACCGCTGACCTGTAGCAGCCCACTTTCTCTAGCTTCTTCTCCCACATGGGGGAAGAACTGGCTGGAAGGAGAAGAACCTTGTGTCTCAAGGGCTTGAGTGGGAGAGTGGCCACTCACCATGGGGAGCTGTCCCTGCTCCACTTGCTTCCTCAGGTACGAGAACTGTGGAAGAAGAGGAGAGCCTGCTGGAGTCCCGCTCCAGCAGGTTCGGGAGTGCCTAAAGGGCACGTCAGCGAGGGGAGGGAGTAGGGTCAGGGTTGGGGGGGGCACTGAGGGGAGGAATCACACAGAGTCTCTTGAGGTCTGAAGACAGCCACACTTTATGCTCTTTGTTTCCACTTATATAGCACATTTTTTGTTCTACGTGATGATTCTTGTAATATTTTTCTGTTCAGATCAACATCCCCTGATTCTAAGATGTGTTAAAGGTTTTTTCCTAGTCCTTTGTTACATTTTAGTTACATCTTTACCCCGAAACCTATTTTTATTCTACCAAACATGGCCTATGAATCATATTATTCCATCTGCTTACTCTGCACAGCCTGCTACTTCAGCAAACACGGCGTCTGCTTCAGTGAACAGTCACTATCGCTCCGGCCAGGGTCTAAGTCCTTTATAGCGTGGCCACTGTTGGTGGCAGCTTGTCCACCATCTGTCTACGAGAATACTTCCGGCAGGGATAAGTTTTTTGCAACCTGCCTAGAAAGCATTCACATTATAACTCATAGATTTCTTTTTGTCTAATTTTAGATTCTAGGGGGCACAAATATCTCTAGTGTCCCAATCTTTTTTGAGAAAAGATAATTGACTTAGTTTCTGTAATTTTCCTGATACGTGATCCAAATCTTTCAGTCATCAATAACAATCTCTCATGAAGCCAGGTCACAATGGGCTTAAGACTTGTTTTCCAAGTAAAACATGGCCTTCTTCTCTGGCTGAGTGTAAAGAATCCATCAGCCAGGGGCCTCAGTAGATTTAACCATTTGGGGAATATGTCTCTGGGGCAGGGGATCATTTATCTTCTTTTTCTGGACTCTCATGACCTCGTCATGGAAGCCCCTGCAACTCCAGCCACCAAGGAATGAAGCAGAGCTAGTCACAACAAAGGCACAGAGGCAGGAAGGAGGGAAGGTTTTGATCCTGGAGAGAAACCGCTTCGCAGTTTCTTCTTTGGTGTGCCGTGACTTTGTCATCTGGCAGTGGATCCAGAATGGCTCCCAACAGAGCCCATCTAGATTCTAGTGCTGAGTCTGCAGAGCCTGGAGGCCATGGGCACCAGGCTGGCCTCCCGGGGTGGTGCCCTCACAGAGGCTAGACACATCCAGCACTTGAGCACGCTCACTCTTGCACACATGTGCGTGATGTTCACCTCAGAAAAAGCCAGAGGTCACCCAAGGTGTCCATGGGTGTCTGGGGTCTCTGCTCTGTCCTGCCCAGCTGCCAGAGGACAGTGGGGGTGCCACACGTGGCAGACCACCCCAGTAGCCCTCCGCCCCACGTGAGCCATGACCCACTGCCCTGGCAGGCTGCATGCAGGCTGCGGCCTTGCAGCCCCTGTGCTCCAGGGCCCCAGAGTCCTGGCTCAGCCCTTGGCATCTCTCCTGCTGTGTGCAGCCGATGGCCTTGGGACTTCTAGGGTGTTCTGCAGGGGGCTCTCCCAGAAGGATTATAGAGTGGCAGGGCTGAGGATGGGCAAAGGTGAGCTTGCTGCAGACCCCTCCCCTCCCCACCGGGGCCCCTCAACAGAGACCCTGGCCAGTCAGAGCCTTCCCGATGGGGCCTCCTTCCTTGACCCTGGCCTTGGCAGTCCAGAGACTCAGCCTGTCCTGCATTATAGCTGGCTATGCCCAAGGTACTCACATTCCTGTGCTCAGCCTGCTCTCTGCCCAAATCCTGAGGTCCCCACCCTTACTGCAGGGCCCACACTGGTGGAGGGAAGGGGCCCCTGTTTGTGATTCCAGAGGTCCACATACCTACTGCGGGGCCCACATTGGCAAATGGAAGAGGCCTTTTTTATGGTCATTGCAGGCCTGGCTTTGGGGGCTGCCCTGCTGTGACTTCTCTGGAAATCCCAAGGGTCCTTGCCTCTGCTGGTTCTCCTGCTGCCGTGGGCACGTGATGTGTGCCTCCTTCTAAGGTTACGACTGTACCCTCTCCAGCCCTCACTCAGGGGGCAGACACTCTAGGCTGCTAAGCACCGGCCAGGACGGGCACTGACCCCTCTCACCTGCAGTTCAAGGACCTGCCTTTATTCTTGACGGAGGGTATCAGTCATCAGGTGTCCCCTCCACACTGAAAGACAGGGTGTAGGTACAGAAGGGTGGAAATAGTGACCAGGTGCATCACATCTAAGCCGAGTGAACTTCCTGAGACTCTTGTCTTCTCATGCTGCCTCAGGGGCTGGTCCTCAGCACGGAGGAACGTCCAGATGGGGAAGATGGAGAAGCTGTAGGACAGAAGGATCTGGGTTTTATCCTAAACATGAAGGACCATCCAAATGGGGATATGGAGAAACCGTAGGACTGTAGGATCTGGGTCTTGTTCTGAACGTGATGGACCATCAAGATGTGGGAGGATGGAGAAATCACAGGACAGTAGGAGCTGGGTCTTATCCTGAGCACTGAGGACCACCCAGAGGGGGAAGATGGAGACTCTGTTGACAGTAGGATCTGGGTCGTATCCTGAACATGAGGGACCATCCAGATGGGGATGATGGAGAAACTGTAGGACAGTAGGATCTGCGTGCCCCTGCAAAGGATTAGTCTCCACATGACATCAGAGCACAGTTTCCTGCACGTGGCTGCTGCACCTCAGCACATCGCTGCAGGAAGCCAGCCCACGCCAGGCACACCCCCAGTCACTCACTGCCCTTTAGCACCCTGGCTAGGTCTCAGAGAAGTGCCTCCATCTTTCCCATGTTGAGGAACTGTCTGAAGGTGGGGTCCTGGACTGCATGCCACATCACTAACATTCTGATGCCTTGACTGTGGCAAAGAAATTAACTAAGATTGTTCCTTGACCCGGCACTCCTTTTGGGGTCGGGTCTGACCACGGGGTCATCCGACAGCAGAGGTCAAGCCCCTGCTTCCCTAAACCCTGGGGTCCTCACGGGAATATCCTATGATGCTATCTTGCGTCCGCGGGACCACTGGAGCATTGTCCTCTAGACCTGAGGGGGTTTGACAAACCTGCCACAAAAGCAGACTCACGTGGCCCCTTAAAGAAAGTATTAATAATACTCCAGAGACAAGACAGGGATCGATTCCCACTGACATGGTTCTTGCCAAGGAATCTCTGAACCTTCATTCCTGGCTTGAGCGAACTTTGTGGGGACTCAAGTGAACTTACTGCTGTGAGTGGCTTAGATACAAGGACTGACCAGTGGGGGTTTTGCCAGCAAATTGGGGTTTTTCGGGGTCAGCAGAGAATTGAAATCTGAAGTCTGTAATTCACAGGGAGATAAGTTCAAACCCCCAGGTGGCAAGGAAAGGAGAACTGTCTTGTGGAGAGAGGGGGCTGCTGAAGTTCCCCTCAGCCCTCAGGAACCAGAATTCTGCTTGGCGTCTGCAGTGCAGATGCTTGGAGATCCACACAAGAGATCCCCCTCTGCCTGACTGGCTTCACTAAGTATGATGCCATGGTGCATATACTGCATATATTAATATATATATACTGCATATATTAATCCACATTCCTCTATTTGCTGACTGATGGACACTTTCTTTTGTGTCAGTGCCTTGAGTGCTAAGAAGACCGCTCCATGAGTGTGGGACACAGACATCTCTTGGAGACCTACCTCACCATCCTCAGATATATACCCGGAAGTGGGCTTGCTAGGTCATGTTGCTGTTGTTCTTGTTCAGTTGCTGAGTCGCCCTGCAGCCTTCCAGGTTCCTCTGTCCATGGGGTATCCCAGGAAGAACCCTGGAGTGGGATGCCATTTCTTCCTCTGAACTCCCTGATCCAGGGGCCGAACCCGTGCTTCCTGCGTGTGCAGGTGGGCCCTTTACCAGTGAGCCAGCAGGAAGCCCCTATGTCCCCAAGTTTTCTCCAATTCATGTCCATTGAATGGGTGATGACATCTAACCATCTCACCCTGTGCTTTCCCCTTCCCCTTTTAGTGGCAATCTTTCCAAGTCTCAGGGTCTTTTTCAGTGAGTCAGCTCTTTGCATCAGGAGGCCAAACTATTTGAGACTCAGCTTCAGCATCAGCCCTTCCAAGGAATATTCATTCAGGATTGATCTCCTTTAGGATTGAGTGGGTTGATCTCCTTGCAGTCCAAAGGACTCTCAAGAGTCTTCTCCAGCACCACAATTCAAAAGCATCAGTTCTTCAGCGCTCAGCCTTCTTTCTGGTCAAACTCTCACACCCATACATGACTCCTGGAAAATCCATAGCTTTGACTATATGGACATTTGTCAGCAAAGTGATGTCTCTTCTTTTTAATATACTTTCTAGATTGGTCATAGCTTTCTTTTCAAGGAGCAGGCATCTTTTAGTTTCATGGCTGCAGTCACCATCCCTAGTGATTTGGAGGCCCAAGAAAATAAAATCTGCCACTGTTTCCATCATTGGGTGCTTTTATTTTTAATGTTTGAAGGAATTGCCACATTGCTTTCACAATGGAAACACCAGCTTACACTCGCACCGGTCACATACCCACTAGCATTTACCATCTCTAACGGTGTGACCTAATCTTCACTGAGGTCTAGTCTTGCCTTTCCTTCATGCTGACGTTTGTGGGAGCCTTGTCCTGCTCTTGTTGGCTGACTGTATGTCTTCTGTGGAAGGGTGTCTATTCCAGTCCTCCTCCCGCCTACTTCAGAGTAGCCTCCCTTTTTGCCTGTCTTGCTTTTGAGGAGTATCAGCTCTCTCTTACCTTTTGCATGTTAACCTCTCATCAGACATATTTTTGGAAATGCATTTCCCCACTTGGCAGGTTTCCTTTATAGTCTGTCGATTCTTCTTTTGCTGAGCAGAAGCTTTTTACTTTGTTGTAGTCCCACGTGCTGGCATTTGCCTTTGTTTCTCAGGTTTTGATGTCCTGTACAAAAACCCACACCACAATAAGCAGTGACTTTCCTACTCTGGTTTCTTCTAGAACTGTCTCATGTCTGTGTGTAAGTTCTTGATTAATTGTTATGAAAGGAATAAGAGCGGGGTTTAATTTCATTCTTTGATGAGTTCATATCAGTTTTCCCAGGACCATTCATTCAAGAGAGTATTCTTTCCACGCTGAGAATTCTTGACAGTCTTGCCTAATATTCAATGACCATGTACACGAGGGTGTATTTCTGAGCTCAGTTCTATGTGTGTGTCACCATCAATACCAGACTGTTTTGATTAACAAAGCTTTGTAGTAAGTTTGAAAGCCAGAATTGTGATGCCTCCCGTTTGGTTCTTTCTCAAGATTGTTTTGGCTCTCTGGGAGGCTTTGTGGTTCTGGACAAATGTGAGGAAGTTTTTTGGTATTGTTGGAGATTCCACTGGAGTTTGGAATGGGGTGACACTGAATCTACACATGGGCTTATATGCTTCACTGTTGTGACGATGCTGACCCCACATTCATGAAGAGGGTGGGGTGTCTTTTCGCTTAGCTTTGTCACCTTCAGGTTCTCTGCTCAATATGCAACAATTCTGGGGGTCTAGATCTTTACTTCCTGATGAAGTTTACTCCTCAAGGTTGATACTATGGCAAAAGTAATTCTTTTCTTTCATTATATTTTAGAAAGTTCATTTCTTGAGTGTACAGAAATGCAACTGACCTCTGCAAGTAGAAATTTTGTCTTAAAATTTTATTTATGTTGTTTATTCATTCTATTCTGTTTTTTTATGGAGTCTTTAGGGTTTTCTCTATGCAAGCTCATGCTATCAGCAAATAAAAGGTTTCACTTCTTCCTTTCTGTGGGTGCTGATTTCCAATGCTCTGTTGAATAAGAATGTGAGACTGGGCACCCTTGCTTTGCACCTGCTTTTATAGGAAAAGTTTTCAGCCTTTCACTATCGAATATGATTGTAGCTGTGATTGTGTCTTGTATGGCTTTACTATATTGAGGTATTTTCCTTCTTGACCCAATCTGATGAACTTTCTTACTGTGAAGGCCTGTTGGGACTTCTCTGGTGGCCCAGTGGTTGAGAACCTGCCCTGCAATGCAGAGCACACACGTTCAATCCCTGGTTCTGGAACCAAGATCCCACTTGCCATGAAGAAACTAAGGCTGCATGCCCCAACTGCTGAGCCCACGTGCAGTCTCTTGTGACTCGACAAAGATGCAATGTGCTGCCGTGAAGAGCCGATGCAGCCAGGTACAGTGTCATTCAGTTGCTGAGACTTTGCTGACTTTTTCTGACCCCATGGACTGAAGTGTGCTGGTCGTCCCGGTCCTTCACCCTCTCCTGAGGTTTGCTCAAGCTCATGTCCATTAAATTGGTGATAGCACCCAACCATCTCATCATCTATCACTCTCTTCTCCTCTTGCCCTCAGTCTTTCCCAGTATCAGGGTCGTTTCTAATGACTAGACTGCATCAACAGTATTGGAGTTTCAGCTTCAGCATCAGTCCTTCCAATGAAAATTCAGGCTTGATTTCCTTTAGGATTTTCAAGAGTCTTTTCCAGCACCACTCTTCAAAAGCACCAATTCTCAGTGCCCAACCTTCTTTATGGACCAGCCCTCACATCCAACCATGACTAGTGGAAAAAAACCCATAGCTTTTACTATACACACCTTTTTCCGGCAAAGTGATGTCATGGCTTTTTAATATGCTTCCTAGGTTTGGCATAGCTTTTCTTCCAAGGAGCAGGCCTCTTCTAATTTTGTGGCTACAGTCACTGTCCATAGTGATTTAGAAAAGGAACCAGAGATCAAATTGCCAACATCCGTTGGATCATCGAAAAAGCAATTGAGTTCCAGAAAAACATCTACTTCTGCTTTATTGATTATGCCAAAGGCTTTGGCTCTGTGGATCACAATAATCTGTGGGAAAATTCTTCGAGGGATGGGAAAAACCAGATGAAGAGATACCCAGGGTGAGGCTTGGGAGAGTTCCAAATGCAGGCGCTTCTGTCCCTGCGGAGTTTGGGGCCTGGCAGGTGGAGGATTTCTGAACTTCTTGCTTTTGGGTTTTCATGGAGATTTCAACCCTCTTAATTGTGGTTGATTTCCCTGGCAACTATACCCCATCCTTAGTGGATTTCCAATAATCAACTCATTAACATAAACTCAGGGTAGTTGTAACAGGTTTGTTATGAATAATAGGATATCCATTTCCCTTCATAGCTCTGAAGGGATTTCATGGCCTAAAGCCAAAAGACCAAATACTGTAACAAAAAATGTTCCCATTGCTCTTAGGAAATTCTAAGGGTTCTGGGACCAAGACCAAAAACATATATTGTTAGATATAGTCAAAGCTATGGTTTTCCCAGTAGTCATATATAGATGTGAGAGTTGGACTATAAAGAAAGCTGAGTACCAAAGAATTGATACTTTTGAACTGTTTTGGAGAAGATTCTTGAGCATCCCTTGGACTGCAAGGAGATTCAAAGAGTCAGTCCTGAAGGAAGTCAGTCCTGAATATCCATTGGAAGGACTGATGCTGAAGCTGAGGCTCCAATACTTTGGCAACTTGATGTGAAGAGCTGACCTGCTGGAAAAGACCCTGATGCTGGGAAAGATGAAGACAGGAGGAGAAAGGGATGACAGAGGATGAGATGGTTGGATGGCCTTACCAACTTGATGGACATGAATTTGAGCAAGCTCCAGAAGTTGCTGTTGCATAGGGAAAGCTGGCTTGCTGCAGTCCATTGGGTTGCAAAGAGTTGGACATGGCTGAGTGACTGGACTGACCGACTGAATGATGGGACCAGATGTTGTGATCTTAGTTTCTTGAGTGTTGAGTTTTAAGCCAACCTTTTCACTCTCCTCTTTCACCCTCATCAGGAGGCCCTTTAGTTCCTCTTTGCTTTCTGCCATTACAGTGGTATTATCTGCATATCTGAGGTTGCTGATATATCTCCTGGCAATCTTGATTCCAGCTTGTGATTCATCTAGCCTGGCATTTTGTGTGATATACTCTGCATATAATTTAAATAAGCAGGGTGACAATATACAGACTTAACATAGTCCTTTCTCAATTTTCAATCAGTTTATTGTTTCATGTATGGTTCTAACTGTTGCTTCCTGACATATATACAGGTTTCTAAGGAGAGAGGTTAAGTGGCCTGGTATTCCCATCTCTTTTCCAGAATTTTCCAGTTTGCTGTGATTCACACATGCAAAAGCTTTAGAGTAGTCAATAAAACAGAAGATATTTTTCTGTAAGGTGGGCATTTTCAGTGGATGTTTCTAAAATATAATTATTTTAAACAGTTTGTCCCAAAGTTCCTACCTCATTTATATTTATTTTACAGTTTTATCAGATCTAGCAGGTGTTATTTATTAAACTTGGGTACAATAATCCTAACATGTCATATTAATTAGATCAACAACTTAAACATTAATATAAAATATCAGCTTAATATTGACCATTTCCCAGTTCCCATGAAACTGAAAGTCATCTTGGCTAGTTTCTTTTAAATATAAATGCTTTTATTAAAATTAAATAGAACTTTTTATTAATAGAAATTTTTTCTTTTGATAGCACTTTTTAGAAGTAGAGATATCATTTTGATTTGCATTTCTCTGATAATGAGTGATGTTGAGCATCTTTTCATGTGTTTGTTAGCCATTTTTATGTCTTCTTTGGAGAAATGTCTGTTTAGTTCTTTGGCCCACTTTTTCATTGGGTTGTTCATTTTTCTGGAATGGAGCTGCAGGAGTTGCTTGTATATTTTTGAGATTAATTGTTTGTCCGTTGCTTTGTTTGCTATAATTTTCTCCCATTCTGAAGGCTGCCTTTTCACCTTGCTTATAGTTTCCTTTGTTGTGCAGAAGCTTTTAATTTTAATTAGGTCCCATTTGTTTATTCGTGCTTTTATTCCACTTTACACCAGTCAGAATGGCTGCCATCCAAAAGTCTACAAGCAATAAATGCTGGAGAGGATGTGGAGAAAAGGGAACCCTCTTACACTGTTGGTGGGAATGCAAACTAGTATAGCCACTATGGAGAACAGTGTGGAGATTCCTTAAAAAACTGAATATATGACCCAGCAATCCCACTGCTGGGCATACACACCGAGGAAACCAGAATTGAAAGAGACACGTGTACCCCAGTGTTCATCGCCGCATTGTTTACAATAGCCAGGACATGGAAGCAACCTAGATGCCCATCAACTGACGAATGGATAAGAAAGCTGTGGTACATATACACAATGGAATATTTCTCAGCCATTAAAAAGAATTCATTTGAATCAGTTCTACTGAGGTGGACGGAACTGGAGCCTACTATCCAGAGTGAAGTAAGCCAGAAGGAAAACCAAAAATACAGTATACTAATGCATGTATATGGAATTTAGAAAGATGGTAACGAGAACCCTGCATGTGAGATAGCAAAAGAAACGCAGATGTATAGAACAGTCTCGTGGACTCTGTGGAAGAGGGCAAGGGTGGGATAATATGGGAGAATGGCATTGAAACATGTTAATTATCATATGTGAAATCAATCGCCAGCCCAGGTTTGATGCCCGGGGCTGGTGCACCGGGATGACCCAGGGAGAGGGAATTGGGAGGGAGGAGGGAGGGGGATTCTGGAGGGGGAGCATATGTAAACCCATGGCAGATTCATGTCAATGTATGGCAAAACCAACACAATAAAGTAAAGAAAAAAAAAAATCATAAAGCTGTAAAAAAAAAAAAGAAGAAGAGATATCGATATCGCATATGTATTAGGTATACACATATACATTGGGCTTCCCTTGTGGCTCAGCTGGTAATGAATCCGACTACAGTGTGGAAGACCTGGGTTCGATCCCTGGGTTGGGAAGATCTCCTGGAGAAGGGAAAGGCTACCCACTCCAGTGTTCTGGCCTGGAGAATTCCATGGACTGTATAGTCCATGGGGTCACAAAGAATCAGACATGACTGAGCGACTTTCACTCACTTATAAAGTATACACAGACATAAATAGGCAAACTCGAGATCCTGTGGCCATATTTAAAAAACTTAGGTATGAACCAGGTATTACAATATAAACTTTGTTTGTTGTTTAATCACTAAGTCGCATTCAGCTCTTTGGGATTCCATGGAACCGTAGCCTGCCAGGCTCCTCTGTCCATGGGATTTCCCAGGCAAGAATACTGGAGTGGGCTGACTTTTCCTTCTCCAGGTATCTCCCTGACCCAGGGATCGAATGTGCATCTCCTGCATTGGCCGGTGGCTTCTTTACCACTGAGCCACCTGGGAAGCCCATAGTATAAACTTCCTAGTTTACAAACAGAGTGCAGTAAGGTTGCTTGCTCTGATGAGGCTTACTGTCAGTAAGTTTGGATAAGGGTGCATTTTCAGAGGTTTGGATTTTAAAACTCACTTTCCCCCCCTTGGTTTCAGGTCTTGCCTGCTTGAACTAATTTAGGTCCTTATGACCTGTGTTTACATTTATGGTTTTCAGACATTTGCAAGACAAAGATGGTTATTTTTAGTTTGACAAAGAAGAGATCTATCACTTAAAGTTAGTAAAAATAAGTGAAAAGATTTTAATCAAACCAAAATTTACTTTATGTAGTTCTATGCTATATAATTTTAGAGTTTAACTTTTCATGCCTTCAAAGGTTTGTATAAGGCACTCAGAAAAGACCATTCTGAGTTTATAAATTAAACTAAAGCAAAACACTATTTTAATTTTTATTAACACTTGCATGTTAGTTCCCAGTTTTTACTTATTTTGTATGGTTCAGGTAACTCTATTTGTTAGTACATTCAGCTAATATTCCCTTAGTGGTAATCTATATGCCTTCTCTTATAATACTGTCGAGGGAGTTTATAATTTGCTCAGTTCTGTCTCATTGCAACAAAAATTTGAAGCGACGAATGGACCAGTGTTATTGTCCTGTGTAGTTTCCTCAGATGGGCGGGTGTTACAGCTCAGTTTTATTTAGAAAGCTAAGGAAAAGATGTCCTCGAGGCGTGCAGGTGGCCTGACCCAAAAGACATGAAGAGAAGAGAAGCCTCCCAGCCCGATTTTGGCTCCTCTTTTTGTGTTTTTTTCTGCTCCCTGTAGGCCTGCCCTATGTAAAGTGTTTGTTTTACCTGAGGTTCTCACTCTGGTCCTGGGACCTTCCTTTGTTCTGTTTTTTTTGTGGGCGTTTCCCTTCTTTGTCTTTTAGCCATGGCCATTCTGGACTCCTTTTTCCTATTCTAACTACTTAACAATACCACACAGGGAAATTAACCCCCAGTGGAACATGCTTATCCCACAATTTAATCAAACAGACCAGATGTGACTGTGCAATGAAAACATCTCCTGCCACATCAACGGACAGGGGATGCCGCAGCGGTCGGTGACTGCTGGCCTCACAGTGTGAGTGAGGGCTCCCCACACCGGACCACCGGGTGCTGTCATGCTGATTGCTGAGGAGCTGGGGGAATGCAAGAAGCAGCCATTTCCCACTCCAAAGGCGGACAAGGAAACAGAACTGGTCCCAGACATCTGAGGTGCTGCTGCTGCTGCTAAGTCACTTCGGTCGTGTCCAACTCTGTGAGACTCCATAGACAGCAGCCCACCAGGCTCCCCTAACCCTGGGATTCTCCAGGCAAGAGTACTGGAGTGGGGTGCCGTTGCCTTCTCCGATCTGAGGTGCAGATGAAAGGAATGGAAGAGGGCAAGGGTGGGATGATATGGGAGAATGGCATTGAAACATGTTAATTACAATATGTGAAATCAATCGCCAGCCCAGGATTGCTGCTCGGGGCTGGTGCACCGAGATGTCCCAGAGAGAGGGAATTGGGAGGGGGGAAGGAGGGGGGTTCTGGAGGGGGAGCATATGTAAACCCATGGCGGTTTCATGTCATTGTATGGCAAAACCAACACAATAAAGTAAAGAAAATAAAAAATAAATAAATAAATAAATAAAAAGAAAGGAATGAACTCACGAAGCCCAGAGGCTGGCATCTTCCCATACACAGAAAACTAAATTCCTTAAGTTGACACCTGACCTTTGAGTTCCGACCGTGTGCTCCTTTGCTGCAAACTTGCATATGTCCTCACTCCTCCCCCAACCCCGCACCTGCCTCCCTTGAGCAGTTTCCTCAGAGCTACTGAGGTGCTGTCTCCTGGGCTGCAGTCCTCCTTTTGCCCCAAATAAAATTTAACTTGCAACTCTCACAAAATGACCTAGGAAAATCAGGTAGAATATTTACATCTCAAAGAGAGAGAAATGTGAGCTTCCCCCAGAAGGCCTTTAAGGTTTTACCAAACCTGCTTTTAACTTTAACTGCACACGCAATAAAAGAGCCCCCTCAATTTTTAGGGCAAGAATTCCTTTAGTATAATTTCTCCAATGAAAGTATAATTTCCAATTAACTAGGTACTTGCAAACATGAACTCCATATGCCCTACAGTGGAGCAATCTCCATGTCTTACCTCCCAATGACTTTCAACTGGGCGGGTGCTCCTCAGTGTCTGCCAACCAGTCCTCCCACCACCATCACCCTGGTATCTTTCAACTGAGAGGGGGCAGGCACCTGCTATAGCCCACCAAATAAAACTCAGGGTCATCAAGCAATATGGGAGAGCCAAGAAGCAGGAGGGACTCACTCAAACCTGCATGAGCTTCCAAGGGGGCAGATGAGTGTGTTGGCTCAAAAACACTGTCACAACCTGAAAGTAGAGTTATTTTATTTGATGGGAATTTTTAGGACTCTGAGCAAGGAAGCAGTAGCTCAGCAGCTCTGAGAAAACTGCCCCAGGGAGGCAGGAGGGGGAGTCAGGCTGCAAACAAGTTTGCAGCAAAGGAGTACACAGTCTGAACTTCAAAGGTCAGGTATCAACTTAAGGAGTTTAGTTTTCTGTGTTTGGGAAGATGCAAGCCTCTGGGTTCACTGAATTCATCTGTTTCATCTGCGCCTCAGCAATCCGAGGCCAACCCTATTTCCTTGTTCACCTTAAAGAGTGGCAGACAGGCAATTCTAGCATCCCCCCAGCTCCTCAGCACTCTCCATGGGGAGTGGAGGCATCCACTGGGTCTCAGTTCTGGGAGCCCTCACTCACACTGAAAGGCCAGAAATCACTGATGGCTGTGACATTTACTGTCTATTGATACGGCAGGAGATATTCTCATTTCACAGGCATAAGGGGGCCTCTGCTGGTACCAAGGCTCTGGATCCCCATTGAGTTCAGTGGGGAGGTTGGGGGTGGGGAGGGGAACATGCTCTAGTTGCTTTACGGTAGCCAAAACTGTCGACTAAAAAGAACCAGTCACTACCTGAAAGTAGAGAGATGTTTCCTTTGGTGGGAATTCTTAGGACTTCAAGCCCAAGAACAAGTAGCCCTGAGAAACTGCTCTGAGAAGGTGAGAGAAGGAGTCAGGTTATACAGAAGTTTTATAACAAAGGGGCGCAGGCAGGTTCAACATCAAAGATTATTGTGAGTTAAGAAAAACCAGATATATCTCAAATTAAGGACTTTAGTACTCTTCTATGTAAGGGAAGATGCATGCGTCTGGCTCACTGAAATCTTCTCTTGCACATGCATCTCAGCTATCTGGGGCCAGCTGTTGCTTCTTGAATTTATTACATCTTTAGTTCCTCGCTCACCTCAGGGAGTAGTGGCAGCTGACAGCTGCTGGATCGTAGGCTTTGTTCTCCTTCTTGGGCACCTTTCAGGCTCAGAAATTCACATTTGGAGGCCTGAAATCGCTGATGGCCGTGACACCCTTGTGTACTGATATGACAGGAAGCACACCGTTTCACACTTGTTAGTAACAAGCTGGGGTACAGAACACCGCTCGTTTGACACTGTTGCTGAGTTAAATCACCTGGCATAGTGTGGCCACAAAGTCTCATGAAAGAAACCACAAATCTGCTGATAACAAGTGACTTACTTAGGATTCCAGTTACAGAAAGGGACCTGGACCTTGCTGGCCTGCAGAAAGCAGGCTGTCTGAACTTCAACTCCTCCAAAAGCTCTGACAGCTCTAGGATTCCTAGGAATGGCTGCTGCTGGTGCTGCGAAGTTGCTTAGTCGTGTCTGACTCTTTGCAAGCCAATGGACTGCAGCCCACCAGGCTCCCCCGTCCATGGGATTTTCCAGGCAAGAGTACTGGAGTGGGTTGCCTTGCTTTCTCCGAGGAATGGCTTGGTTCTGTCATATATGAACCCCAAACTTTGGGCTAATTCAAAGCCATTATTGCTTTGAAAGCTGTAGATTCTGAGCCCTTGGTTTGTAAGGCAAGTGCAGAGAAAAAGAGAGTGAGCCAAGCATTCAGGCAAAGGGGAATGTATTAGAGGGAAACGAGAGGATGACTGGCTCTTAAGGAGAACCAGAGTCCTCCCTTTCTGAAGGCGTCTTTCTTACACCTTGCCAACGAAAAATTCTCTGAAGGGGTGGTAATTTTTAGCTTGTAGTTGAGTCCTGTGGTCATGTAGCCAGAGATCTGAAATCTGGTGGTCTCGTAGCTTTGAGAAGGTAGATGCCAGTGAGAAAGCAGAATGCCAAATGGGGCAATTTGCGTCTTAAGGGTCACTGTGATTTTATTTTTTTGCGAGGTCAACATAATGAGCCATTTTTAACATGAGCCCCCATGGAGGCCCTATCAACTGCCAAAAGGCTTAGGAGACTTTAAAACTTAAACTCAGGACTGCACCAGCCCTGGATCTGCCTGACCTCTGGAAAGAATTTAAAGTGTATGTGCATGAGATGCTGGGGCTGGCCTGGGTGCATTCATTCAACCCGTGAGAGGCACTCCCTGACCAGGGCTTTGTCTTTCAAAGCAGCTGGACACCACAGCTGGTGGGCCCACGTGCTTACACTCAGTAGCCACGATGTGCAACCTGCTAAAAGGCAGAAAAGTTCACTCTGGGCTGACGACAGTGTACATGGCACATCAAGTCCTAGTCCTCTTGGAACAAAAGCGTGGATATTCGTTGCCTTCAGGGAGGATGGGAAAGTATCAGGCAATTCTTTGATGACCCCAATGTCACCATTCAAGTGAGCAGTTCCTGAGGTCCTGCTCCCCTGCTCCCTTGCTCCCTGAGGAGGAGCTCCTCCATGATTGCTTGGAGGTGTTAGAAGAGGTTTACTCCAGTTACTCCTTGGAAGTAACTCCTTGGAAGAAAAGTTATGACCAACCTAGACAGCATATTGAAAAGAAGAGACATTACTTTTCCAACAAAGGTCCATCTAGTCAAGGCTATGGTTTTTCCAGTAGTCACATATGGATGCAGCAATCCCACTGCTGGGCATACACACCGAGGAAACCAGAATTGAAACAGACACGTGTACCCCAATGTTCATCGCCGCATTGTTTACAATAGCCAGGACATGGAAGCAACCTAGATGCCCATCAACTGACGAATGGATAAGAAAGCTGTGGTACATATACACAATGGAATATTACTCAGCATTTAAAAAAAATTCATTTGAATCAGTTCTACTGAGGTGGACGGAACCGGAGCCTATTATCCAGAGTGAAGTAAGCCAGAAGGAAAAACAACAATACAGTATACTAATGCATATATATGGAATTTAGAAAGATGGCAGCGAGAACCCTGCATGCGAGACAGCAAAAGGAACGCAGATGTATAGAACAGACTCATGGACTCTGTGGATGAGGGCAGGGATGGGATGATATGGGAGAATGGCATTGAAACATGTTAATTATCATATGTGAAATCAATCGCCAGCCCAGGATTGATGCTCGGGGCTGGTGCACCGAGATTTCCCAGGGGGAGGGAATTGGGAGGGAGGAGAGAGGGGGGTTCTGGAGGGGGAGCATATGTAAACCCATGGTGGTTTCATGTCATTGTATGGCAAAACCAACACAATAAAGTAAATTAAACAACAAAAAAAAAGAGTTGGACAGTGAAGAAAGCTGAACACCGAAGAATTGATGCTTTTGAACTGTGGTGTTGGAGAAGACTCTTGAGAGTCCCTTGGACTGCAAGGAGATCCTGCCAGTCCATCCTAAAGGAGATCAGTCCTGGGTGTTCATTGGAAGGACTGATGTTGAAGCTGAAACTCCAATACTTTGGCTACCTCATGCGAAGAGTTGACTCATTGGAACAGACCCTTATGCTGTGAAAAATTGGGGGCAAGAGAAGAAGGGGACGACAGAGGATGAGATGGCTGGATGGCATCACCAACTCGATGGACATGGGTTTGGATAGACTCTGGGAGTTGGTGATGGATGGACAGGGAGCCTGGCATGCTGTGATTCATGGGGTCGCAAAGAGTTGGACATGACTAAGTGACTGAACTGAACTGAACTCCAGTTACGGGATTTGTCAGATAAGCCTCTGAGCGAGGCTGATTGGGACCTGGTTGTCAACAGCAGTAGTTGTGTGAGCAAGGGTCACTGACATGCAGGGCATGCAGTGGCTGCTGAACAACAGATAACTGAGACAGCAGTATGCTCCCCTCCAGCACCTCTTCACAGAAAGCCAAGCTGCTTGCTCTGACCTGATCCCTGATCTTATCAAAGGAGGAACGGGCCAACATCTAACATCCTAAGTATGGGAGAGGCCAAAGGGAAAGGAGAAAGGGGCGACAGAGGAGGAGATGGCTAGATAACATTGTCAACTATAAATTGGCACTTACCAAGAGCATTGCCAATGACTGCACAACAGAGGGATTTGCCATCTGCCTCTATGGAGATTGAAATTTGTGCTGCTATACCTGTTGATCTTCAACAACCTCTGAGGTTGTTCAGGGTGGAGTGAGGCACTCTGTGCTCCAGGGAATCTGGTGGGACAGGTCTTTAGATATGCTGAGTCACTCAGTCGTGTCCGACTTTTGTGACCCCATGGACTGTAGCCTTCCAGACTCCTCTGTCCATCGGGATTCTCCAGGCGAGAATACCAGAGTAGATTGCCATGCCTTCCTCCAGGGGACCTTCTCGACCTTGGAATTGAACCAGGGTCTCCTGCATGGCAGGTGGATTCTTTACCAGCCAACCCCAGGGAAGCCCCAGGTCTTTAGAGAGCTGGATGCTTTAGGATTTTATGATCTCAATCCTTGCATCTCCTCATATCTACAGAAACACTAAATCCCTTCATGGTGACATCAGATCCTCATGACTAACAAAAACCCTTTTGTAACATGAGTGTTTCATGGTACTGAACTCCCCCTTCTACAAAATCTTATATATTGACCTTTCCCCACTGCCGCTTTGAAGCAGTCTCTCAGAGCTACCTGAGATGCTGCCTTCCAGGATGCAGTCCTCATTTTGCCCCAAATAAAACTTAACTTGCAACCCCCAAGTTGTGCTATTGGGGCCACAGGGAGGAGGGCAAGAGGCATTCCATCTTGAAGACTGTCAGCCAACCTAAGGCAGGATGTGGACTGATCCTGAATCCTGTTAACCATCGTTAAAGAAAAACCAGGAAACCCTCTCCTCACAGATGGCAAACAAAGGTTGTAAAGGTCAGTTCAGTTCAGTTCAGTCGCTCAGTCATGTCAGACTCTTTGTGAACCCATGGACCGCAGCACGCCAGGCCTCCCTGTCCATCACCAACTCCCAGAGTTTACCCAAACTCATGTTTATTGAGTCGGTGATACCATCCAACCATCTCATCCTCTGTCCTCCCCTTCTCCTCCCACCTTCAATCTTTCCAAGCATCGGGGTCTTTTCCAATGAGTCAGTTCTTCACATCAAGTGGCCAAAGTATTGGAGTGTCAGCTTCAGCATCAGTCCTTGCAATGTATATTCAGGACTCATTTCCTTTAGGATGGACTGGTTGGATCTCCTTTCTGCCCAAGGGATTTTCAAGAGTTTTCTCCAACACCACAGTTCAAAAGCATCAGTTCTTCGGTGCTCAGCTGTCTTTATAGTCCAACTCTCACACTCATACGTGACTACTGTAAAAACCATAGCTTTGATTAGACGGACCTTTGTTGGCAAAGTAAAGGTCAGGTGGTCTCAGTTAGATTAATGATAGTGCCTGCACCTGCTTGTCATAAAACTAATGACTAACGTGTGACCAGTCATGTGGCGGGGTGTGTAAAACCGAGTCCTCCAGAATCATCAGGGTCCTTGTTGGGAACTGATACCCCTTGGACCCTCAGACATGATAAACTGTACTCCACTGTCTTGAGTGTCCTCCAAGGTGTGTTTTGTGACTCTGGATTGTACAACACTGCATCTTTTTTAGTCAACAGTTATGTTGACTGATGAAGCGACCCAGAGTGGACTTCCTTCCTTCATCTAGACTCCACGAGGAACCAGATTTTTGGGTACCAGCAGTAGCCCCTTGCACCCATCTGCTTTCTCAGATAGTGAAGAAGAATTTGATAAGTCTCTCCTGGTTCCGGATCTCCCTTATTGGTTGAGATTTGAGTTTTATTTGGTGGTGGAGCAAGTTACCTGCCACCTCCCCGTAGGAAAGATACTGTGTGTGTTGGAGGGGGGAGTGGGTCAAACATCTGGGGCACATCCACTCATGGTCTAGACACTGAGAGGGTCTTGGTTGGAAGATACTGAGAAGTTCCCACCCAGTTGAAGGATATGGGGTGGGGGGCTGGCTGAAAGATGCCAGGGGAATTGCCCACCCTGTGGAAAGGTACTGGGCGTCGGGGCTTGATTGGGAAAAAGTTGAGGAATACCCGGGGCTCAGCTGGAAAACACCAAGGTCACTCCATTGTAGGGGACTAAATGGTCTTGGCTTGGTGGTTAAGTAAGAGACTGATCTGACACTTCTCCTCAATTCAACTGCCTTTATAGAGTTTTCAGGATAAAAGTGAGAAAAATATATGAAAGCTTTGCTCCGAAGAAAAGGGACAAGTCTCCTCCTGGCCATTTTCAGTTTTCTCAGGTGACAGGAAATCTACAGGAGTGGTGGAGACCTAGTCTTCATACCATGCAGTGGTCCGATAGGGAAACCCATTCATTACTGAAAGTACTTGCTGTTCCAGGGATTCAGTGGCTTGAACATCCACGGTGGTCTTAGATTCCAAAGGCAGAATCCGAGACACATAAGACAAGCTGAAATGACTCTGGGGTGACTCCTGGAGGAGTTACGCTCACAAGCAGCACATGGGCCCACTACACAGGTTCACTAGTGATTTTTATCCTTGACAAATTTAGCTTAAAATGGGAAACAGAATCTCTCATAAACAGAAACAGAGGAGTGTCAGAAAGCCAGCCTCTGACTAATAGTCCAGCCAGATTCACGTACAATACGTATAGCACTCATACTCGCAAGACCTAGGGAACTGGAGAAATTATGCTAAAAGAGATCTCAACCTAAAACGGCCAAATCGGGGCACTTTGATATCCCCAAATTGATATTTTTTGCATTAGTTTGTTCAGTTCAGTCACTCGGTCATGTGTGACTCTTTGGGACCCCATGGACTGCAGCACACCAGGCCTCCCTGTCCATCACCAACTCCCGAAGCTTGCTCCAACTCATTTCCATTGAGTCAGTGATGCTATACAACCATCTCATCCTCTGTCATCCCCTCCTCCTGCCTTCAATCTTTCCCAACATCAGGATCATTTCCAATGAGTCAGTTCTTCACATCAGGTGGCCAAAGTATTGGAGTTTCAGCTTCAGCATCAGACCTTCCAATGAATATTCAGGACTGATCTCCTTTAGGATGGATTGGTTTGATCTCCTTGCAGTCCAAGGGACTCTCAAGAGTCTTCCAACACCAGTGTTCAAAAGCATCAATTCTTTGGCACTCAGTTTTCTTTATAGTCCAACTCTCACATCCATACACGACCACTGGAAAAACCATAGCCTTGACTAGATGGACCTTTGTTGGCAAAGTAATGTCTCTGCTTTTTAATATGCTATATAGGTTGGTCATAACTTTTCCTCCAAGGAGCAAGCGGTCTTTTAATTTCATGGCTGCAGTCACTATCTGCAGTGATTTTGGAGCCCATGAAAATAGTCTCTAACGTTTCCATTGTTTCCCCATCTATTTGCCATGAAGTGATGGACCAGATGCCATGATCTTGGTTTTTTTGAATGTTGAGTGTTAAGTCAACTTTTCCACTCTCCTCTTTCACTTTCATCAAGAGGCTCTTCAGTTCCTCTTCACTTTCTGCCATAAGGATGGTGTCATCTGCGTATCTTCAGTTATTGGTATTTTTCCTGGCAATCTTGATTCCAGCTTGTGCTTCATCCAACCAGGCATTTCGCATGATGTACTCTGCATATAAGTAAAATAAGCAGGGTGACAATATATAGCCTTGATGTACTCCTTTCCCAATTTTGAACCAGTCCATTTTTCCATGTCCAGTTCTAATTGTTGCTTTTTGACCTGCATACAGATTTCTCAGGAGACAGGTAAGGTGGTCTGCTATTTCCATCTCTTGAAGAATTTTTGACAGTCTGCTATGATCCACACAGTAAAAGGCTTTGGTATAGTCAATAAAGCAGAAGTAATGTTTTTCTGGAACTCACTTGCTTTTTCAATGATCCAGTGGATGTTGGCAATTTGATCACTGGTTCCTCTGCCTTTTCTAAATCCAGCTTGAACATGGAAGTTCTCAGTTCACGTACTATTGAAGCCTCGCCTGGAGAAATTTGAGCATTACTTTGCTAGCATATGAGATGAGTGCAATTGTGAGGTAGTTTGAATGTTATTGGTATTGCTTGTCTTTGGGATTGGAGTGAAATCTGACTTTTTCCAGTCCTGTGGCCTCTGTCAAGTTTTTGAAATTTGCTGACATATTGAATTCAACAATTTAATAGCATCCTTTATTAGCACCTGAAATAGTTCAGCTGGAATTCCATCACCTCCACTAGCGTTGTTTCTATTGATGCTTGCTAAGGCCTTCTTGACTTTGCATCCCAGGATGCCTGGCTCTAGGTGAGTTGGGCTGGATGAAGCACAAGCTGGAATCAAGATTTCCAGGAGAAATATCAATAGCCTCAGATATGCAGGTGACACCACCATATGCCAGAAAGTAAAGAAGAACTAAAGAGCCTCTTGATAAAAGTGAAAGAGGAGGAAAAAGCTGGCTGAAAACTCAACATTCAGAAA
This sequence comes from Antilocapra americana, assembly GCA_007570785.1. Taxonomy (NCBI): domain Eukaryota; kingdom Metazoa; phylum Chordata; class Mammalia; order Artiodactyla; family Antilocapridae; genus Antilocapra; species Antilocapra americana. The sequence continues at coordinate 86,302 of ML661922.1, forward strand.
ACTAAGATCATGGCATTTGTTCCCATCACTTCATGGGAAATAGATGGGGAAACAGTGGAAACAGTGTCAGACTTTATTTTTTTGGGCTCCAAAATCACTGCAGATGGTGATTGCAGCCATGAAATTAAAAGACGGCTTGCTCCTTGGAAGAAAAGTTATGACTAACCTAGACAGTATATTAAAAAGCAGAGACATTACTTTGCCAACAAAGGTCTGTATAGTCAAAGCTCTGGTTTTTCCAGTGGTCAAGTATGGATGTGAAAGCTGACCTATAAAGAAAGCTGAGTGCTGAAGAATTGATGCTTTTGAACTGTGGTGTTGGAGAAGACTCTTGAGAGTCCCTTGGACAGAAAGGAGATCCAGTCAGTCTATCCCAAAGGAAATCAGTCCTGAATATTCATTGGAAGATCTAATGCTGAAGCTGAAACTCCAATACTTTGGCCACCTGATGTGAAGAACTGACTCATTTGAAACCACCCTGAGGCTGGGAAAGATTGAAGGTAGGAGGAGAATGGGATGACAGAGGATGAGATGGTTGGATGGCATCACCGACTCAATGGACACAAGTTTGAGTAAACTCTGGGAGTCGGTGATGGACAGGAAGGCCTGGCGTGCTGCAGTCCATGGGGTCACAAAGAGTCAGAGACAGGACTGTGTAAATAAACTGAACTGAAGATCTTTTTTGTATAGTTCTTCTGTGTATTCTTGCCAGCTCTTCTTAATATCTTGTGCTTCTGTTAGGTCCATACCATTTCTGTCCTTTATTGTGCCTATCTTTGCAAAAATGTTCCCTTAGTATCTCTAATTTTCTTGAGGAGATCTCTAGTCTTTCCCATTCTATTGTTTTCCTCTTTTTCTTTGCATTGATCACTGAAGAAGGCTTCCTGATCTCTTTGCTATTCTTTGGAACTCTGCATTCAAATGGGTATATCTTTTCTTTTCTCCTTTGCCTGTCACCTCTCTTCTTTCCTCAGCTATTTGTAAGGCCTCCTTGGACAAGCATTTTGCCTTTTTCATTTCTTTTTCCTAGGGGTGGTCTTGATCACTGCCTCCTGTGCAATGTCACATACCTCCATCCATAGTTCTTCAGGCATTCTATCTGTCAGATCTAATCCCTTCAATCTATTTGTTACTTCCACTGTAAAATCATAAGGGATTTGATTTAGGTCATACCTGAATGGTCTAGTGGTTTCCCCTACTTTCTTCAATTTGAGTCTGAATTTTGTGATAAGAAGTTTGTGATCTGAGCCACAGTCAGCTCCCAGTCTTGTTTTTGCTGACTGTATAGAGCTTCTCCATCTTCAGCTGCAAAGAATATAATCAATCTGATTTTGGTATCGACCATCTGATGATGTCCATGTGTAGAGTCATCTCTTGTGTTGTTGGAAGAGTGTGTTTGCTATGACCAGTGTGTTCTCTTGGCAAAACTCTGTTAGCCTTTTCCTGCTTCATTCTGTACTCCAAAACCAAACTTGTCTGTTACTCCAGGTGTCTCTTGACTTCCAACTTTGCTTTCCAGTCCCCTATGATGAAAAGGACATCTTTTTTGGGTGTTAGTTCTAGAAAGTCTTGTAGGTCATCACAGAACTATCCAAGCTCAGCTTCTTTGGCATTAGTGGTTGGGGTATAAACTTGGATTACCGTGATATTGAATGGTTTGCCTTGGAAATGAACAGAGATCATTCTGTCATTTTTGAAATTGCATCCAAGTACTGAATTTCAGATTCTTTTCTTGACTATGACGGCTACTGCATTTCTTCTAAGGGATCCTTGCTTATCGTAGTAGATATAATGGTCTTCTGAATTAAATTCGCCCATTCCAATCCATTTTAGTTCATTGATTCCTAAACCGTCTATATTCACTCTTGCCATCTCCTGTTTGACCACTTCCAATTTGCCTTGATTCATGGGCCAGCGTTCCAGGTTCCTCTTCAATATTGCTCTTTACAGCATCAGACCTTGCTTCCATCACCAGTCACATCCACAACTGGGCATTGTTTTTGCTTTGGCTCGTCTCTTCATTCCCTTCGGAGTTATTTCTCCAATCTTTGCCTGTAGCATATTGGGCACCTACCACCCCGGGGACTTCATCTTTCAGTGTCCTACCTTTTTGCCTTTTCATACTGTTCATGGGGTTCTCAAGGCAAGAATACTGCCGTGGTTTGCCATTCCCTTCTCCAGTGGACCACGGTTAGTCAGAACTCTCCACCATAACGCTTGGGTGGCCCTACCTACACGATGAGGAGGGCCTGGACTCCATCTTAGGCCTGTTCATGCTGATCATGCTCAGCCACCTCTCCAATGGACTCTAAACTCTGTGCTTAGTGCCAATGGAAATGACAACAAAAGCACAAGACTCCCTCCAGACAGAGGAAGCTTGAAGATCATATCCAGGTTACTCATCGCCTAAGAGAAAACAGACACTAATCTCTGGACAGGCCATGCATTTTTCTGTACCTGTCGGAGTGTAACCCTGGACTTATTGATTATTGGCCAATTGTTTAACTGTTTGAACACATAACGGTGAATGATGAGATTATAGAGATTGTATTTATCCTTCATTTGTTTATGTAAGTCTCAGGGAATTTGGGGTGGTGAGTTTGGACCTGTACACATGGGACATAAAAGACTTTCACAAATGCTGGTCGGGGTCCCGCCGGTGTAATAAACTGCACTCCACTATCTGCATAGTCCTTCTGAGTGAGTCTGCTTCCCGGAGCGTGTGGCTACAACGAAAGAATGGCTCATAGTTTCAGTGAGTTAGACAAGGCTGTGGTCCATGTGATCAGTTTGGTTAGTTTTCTGTGGTTATGGTTTTCGTTCTGTATGCCTTTGAAGGATAAGGATAAGAGACTTATGGAAGCTTCTTGATGGGAGAGGCTTACAGTTGTAATTATCTTTTATTTTTTGTCTGCCTGTTGATTGTGGAAATGTTGTGCCCAGATCCCAATCTCCACAAACCACCAGGAGGCCATTCACTGATGCAAGTGCAAGAGGGAGTTTATTACAGACCCGGGTCCGGAGCGCACATACACACACCGATGCAGCGGAGTGAGGGCGGCGGCCCCAAGCTGCATGGTACAAGGCTTTTAAGGGAAAGAGACAAAGGGCAGGATGGTGTGAAAGGGGTAATGTGCCTCAGCGTCCTGTGACTGGCCAGGAAGGGAGGGGAGGTCAGGGGTTTTTCCGCGTGCTAGCCCCTGATTGGCATATCTTTGGCGCACTATGATTGGTCGGGTCTAGGGTGGTGACCTGGGGGTGGGGGAATTTGGGTGTTGCCTTCTATTGCAAGATGGCGTCTCCTCTTTTTAAGACGGAGTCACTTAGGCTCTACAAAAACTAATCAACATCTTTCACTATTGTGATTGTGTAATGATTAGTTACTTAAAGCATTATATCTTGATTGGTCAAGAGGAAAGTAATAGAAATCTCTATCACCAAAACTAATATTTAATAGAAAAATTGCATAATCACTTTTTAAATTCCACATATTGGAATTATCTTGACATTTCTAGAGAAATACAAATGTCCAGGTATTGCTTTTCTTCCATAGAGCTCCAGATATTGAGAGGGTAACAGACAGGAAGACCAGGGGTCTCCAAATAGAGGAAATAAGCTGCAAGTGTCAGACATTTTCATCTCTCTCTTAAGCTGCAGGAGGAAAGAAACTATACAAATTTAAAAGAGGTTTCTCTTAAAACACTGTGTTGTCCTAATGACACCTGGTCTCACCTGAAATTAACCATTCTCAAACCTTGAGTTAACTAATGCATTCTTCTTATGGAAATGTTTGTCTCGTCTTAAGCTATGTTAATGTACTATGCATTTACCCCAAACTCTATCTTTGATCTGGTTCTGCCAAATGGCTTAAAACCTACTTGACAAACCAGTATGTTGTACTCAGACATTGTTCTCCTAATCTATGTAAATGAAACTATCTGTAGGTAAACTGCCCTTCTACAGAATTCAAGTCAGTCGTTTTATGGCCCAGGATGACTCCTCTGGCGCCAAGATTATCCCAATGTACATGTTGTGTATGAGGGGCCAGGTGCCATTCTGAGTTTTGAGATATTCCTTTCTTTCATCAGCAAACTGCTCGTGACTATATAACATCCAGCCAAAACCTATCAGGGGGGTACTCCTTCTACCCTCTTCTGATGCCTAGGTCAGAAGGTCTATGTCCTTTATACTTTAATAAAACTTTATTACACAAAAGCTCTGAGCGATCAAGCCTTGTCTCTGGCCCCAGATTGAATTCTTCTCCCCCGGAGGCCAAGAATCCCTGTGTTTCTGTTGTGATTTCATCAACAACTTTCAATATGTTTCTAATGAGCAGTCATGTTTAAAAACCACTGGACTGTGTGATCGATCTTTTACTTTTCTCTAGTTTGTTTCATTTTTTCTATTTCATATTCAGGGCTCCCATTTCATTTACTTTATATTTTCCCATATCTCCATCTCTGCTTCTTCTTCTTCTTTTTTTTTTTGGTGTTCTTTATCAAGCATAGTAGAAAACCATTTGTATGCAATGAAAATAATATGTATAAAATATATATTTTAGAAAGCATGAATTTTTGCCTAACTAAAAAGTTTATGACATTTCGATGCCACTTGTTTGACTTAGTATAAATAGAATGTTAGATTTCTAATTAAAAAACAAAAAGATACGCACCAAGCAACAAAGGTTTACTGTATCGCACAGTAAACTATAGTCAATATCTTGTAATAACCTATAAAGGAAAATAATTTTGTTGCAGGAAGGGGGACCCCTTCCAGGGCCTGAAGCTGGGCTCTTGTCTAACATACGGAAATGAATTGTCTGAGGAGACACATGTGCTGACAAAGCAAGAGATTTTATTGGGAAGGGCACCCGGGTGGAGAGCAACAGGGTAAGGGAACCCAGGAGAACTGTTCTGCCGCATGGCTCACAGTCTTGGGTTTTATGGTGATGGGATTAGTTTCCGGGTGGTCTTTGGTCAATCATTCTAATTCAGAGTCCTTCCTGGTGGCGCACCCATAGCTCAGCCAAGATGGATGCTAGTGAGAGGAATTCTGGGAAGTGGATGGACACACTTCCTGTCTCCTGTAGACATTTCCCGAACTCGTCTGGTTAGTAGGGGATTATTAGTTCCGTATTCCTTATCAGGATCTCCTGTCATAAAACAACTCATGCAAATGGTTACCAAGTGCCTGGCCAGGGCGGGGGTTTCAATCAGTGTGCTTTCCCTAACAATTTCAAGAATAATATATATGTATGTGTATAACTGAACCACCTTGCTATATACCTGAAACACTGCAGGTCAACTACACTTCCAAGAAATATATATATATATATATTAAGAAAAAATTAAGTTAAAAAAAAAAAAAAAGGAATTGCTAGGAGCAAAAAAACACGAAATAAAACTGTAGCCCACAGTCAGTTCAGCCCCATAGTATGGGGTGGCTGTCTCCTGAGCCCTGCCCCTGGCCCGAGTGTCAGCTCACAGGAAACCCTTGGCCAAGCCCCGCTGGGCGTGGCTGCACGGGGTGACACCCTGAGCCCTCCATGCAGAATCCGGCTGGAAGCAGGAAGTGTCTGCAGCAGCCGGGGCCTTTATCACTCTACCTCCTCACCTCCCGGTCGCTGCACCGAAAGAGAAACTAGAGTCAAACCGCAGGCCAGATGGCTCCGGAGGACTCTCGTCGGCCCTCTGCTCTGTCTGCTGGCTCTGCCAGTAAGGCCGCTACTCGTGGCCCCAACTCCAAGCCCTCAGCAGACCAGCCTGCCGTGAGGCGAGCCAAGCGGGAAGAGCTCGGGCTCCGGGATGTCTCCGGGCCCTGCTGCCCCGCAGCCCTGCGCCTTTCCTCTTGGCTCTGTATATGGAGTCAGTGCCCACTGTCATCCCGGGGAGTTACAGACTCCTTCACGTCCTCTTCACCGTTTGCAGAGACGGTCGAAGGGAGTACTTCCTGCAGGGGAAAGGTGTTAGCTTTTACCTGCTGGACCCTGTAGAGGACGGAGCACCACGTCCGCCTTCAGGTCCGGGCAGCAGCGGCTGTTGCGGGGGAGGTGTGTGCCAGGGACGATGTCACTTGTCACCTGCTCACAGCAAGGCCCGTCTCTGAGCTGGGCCTGGGGTTTTTGGGTGCAGGGATGCAGGATGTGGGTTGTGTGAGCTCTGGCAGCCTATGTGCTCCTGGGAAGCTCTGTAATGGTACCGGGGACAACGATGCTTTGGCAGCCCTGCGGTATTCCGAGTCCTGGAGACGTGCAATTGGAGACGAGTTGGCAACGGGCTAACATGTCACAGGACAGCTGCACGCAGAAGCATGGGGCTTGAGGCCCACCCCACCTACTGTTCCACACCTGGGTTCACCTGTTCTGGCAGCATCTGTACCCTGCAGAGGCCCCCCAAGAAGGTGCCAGACTAGCCCCCTTGTCAGAAACCAGTGCAGCTGCCCCCTGACAACTCCCCACATGAACCCCTGAGGGTCTCCTGGTGCCCACATCCGAGAGAGGAGGCCCTGAGAAGGCAGAGGAGCCGAGGCAGTGCCCTCATCAGTGCCCTCGCCAGCTGACTCAGCTGATGCTGCCCTGAGGGCATGCTTACCCGGGGAAAGAGTCAGACATGACTAAGTGACTGAACTGATAGTTCAGTTGGTAAAGAATCATCCTGCGATGCAGGAGATCCTGGTTCAATTCCTGAGTCTGGAGGATCCACTGGAGAAGGGATAGGCTACCCACTCCAGTATTCTTAGGCTTCCGTTGTGACTCAGCTGGTAAAGAATTCACCTGCAGTGATGGAGACCTGGATTTGATGCCTGGATTGGGAAGATCCCCTGGAGAAGGGAAATGCTACCCATGCCAGTATTTTGCTATGGAGAATTCCATGGATTGTGTACTCCATGGGGTCACAATGAATAGGACATGACTGAGCGACTTTCATGTTCTCATTGTTTACTCTGCTCAATTTGCCTTTGATTTCTGCTTAATGAGCCTCACACAGTTATCTAAAGGTGGCTCTAGTGGTAAGGAACCCGCCTGCATATACAGAAGATGTAAGAGAGTTGAGTTCTATCCCTGGGTCGGGAAGATGCCTCGGAGGAGGGCATGACAACCAACTCCGGTAGTCTTGCCTGGGAAATTTCATGGACAGAGGAGCCTAATGGGCTACAGTCCATTGGGTGGTAAAGACTGGGATACAACTGAAGTGATTAGCATGCATGCATGCATTAGGATAAAAGTGATTTAAAATCAGTAAGTTCATGAGCTAAAAGGTAGTGTTTGTTCCATGAGACAGTCAGGAGACATGGCTGAACACCTAGATGGTGCTCACAATGGCTTCTTTATTCATCAGGGAATATTCTGTTTATTCCTTAGCGTATTGAGAGCTCTTGTTGAAAGACTTGTCCTCATATAAACTTCTGGTGGGTCATACATTAACAATAAAGCTGAGGATATCAAGTAGGAACTGTTTTTACTAGTGAAAGCTTTCCTTTAGTATGCCTCCTTTATCTGATGTGAGTTCTGAGTTCAGTCGCTCAGTCGAGTGTGACTCTTGCGACCTCATGAATTGCAGCACGCCAGGCCTCCGTGTCCATAACCAACTCCTGGAGTCCACCCAAACCCATGTCCATCGAGTCAGTGAAGCCATCCATCCATCTCATCTTCTTTTGTTCCATTCTCCTCCTGCTCCCAATTTTCCCAGCATTAGGGTCTTTTCCAGCAATTCAACTCTTTGCATGAAGTGGCCAAAGAATTGGAGTTTCAGTTTCAACATCAGTTCTTCCAATGAACACCCAGGACTGATCTGCTTTAGGATGGACTGGTTGGCTCTCCTTGCAGTCCAAGGGACTCTCAAGAGTCTTCTCCAACACCAAAGTTCTAAAGCATCAATTCTTCAACACTCAGCTTTCTTCATCATCCAACACTCATACCCATATTTGACTAATGGAAAAACCATAGCCTTGACTAGACGGACCTTTGTTGGCAAAGTAGTGTCTCTGCTCTTCAATACACTATCTAGGTTGGTCATAACCTTCCTTCCAAGGAGTAAGCATCTTTTAATTTCATAGCTGCAATCACCATCTGTAGTGAGTTTGGAGCTCCACCAAAATAAAGTTTGACACTGTTTCCACTGTTTCCCCATCTATTTGCCATGAAGTGATGGGACCAGATGCCATGATCTTAGTTTTCTGAATGGTGAACTTTAAGCCAACTGTTATACTCTCCTCTTTCACTTTCATCAAGAGGCTTTTTAGTTCCTCTTCACTTTCTGCCATAAGGGTGGTGTCATCTGCATATCTGAGGTTATGGATATTTCTCCCAGCAATCTTGATTCCAGCTTGTGCTTCTTCCAGCCCAGCATTTCTCATGATGTACTCTGCATATACGTTAAATAAGCAGGGTGACAATATACAGCCTTGACGTACTCCTTTTCCTATTGGGAACCAGTCTGTTGTTCCATGTCCAGTTCCAACTGTTGCTTCCTGACCTGCATACAGGCTTCTCAAGAGGCAGGTCAGATGGTCTGGTATTCCTCTCTTTCAGAATTTTCTACAGTTTCATGTGATCCACACAGTCAAAGGCTTTGGCATAGTCAATAAAGCATAAATAGAGGTTTTTCTGGAACTCTCTTGCTTTTTTGATGATCCAGCGGATGTTGGCAGTTTGATTTCTGGTTCCTCTGCCTTTCCTAAAACCAGCTTGACCATCTGGAAGTTCACAGTACACGTATTGCTGAAGCCTGGCTTGGAGAATTTTGAGCATCTCTTTACTAGCGTGTGAGATGAGTGCAATTATGTGGTAGTTTGAGCATTCTTTGGCATTTTCTTTCTTTGGGATTGAAATGAAAACTGACCTTTTCCAGTCCTGTGGCCATTGTTGAGTTTTCCAACTTTGCTGGCATATTGAGTGCAGCACTTTCACAGCATCATCTTTTAGGATTTGAAATAGCTCAACTGAAATTTCATCGCCTCCACTAGCTTTGTCTGTAGTGATGCTTTCTAAGGCCCACTTGACTTCACATTCCAAGATGTCTGGCTCTAGGTAAGTGATCACACCATCATGATTATCTGGATCATGAAGACCTTTTTGTTATAGCTCTTCTGTGTATTCTTGCCACCTCTTTTTAATATCTCCTGCTTCTGTTAGGTCCATACCATTTCTGTCCTTTATCGAGCCCATCTTTGCATGAAATGTTCCCTTGGTATCTCTTATTTTCTTGAAGAGATCTCTATCTTTCCCATTCTGTTGTTTTCCTCTAATTCTTTGCATTGATCGATGAAGAAGGCTTTCTTATCTCTCCTTGCTGTTCTTTGGAATTCTGCATTCAGATGGGAATATCTTTTCTTTTCTCCTTTGCTTTTCACTTCTCTTATTTCCATAGATATTTGTAAGGCCTCCTCAGACAGCCATTTTGCTTTTTTGCATTTCTTTTTCTTGGGGAAGGTCTTGATCCCTGTCTCCTATAGAATGTCATGAACCTCTGTCCATAGTTCATCAGGCACTCTATCAGATCTCGTCCCTTAAATCTGTTTCTGACTTCCATTGTATAATTACAAGGGATTTGATTTAGGACATACCTGAATGATCTAGTGGTTTTGCCTACTTTCTTCAATTTAAGTCTGAATTTGGCAATAAGGAGTTCATGCTCTGAGCCCCAGTCAGCTCCCGGTCTTGTTTTTGTTGACTGTATAGAGCTTCTTCATCTTTGGCTGTAAAGAATATAATCAGTCTGATTTCGGTGTTGACCATCTGGTGATGTCCATGTGTAGAGTCTTCTCTTGTGTTGTTGGAAGAGGGTGTTTGCTATGACCAGTGCGTTCTCTTAACAAAACTCTATTAGCCTCTGCCTTGCTTCATTCTGTACTCCAAGGCCACATTTGCTTGTTACTCCAGGTGTTTCTTGACTTCTTACTTTTGCATTCTAGTCCCCTATTATGAAAAGAACATGTTTTTTGGGTGTTAGTTCTAAAAGGTCTTGTAAGTCTTCATAGAACCGTTCAACTTCATCTTCTTCAGTTTTATTGGTTGGGGTTTGGATTACCGTGAATTTGAATGGTTTGCCTTGAAAATGAACAGAGATAATTCTGTCATTTTTGAGATTGCATCCAAGTACTGCATTTTGGACTCTTTTGTTGACCATGATGTCTACTCCATTTCTTCTAAGGGACTCCTGCACACAGTAGTAGATATAAAGGTCATCCGAGTTAAATTCACCCATTTCAGTCCATCTTAGTTCACTGATTTCTAGAATGTTGATGTTCACTCTTGCCATCTCCTGTTTGACCACTTCCAATTTGCCTTAATTCATGGACCTAATATTCCAGGTTCCTATGCAATATTGCTCTTTACAGCATCGGACCTTGCTTCTATCGCCAGTCACATCCACAACTGGAAATTGTTTTTGCTTTGTCTCCATCCCTTCATTCTTTCTGGAGTTATTTCTCCACTCATCTCCTATATCATATTGGGCACCTACCGACCTGGTGAGCTCATCTTTCAGCGTCCTATGTTTTTGCCCTTTCATACTGTTAACGGGGCTCTCAAGGCAAGAACACTGACGTGACTTGCCATCCCCTTTTCCAGTGGACCGCATTCTGTCAGGCCTCTCCACCATGACCCGACCTTCTTGGGTGGCCCCACACAGCATGGCTTAGGTTCATTGAGTTAGACAAGGCTGTGGGCCCTGTGATCATATTGGCTAGTTTTCTGTTTTTATGGTTTCAGTGTGTCTGCCCTCTGACGCCCTCTTGCAACACCTACCGTCTTACTTGGGTTTCTCTTACCTTGGACGTGGTGTATCTCCTTCCTGCTCTCCCTCCTGACCTTGAACGTGGAGTGACTCCTCTCGGTCCTCTTGCGCCCATGCAGCTGCGCTCTGTGGACGCTGGTTGTTCCTCTCAGCCACCTCCCCTGACCTTGGGCAAGGGGTAGCTCCTCTCGGCTATATCCTATCTGATGTAAAACCACCCAAATGAGAAGCTACTGCATCTACTAGAGCCTGTCCATTAGCGAAGGGAAGATCGGCCCCTGGTGGTACTCAGAGAACTGACGCCTCACTCTTGGCATGATTCAGTTTTCTCCAAGGACATTCACTGGGACCCCCCACGGCAGGTAGATATAGAAGGTAAGTCTGGGGACACCACAGACATAGATGCAAGAATATAGACGACACAAGCTTTTCATCTTCCTGCATCTCTGCGTGGTGTCTTCAGACTCAAGTTCTGTCTCAAGCTGGCGTGGAGGTCCTGCTGCATCTCCATAGAGAGAACCATGACTTAAGCTGTGAGTGAGGTGTCAGGTCAGTTAGCACCACCAAGGGGGCTTCTACCCCGGCTCTGGGTCTACACACCTCTCTTGTCTGAGTCCAGCATGCACTTACACTGTTGGCCGCTGGCTAGCTCGTTCACTGGCCCTGCTATGCTGAGCCGCACTGCTGAGCCACACAGAGCCTCTCCTGTGTTCTTAGCCAGCTTACACCAAATGTGCAGAGAACGGGCATAAGTGACAAGAGGAAGCAACCCTAAGGGGCTGTGCCTGTCGTGCAGTGAGGATGTGGTCCCCTATCCCGACACACCTTTCTGTGTCAGAGACTGAGTCGGCACCCACTGAGTCATGAGGCAGAGAAGTTCCCCAGAAAAAACTGCTCCCAGGAGAGGAAGCCCCGGGTCCTGAAGGGGACCGGCTGTCAGTCACCACCTGCACCTGAGGGCACCATTGTGTGTCTCCACGTGTGTCCTTTCAGGATACTTAAGGGTTTTGAAGTTAATGTCAGCGTCAAGGGCTTTACTGAGTTCCTTACAAAGAAGAAAAATGAAGTAGAGAAAATCTTAGCTGTCCAGCATTGTGTGTGTGTATGTTTACATAACACTATCCTTCATTCAAGGAATAATTAAAACACATATGCACACAAGTTGTCTGAGAGTGACATAAACCGCGAGAAAGAAATATCAGGACACGTGAGAGGGCCTATGGAGCCGCTCCTGAGCCTGAGGAGGAAAGAGCAGGTTCTGAAGAGAATCCCACCAAGGCCCCCACCACCCATGCCTCTTCTGCCCCGACTCCCAGGCTCCACATTGTGCTGAGCTCTGCGTGCCCCCTGGCGGTTGTGGGCCCCTGTGCAGGAGACTTCTGTCTGGGCTCACCTGGACTTCCTCTCACTGTGCATTTGGCACAGTAGTACATGGCCGTGTCCTCAGTGGTCACACTGCTCAGTGATAGAGAGACTTGGCTCTTGGAGGTGTCCCTGGTGAT